>CM055644.1:11010948-11362890 GCA_029378325.1 Elaeagnus macrophylla | reverse complement strand
CGAAAAATAATAATTTTTTTTTTATTATTGTAGGACATGAATATTATGAAATAAGAAAAAGGATATGAAAGTGTGTACACAAAATAAGCATAGTTAAAATTATGTCACTTGTTTGAGTGTGTATATATTTATTAGTACATTATTGCATATTTTTTGTTTTTTGTTTTTTTAATGATTTTTCTTATATTAAGATATGTATAAAACTGTATACCCGTTTGCATCTACATATATGTAAATGCTAACTGTAGGTTTCACAACAACACTATGTAATGATGTGGTGAATATCACGTCATAAAATTTATAAATGAGATCACTCTGAATATTAATATATCAATTAAGGATGTGGTACATTATATACAACTAGTTGCTTTTTTATTTCATATATATATATATATATATATATATATATATATATTATAACAATTTTGCTTAAATTTCTTACTCTATATATAATTATTTTGAGGTTTTATAAATAAAGGATATCACAATTTTTTTAAGAATTGTGAGAGGAGTGTGTTTAAAGAGTCTTACACAGATGTTGCAATGATTTATATATAGGATCAATGATTTATATATAGGATCAATACAGGTGACTATCTTATTGGTGAAGAATAGGGATGAATATTTTAACTGCTGTTAATCAAAATTATGATTATTTATAAAATTTGACGATTTTTTTTTTAAATAATCATAATTAATTAGGCATGTAGCGGGAATGATTATTGCAATACTAAAACTATAGTTAACCTAAACCGAACTTATGCTACTATTATTTATTTCATATATATAATTATATTAAAAAAAAAACGCTTTTAATGTTAAAATAGACAACACTTAAAATAATTAGATTAAGTTTTTTCTATTCTTATATATTTATTTTTTTTATTTTACTTAAAAATATGTACTAAATAATTAAAAAATAAAAATTAATGTTAATATTTTAAATAATGTAGTAGAATAAGTATAATTATATTAATATCTTAATTTTTTATATTAAATATATTTTTAAATAAATATTAAAAAGTTAAAAATAAAGTTAAATTGTGAAAAAATTACAACGAAAAAATTACTACTCATTTATAACCAGTAATTATTACCTAATTATATCAAAAATTGATTCGAAGTAGTTATGATAGCATGATCGTTTCCCACTTTCCCTTGGTGAGGAAAGTGAACTTATTCACTGGTCGTACATGTAAGAGAAGGCCTATGGGTTGATGCCATGTAACAGGTGAGAATATTGCCTTATTTTAGCAACATCTTCGAGTCAATTCTATTATAAACAATACCCTAAAATTTAAAACGATAAAATTAATAATTTAATTATATTAAATATTTAATTTAAATATATAATATTAAATAAAATTAATTTATTATTATTTAATTTTAATTAAATTAATATTAAAATTTTAATTATAAAATTTTAATATTATTTTTATTAGTATAAATTTTAAGTAACGTTAGATTTGTTATTTTAGCTTTCATTTTTTACTGTCCTGGATACATAATTGATTAATTTCACATGCCTTTATAGCATCTTTTAGTCTTCTTGTTCCAAAACTTTCATAGAAGCCTAACATTTCATCTCTTTTATTTGATGGGTCTGCCTCTGGTTTCTTCTAGATGGAGCATCGAAGAAACTAGAAGCAAAAGAAGCAAAGAATAAGAAAGAAGAAAAAGAAGAAGTCGGCAAGCAAGAGAGAACGGCGCAGTTAATATTGAATTGCAGTTGATTAATATTGAAGAAGAAGCTGGAGAATTCTTTTGAAACGTATGCAATGACGCATACGTTAATATTACTTCTCTATAAATAGAGAAGAGCAAGCGTCTCCTAAATCATCTCACCAAAAATGTAGATCACAGAAGAGATCTCATAGGAGATCGTAGAGATCTCACAGAGTCTCACCAAAAATTAGAGTTTCCTCAGATTTCACAAATCTGTGGAGTAGAGAGAAGCTGAGAAATTATATCTGCTTTGAAGAATACCACAGTTAATTTAAACTGTGAGATAAAAGAGAGGTATTCCTACAGAGAGTGATAAATACCTGTAGAGAGAAAATGGTGAGAGGTTTACCACACAATTGTGAGTGTGAGAAATACACCTTGTGAGTGTAATTTTGTGTATTCCTACAGAGAGTGATAAATACCTGTAGAGAGAAAATGGTGAGAGGTTTACCACACAATTGTGAGTGTGAGAAATACACCTTGTGAGTGTAATTTTGTGTATTCCTACAGAGAGTGATAAATATCTGTAGAGAGAAAATAGTGAGAGGTTTACCACACAATTGTGAGTGTGAGAGATACACTTTGTAAGTGTAATATTGTTATACCTCAAGTTTGGGCATAAACTTGAGAATTGTTGTACCCATTTGTTATAGTGGAAGATTTTTCGGAGTTGCCCCGTGGTTGTTTCCCTTTCACATTGAGTGGGTTTTTCCACGTTAAATATTGTGTGTCATTTTACATTACTCCTGCACATTTATTATTCGCTATTCTCAATCTCGCCAACATTCCGCTGCGATACATTTCCCAACAACTGGTATCAAAGCCATTATTGCAAATAGTAAAACTACTATTCACAATAATTAAAGTTGTGAATAGTAAAGGTGAACAGTAAGGATACTATTCACATCTGCCGACACTTGAGGTACTATTCACACGAGATACTATTCACACGGGTACTATTCGCGGATACGAGGTACTATTCACGAATACGAAGTACTATTCATATGGTACTATTCAAGGGCACTATTTGCAAAGGTGATTTTTTTTTTAAAGGTTGGTTCACGAAAAATTTAAAATGTCTGGTGGTAAAACAAAGATCGAGAAGTTTACCGGCAATAACAATTTTACCCTCTGGCAGAGCAGAATGAAGGATGTTCTCATTCAGCAACAGAGGAAGGTCAAAGTCAAGAGGACGAGATAATAATTGCTTCCATTGTGGCAAGCCAGGTCACATAAAGAGAAATTGCCGAGTATGGAAACGGATGCAGGAAGAAGGGCAAAATAAAGATGACAACCATATTCTTCAGCTGTTGGCAGTCTTATGTATGCTATTGTCTGTACTAGACCAGATATTGCTCATGCAGTAGGAGTTGTGAGCAAATTTCTGTCAAATCTTAGCAAAGAGCATTGGAAAGCAGTGAAATGGATCTTCAAGAGGTACATCAAAGTTGTGCTTAAGCCTTGGAAAAAGAAAACCAATCTTGGAAGGATATACAGATGCAGACATGGCAGGTGACCTTGATGGTAGAAAGTTTACATCTACATATTTGTTTACTTTTGCAGGGGGAGCCATATCTTGGCAGTCCAAACGGCAAAAATGTATTGCATTATTCACAACAGAGGCTGAATATATGGCAGTCACAGAAGCTAGAAAAGAGCTATTGTGGATGAAAGTTTTTCTCCAAGAATTGGGTTTGAAGTACAAGATGTAAGTGACTGTACAAAGTTGATACCGGAAAAAGATGATGCTGAGGAAGATTTACCAGCAGAAGAATATGAAGATGCTGAAGGAGATATGCCAGCACAAGAGGACAATAATCAGGGGGAGCAAACAAAAATGCTGCTGATAAGCTGACAAAGATTGTTCCCAAACAGAAACTCGAGCTATGTTCCAAGATAGCTGGAATGAGCTCCAAATGATGGAGCTAACATGTGATTCCTCCCTTCATGAGGCAGAGGGGGAGATTTGATGGGTCTGCCTCTGGTTTCTTCTAGATGGAGCATCGAAGAAACTAGAAGCAAAAGAAGCAAAGAATAAGAAAGAAGAAAAAGAAGAAGTCGGCAAGCAAGAGAGGACGGCGCAGTTAATATTGAATTGCAGCTGATTAATATTGAAGAAGAAGCTGGAGAATTCTTTTGAAACGTATGCAATGACGCATACGTTAATATTACTTCTCTATAAATAGAGAAGAGCAAGCGTCTCCTAAATCATCTCACCAAAAATGTAGATCACAGAAGAGATCTCATAGGAGATCGTAGAGATCTCACAGAGTCTCACCAAAAATTAGAGTTTCCTCAGATTTCACAAATCTGAGGAGTAGAGAGAAGCTGAGAAATTATATCAGCTTTGAAGAATACCACAGTTAATTTAAACTGTGAGATAAAAGAGAGGTATTCCTACAGAGAGTGATAAATACCTGTAGAGAGAAAATGGTGAGAGGTTTACCACACAATTGTGAGTGTGAGAAATACACCTTGTGAGTGTAATTTTGTGTATTCCTACAGAGAGTGATAAATACCTGTAGAGAGAAAATGGTGAGAGGTTTACCACACAATTGTAAGTGTGAGAAATACACCTTGTGAGTGTAATTTTGTGTATTCCTACAGAGAGTGATAAATATCTGTAGAGAGAAAATAGTGAGAGGTTTACCACACAATTGTGAGTGTGAGAGATACACTTTGTAAGTGTAATATTGTTATACCAAGTTTGGGCATAAACTTGAGAATTGTTGTACCCATTTGTTATAGTGGAAGATTTTTCGGAGTTGCCCCGTGGTTGTTTCCCTCTCACATTGAGTGGGTTTTTTCACGTTAAATATTGTGTGTCATTTTACATTATTCCTGCACATTTATTATTCGCTATTCTCAATCTCGCCAACATTCCGCTGCGATACATTTTCCAACACTATTTCCCTTTGATTTCTTACTCTATTATTTTTTCATCTCCTTCCTGTTTCTTTTCTTTCCTTTCTGAACCTTTCGTCTTTTAACAAGTGAAGAGAGATAAACAGAGCGCTTCCATTATTGGCGTAATAAGAAGAGCCTTTGAGGAAAATAATCAAGGTGTATGAAAGTCTCGCGGCCACCGTAAATTCCAAAATTGAGACCATCGAAGTTGAAGTCGTGCCTTTTTCTCAAGCCTACTCTCTTGTCTCACCTTTCTTTGGATTCTTAGGTATCACTTTCAATTTTTCCAGTTTATGTCTTCAATTTTTCTCTTGCTCCTTTCATACCCTACCCTTCGCACTGAAAAATGTCAATACACAGCCCAAGCCACCACCGTTTGCTGTCCACTTTGCTAGTTGTCTACGCTATCCTTGGTTTTGCTAAATCTTTTGTTCAGTTAACAGTTAATGTATTGTTACCGTTGGACCCACAAATATCTAAACAATAATAAATAATACCCAGACAATTGTGATTAAGATTTTTCAGGCAAATTTTCAGGCTTTAACTTTATTTTCTTTAATCGAGGCTTACGAAATTGTTGGAGTTGAAGACAATTGTAGTAGCAGTGAATCAGGTTGGACTATGTATCTTGATTCCCAAATCCAAAATGAAAACCTCTACTCTTAAATATGATTTAAGTAATGATTCTAGATGCTTCTCCAAACCTCTGCTTTTGTTCTCTTATTTTTTACCAGGTAATTTTTTTTATTTAATTGATAGAGTGGATTTCCAACTGTATACAATCCTTTAGATTATATTGAATATGTAAATTCAGGATTGAACTTGAATAATATATCTAAACTTCTCAGTACTCTTCTTTATTTTGAAAGTAATTAAATAGATTAATTATTTTTTTATGTAATTTATTACATATCTCTCTACTATTGTGTAACATGTTACATACTTTTCTACTAATGTATGTAACATGTTACATACATATTTATCGTTGTATGTAATATATTACATACACTTCTTTCATTGTATATAACATATTACATACCTAACCGGTGAGGTCGCCAAAGCTCCAGTGATGTTATTCATGAAGTCACTGAAGCTCTGGTGGGTTCACCAGCGAAATTACCGGAGTTTCGATGTATTTGTTTATTAGCACTCTAAAGAGTATTTTAATAATTTGTATGATTTTTATGTAACAAAACTCATAATTTTGGACTTATTTTTGTTAGTTATGAAAAATATTGGCTTATAATTTAAATGTAAGTTATTTAGGCCCAAAGCTTGTAAAAGGTTGATAACTGAGACAATGGGTTGAAGGATAGGCTGTGAGTCAGGGCGAGGTCTTTTGAGCTGAGACAGAGGCCCTATGGTTTGGTGAGTTCGTTGGTGAGGCATTGTGAGCATGTTCGTTGGCGAGTTCGTACTTCTTTTATAGGGGCTATGACCTTTGGAACACAAGCAGAATTATCAATTATGTAGGATCTGTATCCTCTACTTGGTTTTTCACTCTTGTTTGTGCTTATTTTTAATCTCAACTATCCAATTTTACATCCATGGAGTGAAAATAAAGACAAATAGAGGATCTTAATCTAACTATGTAGGGCCAAGAGAGGCATTGATCTCCTTTCAACATTTGCCTGCATTTTACTATTTATATGATGTTCCTCCTTAACTAAATTTCGAGATCCACTGCTTAGGGAATTATTCCAGATGTTATTAGGTGTCTTACTCCTTATAACCAAACAGAGTTAATGGAACACATGTTCAAACTATCTTTCACTTACTTAGTTAAGTGCGCATATATGAGATGATGATGAATATTAAAGATTTCCACATGCTTCAAATTATCTTTCACTTACTTAGTTAAGTGCGCATATATGAGATGATGATGAATATTAAAGAATTCTTAGATTTTAGAAATATGTGTGTGTGTGTGTGTGTGTGTGTGTTGAGGATTGGAAAATATTTTTTCTATAAATAACAATATGATGGTTTGGTAATTATATACATAAGAATATTATGGTTTTTGAAATAATTGAACCTATAGACATAACTCATTTTTGAGATATTACCATAAAGACAAAACATCTTGAATGTTGATCATGTGTTCCTAACTTCCACCAGCATCTTTTGATAGCATAATTTAAGTTGCCTTATCTGCTTTTGATATTTGAAAGGCGTGCTAATTTTGAGTCTTTGAAATGAGAGAGTGCAGGACTGTTTTTGAATTCTTGACTTTTCTTTATTTGCATGAAATCTCACACAAAAATTGTATCTGATTTATCAAATGAGTTGACACTTTGGGTGAATAAAAAATACGTGACTTGAAGAGATTTTCTTTCTACCCTTTCCAAGAAAAATATTTTATGTAATATGTTAATTAGGAAGAATGCTACTCTCTGTCATGTTTGTTCTATAAAAAAAGAATGAGATCATCTGCTTATAGTAAATGACTTATAGTTGAACTCTTTTAAGCTATCTAAGCTCCATGCACGAAATTTTGTCCCATAATTTCCTAGAGATCTCATGATATGGATAACAAAATTTCATTTCATTGGATCATATGTTTATTTGATTCTCATTAATCCTCTTCCGCTTATCTTCTTCTTGTTTATTGTATGGACCACCTCTTGAGATCTCATTATATGTATGAGAAAATTTCATTTCATACGATTATATGCCTTTTTTATGTCCATGTTGATTATTATCAATCCTCCTCTGCTTCTCTTCCTCTTCTTTATTTTATGGATCACTTCTTGAGTTTTGATTTAAAGCCCCATAATAACACTTTAACTTGTACATTATTAGATTGAAGTGAACAGTATGTTCATGTGCTTGCTTGTAGAAGATACATTCCTTATATTTAGTTAGATAGTTGTTACAGTCTTAGACTATACTATATTTCTATCTATTATAAATACATTTATTCATCAACATAATTGTAGAACAATCTCAGTTTTCATTCAGATTCAATTTCTGTTATGTGGTATCATAGTGTAGCTTTCTTGAAGCTTTAGTTGGACCTTCAATGGGTTCTACACCTCCAGCAAGAGTAGTTGATGGTGTTACCACCAATGGTGCTGGTCAATCTTCTGTGTCTTTTGCAATTACTTCCATCTCATCACCTCCTGTCAATATAAGTTTTTCAATCAAGCTTGACAATTGCAACTATCTGTTGTGGCGAGATCAAGTTCATTTTGTGATCATAGTCTATGGCTTAGATTTTGCGATTGATTTTTCAATTGTTCCACTATTATAGTTTCTTGCTAATTCTACGATCATTAACACTGAGTTTGCTCTGTGCAATCTTGTTAAATTTTGGTTTTATGGTTCTATTTCACCATCTATGAAACTTCATCTTCCTAGAGGAGCATCAGCTACAAGTCACTGGAGTGTGCTACTTTACCTAGCATAAAAAAGTCTTTAACATGATTATAATGCAAGGCTAAGGTGTGGGATTATGAAAGAATGGAAGGAAAGTCAAAACAAGAGGCTTACTTATTTGCGAGCACAAAAACACATATCTTCTAGAAACATCAAGATATCTAGCCTCTTCACACAATTTTTGTCCTTTACTTCATTCACCAGTCTATAAGTGCTTTATTTTGCCAACTTTATAACTTTTATCATTAACGCAGCTCTTTGCTGCTGTCGTAGGGAAAATTTATAATTGGTAACATATATTAAATTAGGATATTTGTATCACTAATTTGGACTTTTAATCTTCTATTTTAGTATTTTTGTTATATTTCCAGGTTGACAGGTAAAAGCTTGCTCCTTACAATTGATTGAGCTAGTGAAAACTCAAGGACATTCATTGTGTATTTCACATGCATCTTGTTCATTGCGTTCTTCATTCATTTTCTTCCAAAAAAACTTACTCAATCTGTCACTGTCTGAGATGAGCTCAGAATCAAGTCCTCAGAACTCTCCTCTTGCTCCATGGGATAAGGACCACTTAGAGGCACATGTGAGTGATCCACCACCACCAAAGAGAATGAAGAAGAACAAGAAGCCAACATTAGGACAAAGGTTAAGTCAACTTGAAAGCATGATGGATAAGTTCATGCAGTTCCAAACATACTCTCAGGGGTAATGTAGTGCCTCAATGGTACCTTCGCAGCCATTGGACCCCCTAAGGCTTGATGCCCAAGAAGATCAGCACCAAGTTCCCAACATCAACCACAACTCAAGAGATTCAGTCTACAACAAGTTGGATCCTCGTGTCCAGGATCTTTGATGAACACTATTTTAACCTATATTTTGTTATATTTTTAAGCATTCATTTTATGTTTTATTTTATCATTATCATGTTTTGGAAGCTATTTATGTGTTTCGTAGGATTTTGGGCTTTTACAAGAATATTGGACTTAAATGAATCAAAGAAAGTGAAAATGGAGTAGAAAGAGCTAACCAAATGTAAGCCTTACATTGAAGACCATTCATTATGTAAGGGGTACATATAAGGTGAGCACAACAAGGCGTGCTGCAGTGAAGAAATATTAGTCTTGGGTTTCTATACTAGAGATGAAATTCAACGTGCACCGTGGCTGGTAAATTTGTGTGCTGTAGCCTGTAGCAGTAAGCTCTCAGTGTTTACTATGAGGTCTATTTTCAGCCTTATGTCGTGGTAGAAGAAAATGTGTGTCATGGCCCTCATACCAAAATTGCCCAAAAATTCAAATTTGCATGTGCTTCTTCACTTCCTTATAAATAAGCACTGTCCTATAAATACCACATTATGCCTCTCCCAAACACAAGTTTTCATAACCAATTTTCTCCTTATCTTTGCTGCTATAGTAGTTGGGTTTTTCACCCAAAAATTCATCTTAAATCAATAGAAGACTCTCCATTTGTGAAGCTACTCCAAGGATTTGAGAAATGAGACCAACCAACTTCGAGGAATTGGAGCTAGGAGATCATTTGGGGTATTTTTATTGTAACATTTCTTCATTCTCTTTGATTTTATGTATGCCTCTCATGACTAAATTGATTGACACCAATTTAGTTATGGTTGACTAATTTGTGTATTTGGGATATTAGTATTGCTTCCAATAGTTGGAATAACAATTTTGTAATTTAATGATATATGAGTTTTGGATTTATTTCTTATTCATGTTCTTAACATTTTTTATTATAAATTAATGATGGGCTAATTTTTGATTTGTAGTTGGAAGAAATATGTTGGAATTTAGGCATTAGAGATGCCATCTTTGCTTGATTGTGCTTATGAACAATTGCCTAGTGCATCCACATCATGATGCGCTAGTTGTAACTCTACAAATCACCAACAAGAAGATCTACAAATAGTTGGTAAATATAGGTAACTTAGTGGACATCTTCTTCAAAGATGCTTGGAAGCAGATGAAACTACAACATCCTCTCTGTCCTGTCAACACTCAACTATAGGGCTTCTCAAGAAAGCCCCTAACCCTAAAGGATAGTGTTGAGCTCCTAGTTACAATTGAGGAGGGTCACACCACCAGAATCTTAATGGTTACCTTCTTGGTGGTAGACTATCCCTTAGCATACAATGGCATTATAAGATGATGATTCTTACATTAAGCCAGTGAAATTTCCTCAACCTACCACCTGGTCTTGAAGTTCCTAACGAAAATGGGAGTGGAATGGTCTTGGGATAACAAAAAGTGGCTCGAGCATGCTACAAAGTAGAGATCCGCCAAGGTAAGAAAATGTAGGCAGGGAAGCCACTGGTATCAGCAGAACACATGGCCTTGGGAGTTAACTTTATCTTTTCTTTGTCATTGTATTTTAATTTTCCTTAAAGTGTTTAAGTGAGGTCCTACGCGGAACATCAACACCAAAAAAAAAAAAAAAGAACAAGAAATGAGATTAAAGAATAGTGTAGCCAACTTAGGATTCATATTACTTGTACTTTATTTCCAACAATCTATCCCACACCAAAGCTCACCAGCCAGAGTTTCCAACATCTACCTTGGACCCATAGAACCAAGCTCAACACCACAATCACCAACATTAGGGTGGTTACTTGTTCTTCTTTCCCATCAGCTATGCATATCTGTTATCTATAGTTCTGACATTTCTTAATCAATAAAACTGATGAAGGGGTGCAAATTTTTCGTTGGTGTATTGATGAAAGTGTGGCCAACATTCAAAGCCAGTACAAACAACATAAAGAAACTTATTAAGTTATATATATATTTTTCCTTTTAGATGAATGGTTTGTTTAATATGGAAGGCAACCTTTGGGTCTCCTGAACGTATCACCTTTTGATGTGCTCTGTCATGCATAAGTTATCAACAGTCAAATACATTTTTTCCATGAAAAAATATTTTCATTTTCTAGATTTTCATGTTTCCATATTATTTAAACCATGGAACTACAAATGCAATGGAATTCCGTTTATAAACTGTTGTTTTTTATTGTTATAGGCCCAAAATGATGACTTTTCTGTCATCTTTAATCTTGAAGATTATAAAGGTTCACTCATTCTAGTTTTGATTTTTGTATTGTTGCTCATTTAGCTTGTTTCATTTCTCAATGGTTGGCATGCATACAAGTCATTGTGTTATAACTGCAACGAGAATACAAGCCATGCTTGTTTCCTTTGTTACGTGGATTCTTCATTTTTCATATCTAAACCTATCTGGCTATCTTTAATTGCATATGATATATGTTTACTTTCTTTTTTATGCATTTTCTTTAGATATTTTTTCTTGTTCTATAGAATGACTTAATTTTGTCTTTCTTCTCTTTCAATCCACGAGAAATCCGGACAATTTAGAAATTTTTTTGTTATATTCTTTTCAAAGTATATCACAATTCATGTGTTCAAAAATTCCTCTTTGTATATTGAATTATCTAAATACCTAATGCTATGATCTAATTTTTTTTTTAAGTAATTTTGTATACCACAATTGGTGAAGCTAAACCACGTAGGTGAATGGACTTATGGTCATTGGTTAGATTGAATTCAAATATAAAGGACCGTTAGATTTGAAACACTTGAATGGTATTGACTATTGAGGTGTAGTGGTTTCTAAAGAGTTTTTGGATTTTGTTGAGATTATTTAAATATTTGCCAAAAGAAGTCTTCCCACTTATTTGTGACAGAATTAAATTTTATTGCTTGTGCATTTTCATTTTAGATTTAGTTTCAATGGCATTGTGCAAGATTTTATCTGTTTTTCTTATCTTAATTTGTTCAAGCTTCTTGTGAGAAATGCTATAAACAGATTCAAGTTGCCATAGTGAAGTTCGAAGAAATTAAGGATTACATCAAAGAGGGATTAAAATTCTATGTTACTCTTCAGGTAATTACTACCTATTATTTTTAGTTTACATGCTTAAATTTATGAGACAAATATTAGGGAGGTTCACTAGTTATTGCAATTAAAGCACTTAGGTCATTTATTTATTTATTTTTTTTTGTGATTGTGATAGTTTAATTTACCAGCTTTGAAAAAGTGATAATTTAGTTGAAATGGTCAATTTTTGTAGTTTTAAAAAAATTATTATTTTTTAATTGCATTTGAAAAAAAAGTTTTATAACATGAATAATTGTTGAAGTGATTTTTAAAAATAAAAATATTTGAAAAGGAAAAAAAGAAAAAAGCCATAAAAATCTAATATTTAGATTTGTGTTGTTATTTTTTGAAAACTAGTGGACAAAACTGCTAAAAAAAAAGCTATTGGATCTAACATATCAATTTTGAATTAAGTAGGGGACATGCCTAATTGGTTGCCCAAAATTTATTTAATCATAGTTCTAAAGAATATTTGATTTCATTTAATTAACTGTGTAATAATGTGTTACATGATTTGACTGCATCTGACTTCCAAAAATTTTAATTGAAAAATATTAAATACATATAAATTTGCAATCAAACCTATTGTGGGATGATATATGGCAAATTTTCTTAAAAAAAAAATTGAATCTTTTCTATTTTTGAAGTTATTTGACAATATGTGTCCTTTACATTTCTTATTTTCAATTTATTAAGGATCATTTAAATTCTAAATATATTATTTCAACAGGATGCAATTACGAATGTAAAGCAACAATGCAGTGACTTTGTGATGATGAGAAACATCCAGTGTTGGGAAATGATTGAAGATGTGCAAAAATAAATTTCTGGTATGAGTTTTAATAACAAGAACCAAAGTGCATACAACAATGACTATCCCTCAACTGTCCATGAAACTGAGAGTTCAAGGTCACCTTCACAGACAGATCCTCATCCCTAAACCCCTTATTACTAGCCCCATGGGCAGCCAGCAGCTGGTGGGTATGCTCATCACTGTCCCTCCTCTAACTCATCACAGCAGCCACCAACACCTTACCATATGCCACTCCCTCTGGTGCTCCTTACTTACCTCCACAGATGCAACAGCAGCCACCTGCGAGTCACGAATAAGGGTAACTTGCTTTATCCAGGGTGGAGGGGTCCATATTACAATTCCCATGTACAATAATGTAGTTCTGTACCTCGGCCTCCATACACATTCCAGCTGCATACCCACTGAAAGTTTTTAATTACGGATCTAATAAGCCTAGAGGGGGGTGAATAGGTTATTTTCAATTTTCAACAAATATTAAATATATAATCTAATCACAACGGCCAGACATGCAATCGTGTGTAAAGATAAATGCGGAATAATAAAACAACACACGATATTTTAGGTGGAAACAACCTAGGCCACAACAATGACCTAAGAGAAAAACCACCGGTCCACCGGACCACCTAACTATCCATTATGAAAATTATGTTCAATTACAACCATAGAGTCCAGAACTACCCGTCGCAGATAGATCCCCCTTTCTGTAATTTACTTACGAGCCGCTTGCTCCTTTCACAGCCTCCAATAGCTAGATGTCTGGATCCGAACCAACGTTCCGATCTACTTGAGTCACACAAGATCAATCGAACCCGTCACCTTCGGTAATTTCGAGTCACACGAAATACCGAACCCGTCACCTGTAACGTTAGCACAAAAACACAAGTGCAATGTGTGTCCTAGAGCGGATTCAAACAATAAATATCCTAACTAGCAGATTCAACAACATGCGATGTAAAAACGAAATCAGCTAGCAAAACTCTAGAACAATCATATAAAGCTCAATATCATGCAACTTAATTAGGCATATGAATAAAACATGAAAACGCCTAAGTAAGATAGATGAAGAGAAGAAAGTTAAAGCACAACTCAGATGATAAAAAATATTAATTCAGGTTAATTCTACATTCATTAATAATCAATTATGCACAAACAACCCTTCTCTTATATAGAGTCCAATCCTAGCTCAAATAGGATTTGCAATTCACTATATCCTCTTCCGCTTATCTTCTTCTTGTTTATTGTATGGACCACCTCTTGAGATCTCATTATATGTATGAGAAAATTTCATTTCATACGATTATATGCCTTTTTTATGTCCATGTTGATTATTATCAATCCTCCTCTGCTTCTCTTCCTCTTCTTTATTTTATGGATCACTTCTTGAGTTTTGATTTAAAGCCCCATAATAACACTTTAACTTGTACATTATTAGATTGAAGTGAACAGTATGTTCATGTGCTTGCTTGTAGAAGATACATTCCTTATATTTAGTTAGATAGTTGTTACAGTCTTAGACTATACTATATTTCTATCTATTATAAATACATTTATTCATCAACATAATTGTAGAACAATCTCAGTTTTCATTCAGATTCAATTTCTGTTATGTGGTATCATAGTGTAGCTTTCTTGAAGCTTTAGTTGGACCTTCAATGGGTTCTACACCTCCAGCAAGAGTAGTTGATGGTGTTACCACCAATGGTGCTGGTCAATCTTCTGTGTCTTTTGCAATTACTTCCATCTCATCACCTCCTGTCAATATAAGTTTTTCAATCAAGCTTGACAATTGCAACTATCTGTTGTGGCGAGATCAAGTTCATTTTGTGATCATAGTCTATGGCTTAGATTTTGCGATTGATTTTTCAATTGTTCCACTATTATAGTTTCTTGCTAATTCTACGATCATTAACACTGAGTTTGCTCTGTGCAATCTTGTTAAATTTTGGTTTTATGGTTCTATTTCACCATCTATGAAACTTCATCTTCCTAGAGGAGCATCAGCTACAAGTCACTGGAGTGTGCTACTTTACCTAGCATAAAAAAGTCTTTAACATGATTATAATGCAAGGCTAAGGTGTGGGATTATGAAAGAATGGAAGGAAAGTCAAAACAAGAGGCTTACTTATTTGCGAGCACAAAAACACATATCTTCTAGAAACATCAAGATATCTAGCCTCTTCACACAATTTTTGTCCTTTACTTCATTCACCAGTCTATAAGTGCTTTATTTTGCCAACTTTATAACTTTTATCATTAACGCAGCTCTTTGCTGCTGTCGTAGGGAAAATTTATAATTGGTAACATATATTAAATTAGGATATTTGTATCACTAATTTGGACTTTTAATCTTCTATTTTAGTATTTTTGTTATATTTCCAGGTTGACAGGTAAAAGCTTGCTCCTTACAATTGATTGAGCTAGTGAAAACTCAAGGACATTCATTGTGTATTTCACATGCATCTTGTTCATTGCGTTCTTCATTCATTTTCTTCCAAAAAAACTTACTCAATCTGTCACTGTCTGAGATGAGCTCAGAATCAAGTCCTCAGAACTCTCCTCTTGCTCCATGGGATAAGGACCACTTAGAGGCACATGTGAGTGATCCACCACCACCAAAGAGAATGAAGAAGAACAAGAAGCCAACATTAGGACAAAGGTTAAGTCAACTTGAAAGCATGATGGATAAGTTCATGCAGTTCCAAACATACTCTCAGGGGTAATGTAGTGCCTCAATGGTACCTTCGCAGCCATTGGACCCCCTAAGGCTTGATGCCCAAGAAGATCAGCACCAAGTTCCCAACATCAACCACAACTCAAGAGATTCAGTCTACAACAAGTTGGATCCTCGTGTCCAGGATCTTTGATGAACACTATTTTAACCTATATTTTGTTATATTTTTAAGCATTCATTTTATGTTTTATTTTATCATTATCATGTTTTGGAAGCTATTTATGTGTTTCGTAGGATTTTGGGCTTTTACAAGAATATTGGACTTAAATGAATCAAAGAAAGTGAAAATGGAGTAGAAAGAGCTAACCAAATGTAAGCCTTACATTGAAGACCATTCATTATGTAAGGGGTACATATAAGGTGAGCACAACAAGGCGTGCTGCAGTGAAGAAATATTAGTCTTGGGTTTCTATACTAGAGATGAAATTCAACGTGCACCGTGGCTGGTAAATTTGTGTGCTGTAGCCTGTAGCAGTAAGCTCTCAGTGTTTACTATGAGGTCTATTTTCAGCCTTATGTCGTGGTAGAAGAAAATGTGTGTCATGGCCCTCATACCAAAATTGCCCAAAAATTCAAATTTGCATGTGCTTCTTCACTTCCTTATAAATAAGCACTGTCCTATAAATACCACATTATGCCTCTCCCAAACACAAGTTTTCATAACCAATTTTCTCCTTATCTTTGCTGCTATAGTAGTTGGGTTTTTCACCCAAAAATTCATCTTAAATCAATAGAAGACTCTCCATTTGTGAAGCTACTCCAAGGATTTGAGAAATGAGACCAACCAACTTCGAGGAATTGGAGCTAGGAGATCATTTGGGGTATTTTTATTGTAACATTTCTTCATTCTCTTTGATTTTATGTATGCCTCTCATGACTAAATTGATTGACACCAATTTAGTTATGGTTGACTAATTTGTGTATTTGGGATATTAGTATTGCTTCCAATAGTTGGAATAACAATTTTGTAATTTAATGATATATGAGTTTTGGATTTATTTCTTATTCATGTTCTTAACATTTTTTATTATAAATTAATGATGGGCTAATTTTTGATTTGTAGTTGGAAGAAATATGTTGGAATTTAGGCATTAGAGATGCCATCTTTGCTTGATTGTGCTTATGAACAATTGCCTAGTGCATCCACATCATGATGCGCTAGTTGTAACTCTACAAATCACCAACAAGAAGATCTACAAATAGTTGGTAAATATAGGTAACTTAGTGGACATCTTCTTCAAAGATGCTTGGAAGCAGATGAAACTACAACATCCTCTCTGTCCTGTCAACACTCAACTATAGGGCTTCTCAAGAAAGCCCCTAACCCTAAAGGATAGTGTTGAGCTCCTAGTTACAATTGAGGAGGGTCACACCACCAGAATCTTAATGGTTACCTTCTTGGTGGTAGACTATCCCTTAGCATACAATGGCATTATAAGATGATGATTCTTACATTAAGCCAGTGAAATTTCCTCAACCTACCACCTGGTCTTGAAGTTCCTAACGAAAATGGGAGTGGAATGGTCTTGGGATAACAAAAAGTGGCTCGAGCATGCTACAAAGTAGAGATCCGCCAAGGTAAGAAAATGTAGGCAGGGAAGCCACTGGTATCAGCAGAACACATGGCCTTGGGAGTTAACTTTATCTTTTCTTTGTCATTGTATTTTAATTTTCCTTAAAGTGTTTAAGTGAGGTCCTACGCGGAACATCAACACCAAAAAAAAAAAAAAAGAACAAGAAATGAGATTAAAGAATAGTGTAGCCAACTTAGGATTCATATTACTTGTACTTTATTTCCAACAATCTATCCCACACCAAAGCTCACCAGCCAGAGTTTCCAACATCTACCTTGGACCCATAGAACCAAGCTCAACACCACAATCACCAACATTAGGGTGGTTACTTGTTCTTCTTTCCCATCAGCTATGCATATCTGTTATCTATAGTTCTGACATTTCTTAATCAATAAAACTGATGAAGGGGTGCAAATTTTTCGTTGGTGTATTGATGAAAGTGTGGCCAACATTCAAAGCCAGTACAAACAACATAAAGAAACTTATTAAGTTATATATATATTTTTCCTTTTAGATGAATGGTTTGTTTAATATGGAAGGCAACCTTTGGGTCTCCTGAACGTATCACCTTTTGATGTGCTCTGTCATGCATAAGTTATCAACAGTCAAATACATTTTTTCCATGAAAAAATATTTTCATTTTCTAGATTTTCATGTTTCCATATTATTTAAACCATGGAACTACAAATGCAATGGAATTCCGTTTATAAACTGTTGTTTTTTATTGTTATAGGCCCAAAATGATGACTTTTCTGTCATCTTTAATCTTGAAGATTATAAAGGTTCACTCATTCTAGTTTTGATTTTTGTATTGTTGCTCATTTAGCTTGTTTCATTTCTCAATGGTTGGCATGCATACAAGTCATTGTGTTATAACTGCAACGAGAATACAAGCCATGCTTGTTTCCTTTGTTACGTGGATTCTTCATTTTTCATATCTAAACCTATCTGGCTATCTTTAATTGCATATGATATATGTTTACTTTCTTTTTTATGCATTTTCTTTAGATATTTTTTCTTGTTCTATAGAATGACTTAATTTTGTCTTTCTTCTCTTTCAATCCACGAGAAATCCGGACAATTTAGAAATTTTTTTGTTATATTCTTTTCAAAGTATATCACAATTCATGTGTTCAAAAATTCCTCTTTGTATATTGAATTATCTAAATACCTAATGCTATGATCTAATTTTTTTTTTAAGTAATTTTGTATACCACAATTGGTGAAGCTAAACCACGTAGGTGAATGGACTTATGGTCATTGGTTAGATTGAATTCAAATATAAAGGACCGTTAGATTTGAAACACTTGAATGGTATTGACTATTGAGGTGTAGTGGTTTCTAAAGAGTTTTTGGATTTTGTTGAGATTATTTAAATATTTGCCAAAAGAAGTCTTCCCACTTATTTGTGACAGAATTAAATTTTATTGCTTGTGCATTTTCATTTTAGATTTAGTTTCAATGGCATTGTGCAAGATTTTATCTGTTTTTCTTATCTTAATTTGTTCAAGCTTCTTGTGAGAAATGCTATAAACAGATTCAAGTTGCCATAGTGAAGTTCGAAGAAATTAAGGATTACATCAAAGAGGGATTAAAATTCTATGTTACTCTTCAGGTAATTACTACCTATTATTTTTAGTTTACATGCTTAAATTTATGAGACAAATATTAGGGAGGTTCACTAGTTATTGCAATTAAAGCACTTAGGTCATTTATTTATTTATTTTTTTTTGTGATTGTGATAGTTTAATTTACCAGCTTTGAAAAAGTGATAATTTAGTTGAAATGGTCAATTTTTGTAGTTTTAAAAAAATTATTATTTTTTAATTGCATTTGAAAAAAAAGTTTTATAACATGAATAATTGTTGAAGTGATTTTTAAAAATAAAAATATTTGAAAAGGAAAAAAAGAAAAAAGCCATAAAAATCTAATATTTAGATTTGTGTTGTTATTTTTTGAAAACTAGTGGACAAAACTGCTAAAAAAAAAGCTATTGGATCTAACATATCAATTTTGAATTAAGTAGGGGACATGCCTAATTGGTTGCCCAAAATTTATTTAATCATAGTTCTAAAGAATATTTGATTTCATTTAATTAACTGTGTAATAATGTGTTACATGATTTGACTGCATCTGACTTCCAAAAATTTTAATTGAAAAATATTAAATACATATAAATTTGCAATCAAACCTATTGTGGGATGATATATGGCAAATTTTCTTAAAAAAAAAATTGAATCTTTTCTATTTTTGAAGTTATTTGACAATATGTGTCCTTTACATTTCTTATTTTCAATTTATTAAGGATCATTTAAATTCTAAATATATTATTTCAACAGGATGCAATTACGAATGTAAAGCAACAATGCAGTGACTTTGTGATGATGAGAAACATCCAGTGTTGGGAAATGATTGAAGATGTGCAAAAATAAATTTCTGGTATGAGTTTTAATAACAAGAACCAAAGTGCATACAACAATGACTATCCCTCAACTGTCCATGAAACTGAGAGTTCAAGGTCACCTTCACAGACAGATCCTCATCCCTAAACCCCTTATTACTAGCCCCATGGGCAGCCAGCAGCTGGTGGGTATGCTCATCACTGTCCCTCCTCTAACTCATCACAGCAGCCACCAACACCTTACCATATGCCACTCCCTCTGGTGCTCCTTACTTACCTCCACAGATGCAACAGCAGCCACCTGCGAGTCACGAATAAGGGTAACTTGCTTTATCCAGGGTGGAGGGGTCCATATTACAATTCCCATGTACAATAATGTAGTTCTGTACCTCGGCCTCCATACACATTCCAGCTGCATACCCACTGAAAGTTTTTAATTACGGATCTAATAAGCCTAGAGGGGGGTGAATAGGTTATTTTCAATTTTCAACAAATATTAAATATATAATCTAATCACAACGGCCAGACATGCAATCGTGTGTAAAGATAAATGCGGAATAATAAAACAACACACGATATTTTAGGTGGAAACAACCTAGGCCACAACAATGACCTAAGAGAAAAACCACCGGTCCACCGGACCACCTAACTATCCATTATGAAAATTATGTTCAATTACAACCATAGAGTCCAGAACTACCCGTCGCAGATAGATCCCCCTTTCTGTAATTTACTTACGAGCCGCTTGCTCCTTTCACAGCCTCCAATAGCTAGATGTCTGGATCCGAACCAACGTTCCGATCTACTTGAGTCACACAAGATCAATCGAACCCGTCACCTTCGGTAATTTCGAGTCACACGAAATACCGAACCCGTCACCTGTAACGTTAGCACAAAAACACAAGTGCAATGTGTGTCCTAGAGCGGATTCAAACAATAAATATCCTAACTAGCAGATTCAACAACATGCGATGTAAAAACGAAATCAGCTAGCAAAACTCTAGAACAATCATATAAAGCTCAATATCATGCAACTTAATTAGGCATATGAATAAAACATGAAAACGCCTAAGTAAGATAGATGAAGAGAAGAAAGTTAAAGCACAACTCAGATGATAAAAAATATTAATTCAGGTTAATTCTACATTCATTAATAATCAATTATGCACAAACAACCCTTCTCTTATATAGAGTCCAATCCTAGCTCAAATAGGATTTGCAATTCACTATAACTCTTCTCCTATCAGGATTTACCAATTACCACAATTATCTTCAAATAAGAATTCTGTCCTTAACATTAAATGTGGTCATTTAGGTAAAAGAAACATAAGGGTCGAATTAGAAAAGGAGTTTGAGTAGAAATATAATACTGGCTCGATCGATCGAACGACTGTCTCGATCGATCGAGACCATTCTCGATCGATCGACACTACACTCGATCGATCTAACTCAAACAGAGAGAACCTGGATCGAAGATAGATCTATACTCGATCGATCAAACAGGGTTCGATCGATCGATCCAATTTCTCGATCGATCCAATCCAAACAGAGAGAATCTAGATCGAAGTTATCTCAGGCTCGATCGATCGATCACTCGATCGATCGACCAACATGTGCACAAAACATTTTACGTTACGATCCATACTAAGTGTCGTGCTCAATTGTGTGCAGATGTATGCATGATGGAATATTATACCTGTCATATGGGCGTTGCAAGCTTGGTGAATCCATCATCATGTATTGTCTGATTAATCGGTGAATTCCTATTCTAGATTACAATCAAATATTTTGTCCACGAAAATTGCCAATACAAAATAAACCTTACAATCTCCCCCTTTGGCATTTTCGTGTGACAAAACTACTCTCTCACTACATAACGCTTATAGTTATAATATCATTACATCAATTACATATTGGACTGTCTATGATCTGATGGACCATCTTCGCTTGATACTTGATACGCTCGGTCCACTGAAATTAGACAAGCAAATAGCACACAAATTTGGCTTGAAAGCCCCATTGTTTATTAGTTCAGTGTACATAAAGATGCGAATGAAATGTAGTGTATGTGTAACATGAATCTTTCTCCCCCACAACTAATAAATGCAACATCTCCCCCTAAATCCAATCTCCATAGCAACATAAATATTTCTCCCCCTTTTTGTCATACGAAATTGACAACTCATAAAACAATTATTGAAGTGGGCTAAAAATGAAAATGAGATCACACATGTATATGTCCAAAGCATGTAGGAGGAATTGCATAAGTCAAAAGAAGAATAATGAAATATGTATGCAATGACTCCCCCTAAGTTCTATGACTCTCTAGACGAAAAACAAATTTAAAAAAGATTTTTTTTTTTTTTTGACCAACAAAGCAATAAACTCATTTAAGACTAATAAGCATACAACCAACTGAAAAATTATTTTTGCATAAATTTTGATCATTCATTGTATTGACAAAATAAATAGGTCACACAAGCACACTAACACATATAATGGCATATTGACATTCACTTAAAGTAGTATACAGTGTGAACTCCACTTGTATTTCTATAAATTCATTTATGACCAATTTTAAGAGACTCAAAAGAAAATAATTTCATCTATCATGCTAAATCATAATTGAGTCTTCATTCTTACATAATGAAATATGTCTATCAAAAGAAATTTCTTATATTTTTTAAAACATTTTTGCTCTTTCTTTTTGTACATGCCAAATAGAATTTCTTAATTAAATTTTATTTTTTTTAAAAAAAAATATGTACGAGCCATAAATCTAATATGATGACTTTCACACTAGTTATGAGGTAGCCCTCTCCGCTCACTATGGTAGCTTCACACATCATAGTAGGTAGCCCTCTCAATACTAGTTATCTCCCTAAGATGAAATATTTTAAAAAATAAGAAATAGAACACAATATAATTTCGCAGTCAAGATTAGCTCAAGTCTTAGAGTCTTTCAAAATTAATCATAAATTTCATCGATGACATACATGAGTGTTCAGTGGGTGTGTGCATAAGTTCAGTCAATAGTGTCATCACATGTGAAAAATGCAAGTGTGTGTAAAATTTTGAATTGTTGCATTACATATACAATGAGAATCAGAATAAGCCACAAAAGACAAGGTTGTATAAGTATAAGCATTATTTGAATCCAAAACCTTGTAGCCCCCTTTTTTTTTTTTTAATAACAAAAAAAATCTAACGACAAAGACAAAATAAACATATGAAAATACTCACCTAGGGTCATTTAAGCACTCAAACAAAAGTACCTAGGTGGTCTAGCAATAGTGATCAATTGATAGGAAACATGCAATCTTTCCTAACCCAAATTTTCATGAATTTTGATTTCTCTATGTTTTTGGGTTGAGACTTAATTGCATTAGGTTTTGAAAGCATACTCTTAGACTCATCTTTCCTATTCAAATTCAACATATGCATAGTAGGATGATAATTATGAGTTCTATACCTATAAGCATGAAGATGATCATTAAATTGAAGAGCATTCATCAAAAATCTACACTTAGGTCGAATATGGCCTTTTCTACTACAATGATGACAAACAGGCACAAACTTAACAGTTTTAGTTACTACAGCTGTAGTGGGTGTTTGTGCAAAATTAGTAGCAGTAGAAGTAGAGTTAGAAGACCTCACAAATGTAGTTTTTGAAGTGGAAGGTGTACAGTTTTCATCTTGGAAACCAAGTCCACGAGTATCACCGAAAGGCTTGCCAATGCTCAAAATCTTGTCAAGTCGTTCAGCTCCAATTGTTAATCTCTTGACAGTTTGTCACTAGTAAGACAAACTCTTTGCTTTTCACTAATAAAAAAGTTTCTCAAACTTTTTTTCTCGTCTAAATATAGTTGAAATACATCCCTATAAATTGTTTGACGAGATGGCACATGAAACTTAGGATAAATTTCAGCTATAAATTTTTTAAATCCCTCACCCTCAACAAATCTGAAAGACAATTCATCAATAATA
Source organism: Elaeagnus macrophylla (assembly GCA_029378325.1). Lineage (NCBI taxonomy): Eukaryota > Viridiplantae > Streptophyta > Magnoliopsida > Rosales > Elaeagnaceae > Elaeagnus > Elaeagnus macrophylla. Next base: position 11,339,467 of record CM055644.1, on the reverse strand, counting down.
ATCATCTTTGCTAAAGCAACTCTAGCACGTTTTGCATCAAATGATATAGCAACTAATCTATGAGTTGTCGTATCACCCTCTCCTTTTTGTGGTTGAAAACTTAAAATTTTTTGCCCTCTATCTACTTCCTTAGGAATCTTCTTGCATAAATTTTTGAAATGATTTATCATTGAAGTGGTTCCATTCCTTATAGGATGAGCAACATAATCTTTATTACAATAATGACATGCAGCTCTAGGATTTTCAGCATCAAAAGGTCTAATGTATGAAAAATGATTCCATATATCTGACCTGGAATGTTTTGGCTTCTTCATTGTCTAGGTCAATATTGCTTCCTTCTATTCCCCTTTCTGAGGTTGACTCATTTACATTTGGTAGTGTTTTTTCCATTTCTTCAGGATGAATTTCAGTTTCAATGTCTTCAGTCATTATAAAGTCTGAAAATTGACTTGGTCTGATAAACTCAAATAGATCATCATCACCTACATTATATATTAAAAATAAAATAAGATTGTTAATTATTCAAAAATTATAAAAAACTAATATTGTTTAACAATATAATAAATACAAGAAGAAACAAATAAGCCCTATTGATTGTAATTAAGGCATTATGTACCAGACAGAGAGGCTTACTTTCATTATCAAAAGCTTTTACATGTTTCTCTTAGCAAAAAAGAAAAGAAGGTAAAGTATTCCTCTGAGGGAAACAAATAAAGTAACTTAGCCACAAGGAGAGAGAACGATCAGCATTAATACTCTTTTTTACTTTGAGTAGTAACTAATGCAAATGGTATAAGAATTATCTTTTCATTTTTTTAAATTATTCTAATGTAAGAATCCTATCTATACAATCAGTTTGAAGGTAGAATGTACAACATCATTACAAGCGTCAAAAATGTTAGCGTGAGTCATGTAATTAGTGTATATGTATCTATCTATAATAGAGTTCTAGGTTGTACATAGTTCTATTTTATTTAGAACTCTTGTATTTTATTTTCTATATATACCTCTATTTTGAGGTAATAATATATAACAAATATATTTCATTCAGTATATTTAACTTGGTATCAGAGCGAAGGTTCGTAAAAAAAAATTTATCTTCTTTTTTCTGTCAGCGTCACCATCATCTTGTCAGCGCCGCCGCACTGTCCAGTGCTACCTCTCCGTGCCGCCACCCTATCCAGCACCACCTCTCTGCGCCGCCGCACTGCCCTCCGTCCGCGCCAGTCACCGACTTGATTCAGATTCACCTTCAGCGCGCTGTGCGTATCCCTGCTCTGCGCCTCAATCTCCGCACACCGCGCCTGTCTCCGCGTGCAGCGCCTATCTCTGCTCATCACCGCCTGTCTCTGCGCTCCGCGCATGTCCCTGCTCAGCGCACTGCCCTCGTCCCTGCTCCGCGCCGCCGCCGCCGCCAGTCCCTCAGGTTGGTACCGCTTGTTCCCTCTCCTCTTTGCAAGCCCTAGCATTTTCAAACCCTAATAGCCCAAGCCCATTCCCAACTTTAAACCCTAGCCCATTCCCAACAACATCTTAGCCCATTCAGCAACCCAAGCCCATTCAGCTAGCCCATCCAAACCCATCAGCCCACATTTCAACCCATCTCTTAACCAAACCCTAATAGCCCATTTCCAATTCAAACCATAACAAGCAAGCCTAAACCATAACAGCCCAAACCCAAAATTTCAAAAATAATAATATTAATACTAATAATAACAATAATAAATAAATAAATAAAAACCACAGCAATAGTTCAAGCCCAAATTTCAGCCCATTCTCAGTCAGCAGTCCAGTCAGAAGCTATCAGACACAATCAACAATCAAGTCAACGGTCCAGTCCGCAAATTCCAAAAAAAATAAAATTATTATTCCGCTGCATATTATTATTATCTTTTTCAATGGAAGATTTGAGAGAAAATCAGAATTTCAAGACCAATGAAATATTTAGCCTAGCTATTCATTCAGGGTCAACAATACCAGATTTTTATGGAGTAGTTGGACAAGATCATTATACGACTTGTGGAGGTAATCCTACAGTTTCTATAGCTGATCGTGGTAAGATTGGTATGGTTTCAAACGTTTCTCACTCTGTTGGATCAGATACTTAGATTATTGATTCTGGTGCATCTGATCATATGACTTATGATAAATCTTATTTTACTGACTTGTCTTCTCCACCAGTATCTTATGTTACGAATGCTAATGGTGAAGCTTTTCCAGTGTTAGGGATGAGGCCAGTTCGTATTACCCCAATCTTACAGCTCCAAAATGTTTTATATGTCCCAGATTTATCTCATCACCTGATCTCTGTCCCACAGTTGAATACTGAGTCTAAGTGTTCTGTCACTTTTTATCCCATGTATGTGATTTTTCAAGATCTTCTTACAAAGGAAATAATTGGTCGGGGGTATTTGAGGAATAGATTATTTCGTCTGGATCAGAACTACGCAGGGGAGAAACCAGGAGCACAGTCCCGCACCGCTTTGACCTCGAGTTCTGACCAACTAAGTGAAATTTGGTTATGGCATCGTCGCATAGGGCATCCATCTTTTAGCCTTATAAAACAATCTATGCCTACTCTGTTCATTGGTGTGAGTGAATCTGCTTTGCGTTGTGAGACATGTGTACTGGCAAAGAGTCATTGTACTACTTATTCTCCAAGTGTTTCTAATAGAAGTACAATTCCTTTTGAATTAATTCATTCTGATGTTTAGGGACCGTCTAAAGAGCCTACTATATCGGGTGTGAGGTATTTTGTGTCGTTTATTGATGATTGTACACGATTGTCATGGGTTGGTCTTCTTAAAAACAAAGATGAAGTTTTTCAAGCTTTTCAAAATTTTCGTACTCGTGTTCAAACACAATACAATAGCATTATTAGAGTACTACGTTCTGACAATGGGGGAGAATATGTTCATCGTGCTTTTCAAGATTTTTTCCAAACACATGGAATTGTTCACCAAACTACCTGCCCACAAACACCAGAACAAAATGGGGTGTCCGAGAGAAAAAATCGTCACTTACGTGAAATGGCTCGTGCTCTCTTATTTAGTGCTAATATGCCAAAATACCTTTGGGATGATGCTGTACAAGCTTCCGCCCATCTCATTAATCATCTCCCATCTAGTGTCCTTCACGAAAAAATCCCGTTTGAGGTTCTCACATCTCATGTATCCGTGTCATCATTTCATAATCTCCCTGCCCGGGTATTTGGTTGTGTTGCTTTTGTTCATGTCCCTCAAAATCAGAGGTCTAAATTAGATGCCCGAGCAATTAAGTGTGTGTTTGTTGGTTATGGAGGCTATCAAAAAGGGTACAAGTGCTACCACCCACCTACTAGAAAGTATTATGTCACTATGGATGTCACTTTCTTTGAAGATATGAACTATTTTTCCTCGTCTGATACTGCTCTCAAGGGGGAGAATTCATATTTTGAAGAGCTGTATCATGGTGAGGGGGAGGAATTGGAAGGAACTGTGGAAGTAACGCAATCAGGAGATATTTCGATGGGTCCAGTTGAGGTTCTTATCCCGTTAAATTCAGATATAGAAGAAGCAGATGCTTCAAGTATCCAAGAACCAAATCCGATAACTGAAAATCAAAATGAAGACACAACTGTTCCCTCTCCTACCCTTGATCAACTCCTTGATACTGAAGGTCACTCATTTGAGGTATGTACACCCACTGATACTAATAGCATTGAGTCTAATGTTGGACAGTATGTGTTACCAAATAGGTCTACTTGGGGTCAACCAGCTAAAAGGTATGAACCAAATATTCATGCAAAATCAAAGTATCCAGTAGCCAACAACATGTCCACTAAAAGATTATCTCAGTCATATAAATCATTTGTAAATCAAATATCTGCTGTATTAGTACCTAATAAAGTATAGGATGCGTTGGGAGATCCAAAGTGGAGGAAGGCAATGGATGAAGAGATGGAGGTGTTATAGAAAAATGATACTTGACAACTTGTGCCTCCACCACAGGACAAGAAGGCAGTTGGTTGTCACTGGGTGTTTACTGTGAAACATAATGCTGATGGATCTGTAAATCGATATAAAGCCCGCCTTGTAGCAAAAGGGTTCACTCAGACTTATGGTGTAGATTACGATGAGACTTTGCTCCTGTTGCCAAAATGAATACTATCAGAGTTTTGCTTTCGCTTGCTGCTAGCTTAGACTGGCCACTTTGACAGTTTGATGTTAAGAATGCGTTTCTTCATGGAGAGCTAGTCGAGGAGGTGTACATGAGTCTTCCACCTAGATATGTAGCTGATTCTCCTGGTAATTTTGTATGCAAATTAAGGAAGTCTTTGTATGGTCTTAAGCAGTCCCCTCGTGCCTGGTTTGGAAGGTTTTCTCAGTTCATGCAGAAGGTTGGTTACAAACAGAGTAATTCAGACCATACGTTGTTTCTCAAACATAAACAAGGGAAGGTAACTGCTTTAATTATTTATGGTAATGATATGGTAATTACTGGCAATGATACTGTTGAGATGGATAGATTACAGAGACAACTAGCCTCTGAATTCGAGATGAAGGATTTGGGTGAATTGAAATACTTCTTAGGAATTGAGGTAGCTAGGGGGAGAGAAGGAATTTTTCTGTGTCAGAGAAAGTACATTCTTGATTTACTAACTGAGACAGGTATGTTGGATTGCAAACCTATTGACACTCCTATTGAGCAAAATCATTGTCTAGTAGAGTATCCAGATCAGGTACCAACTGGTAGAGCCCGTTATCAGAGGTTGGTTGGGCGCTTAATTTATTTAGCGCATACTAGACCAGATGTTGCATATGCGGTAAGTGTAGTAAGTCAGTTCATGCATAACCCGAGTCAGAGTCACATAGATGCAGTTGTGAGGATTTTAAGGTACTTGAAATCTACTCCTGGGAAAGGAGTAATGTTCTCTAAACACAACAACCCTCTTGAAGTTTTCAGCTTCATAGATGCAGACTGGGCTGGAAATATTATAGATAGAAGGTCGACATCGAGTTATTTCACTTTCGTTGGAGGCAATTTGATTACATGGAAAAGTAAGAAGCAGAAAGTTGTGGCGTGATCCAGTGCTGAGGTTGTGTATAGAGGTATGGCTCATGGGGTATGTGAATTGCTGTGGATAAGAAGATTGCTATCTAATTTGGGTTTTGAACCCAAAAGTACTATGAAGTTGTATTGTGACAATCGGGCTGCCATTGATATATCACAAAATCCAGTATAGCATGATCGCACTAAGCATGTAGAGGTTGATCGCCACTTTATAAAAGAAAAGTTAGATGCCAAACTAATCAGTTTCCCTTTTGTTCCCACTAGAAAGCAACTTGTAGATGTGCTCACCAAAGGTGTTTCTAAGAAAGTGTTTTATGACTCACTAAGTAAGTTGGGCATGGTCGATATGTATGCTCCAACTTGATGGGGAGTGTTAGCGTGAGTCATGTAATTAGTGTATATGTGTCTATTTATAATAGAGTTCTATCTATTTTATTTAGGACTCTTGTATTTTATTTTCTATATATACCTCTATTTTGAGGTAATAATATATAACAAATATTTTTTATTCAGTATATTTAACTAAAAACTCATCAAGGAATTTTCAAATACAAAAGGTAAACCATGGTTTATTCTACTGTATCATTTTTTTCATCGATCTGATTAGCAGATAACCTTCCTTTTCTTAAGCTCTTGCCAATTCAAAGTAAATAAGAGTGGATTTTGTAAATTACCATACTCTGTCTCTTTATATATAATTAGTCTAACATCAACATTTGTATGTAATTAAACTACAACTCAATATGCTAATCTTCCATTGGTTCCACCTTTTCTGCAACTTGGTTTTCACCAATATTATCATGGGGTTAACTTTGCATCTTCTGGAGCTGGTGCTTTGGTTGTTAGTCTTATTTGCTAGACAAAAACCATGAACTGTGTCTACAAGTTTAATAAAAATATAAACAACAATCAGACACCTTGACTTCCTTCCATGGCCGAAGAGGAGGAGTTGAATGACTGTAAGGGCGCAGGACGGCTGGGGGAGCTCGCTGGCTGGCTGATGGCAGGCGGCGCACGCTAGGGTTCGTGAAGACTAAAGAGTTCTCATGAAATTTCAGAATGTTCGCGACTTCGCGTTTGGCTGTTTCAGAAAGTTCACGTAGGGCTGATTAATTATATATATATATATATATATATATATATTAAAAAAATTAAATTTTGGTTTGGTTTGGTTTGAAATTTCAAAAAATCGAACCGAACCGTTAGTCAAACAGTTTGGAAAATAAAAAATTGGACTGGACCGTTTTACTTATTAAACTCTCCGGTTCGGTTCGATTTTTTGATTTAGTTCGGTTTTTGGACACCCCTACCGTCAGCTATGCATATCTGTTATCTGTAGTTCTGACATTTCTTAATCAATAAAACTAATGAAGGGGGTGCAAAGTTTTCGTTGGTGTATAGATGAAAGTGTGGCCAACATTCAGAGCCAGTACAAACAACATAAAGAAACTTCTTAAGTCATATTTTTTTCCTTGTAGATGTATTATCGTTTATTTGTTAATATGAAAGGCAACTTTTATGTCCTCTAAACGGATCACCTTTTAATGTTCTCTGTCATGCATAAGTTATCAACGATCAAATACAACTTTTTTCCATTAAAAAAATTATTGAAATGGTAGGATCACTTAAACTTGCACTCACACCAATTATGGTATGACATGTGACTAAATTTTCTTAAAAAATGAATGACTTTTTTTCATGTCTAAAGTTCATGTGTCATACCATGATTGTTTCCTTTGTTACGTAGATTCTTTATTTTTCATATCTAAACCTATCTGGCTCTTTTTAATTACATTTGAGATTAGTTCTCATTCTTTTGTATGCATTTTCTTTAGAAATTTTTTCTTATTCTAGAGAATGACTTAATTTTGTCCAACTTTTACTCTCCTTCACGAGAAATCTGGACAACTTGAAAAGTTTTTTTTTTTATATTATTTTCAAAGTCTATCACAATTCATGTGTTCATAAATTCCTCTTTATATGTTGAATTTACATCTAAATACCTGGTGCTATGATCTAATTGTTTTTTTAAGCAATTCTATATATCACTATTGGTCAAGTAAAACCACTTAGGTGAATAGACTTAGGGTCATTGGTTAGATTGAATTCAAATATAAAGGACCGTTATATTTGTGACACTTAAATGGTATTGACTATTGAGGTGTAGTGGTTTCTAAAGAGTTTTTAGATTTTGTTGAGATTGTTTAAATATTTGCAAGAAGAAGTCTTCCCGCTTATTTGTGACAGAATTAAATTTTATTACATGTGCATTTTCATTTTAGATTTATTTTCGATGGCATTGTCCAAGATTTTATATGTTTTTTTCTTATCTCAATTTGTTTCAGCTTCTCATGAGAAATGCTATAAGCATATTCAAGCTGCTATATTGAAGTTCCAAGAAATTAAGGATAACATCAATGAGTGATTAAAATTGTATGTTACTCTTCGGGTAATTACTATTATGTTTAGTAATTACTAACTATTATGTTTAGTTTACATGCTTAAATTTATGAGAGAAATTTTAGGCAGGTCCACTAGTTATTGTAATTAAAGCACTTAGGTTAATTAGTATTTTTTTTATGACAGTTAATTCATTAGCTTTGAAAAAGTGATAATTTAGTTGAAATGCATTTTTATAGGTTTTAAGAAATTATTATTTTTTATTTTTTAACTACATTTAAAAAAGAAAGTTTTATAACAAGAATAATTGTTGAAGCGATTTTTAAAAATAATTTTTTTTTAAAAATAAGAAATGAAAAAAACCATAAAAAAATCCACAATTTAGATTTGTTCTATTATTTTTTTAAAACTAGTGTATTAAACTGCAAAAAAAAAAATCTATTAGACCTAAGAGATCAATTTCGAATTGATTAGTGGATTTGCCCAATTGTTTTCCCTAAATTTATTTAATCATTATTCTCAAGAATATTTGATTTCATTTAATTAACTGTGGAATAATGTGTTACATGATTTGGTTGCATCTAACTTTGAAATTTTTTAATTGAGAAATATTAAATGCATACAAATTTGCAATGACATCAATTGTTGAATGATATATGGAAAATTTTCTTAAAAAATTGAATATTTTTTATTCTTGAAGTTATTTGATCACATGTCACATCTGTTGTTAGTGTAAATGTGTGCAAATTTGTTTGTCCTTTACATTTCTCCTTTTTAGTTTATTAAGGATCATTTAAAATCGTAAATATATTATTTCAACAGGATGCAATTACAAATGTAAAACAACAATGCAGTGACTTTGTCAAGGCAAGAAACATCTGGTGTCGGGAAATGATTAAAGATGTGCAAAAACAAATTTCTGGTCTGAGTTTTAATAACAAGAACCAAAGTGCATACAACAGTGGCTATCCCTCAACTGTCCATCAAACTCAGAGTTCAAGTTCACCTCCACAGATTGATCCTCGTCCCCAAACCCCTTATTACCAGCCCCATGGGTAGCCAGCAGTTGGTGGGTATGCTCATCACAGCAGCCACCAACACCTTACCATATGCCAACTCCCTCTAGTGCTCCTTACTTACCTCCATAGACACAACAGCAGCCTCCTGAGCCACGAATATGGGTAACCTGCTTATCCTGGGTGGAGGGGTCCATATTACAATGCCCATGTACAACAATCTAGTTCTGTACCTCGGCCTCCATACACTGTTACAGCTCCACACCCACCACCTCACCAAAGTGGATACTACAGACAACAATAATCATAGCAACAATACTCTAGAAACAAGAATTGTTTGAGACTGTATAGTTTATTCATTGGCTGCATTTCTGGTTATTCAGTTATTTGTATAATGCCTTTCGCATGTGAAGTACATAGCTTTTGGAGGACCTGAAGCCTTAAAAGAGCACGTATATATAATATATATATATATATATATAATTGAATTGATTCTAGAATATTATGTTAGTCCTTAACGTGCATATACAAATTTAGTTTAGTATATTTTATGTACAATTCATTTTGGAAAATTTTGATTATATATAACTTGTACATGGTTTTTAAAGCTCGGAGTTGGATTTTTCTATATATGCTTGATGATATTAAGAATATTCAGGCATAAGATATGAGAATAAATTCAAATGTATGATGTGCTTTTGCCATCTACAAATGGCTACGTAAGCATCTTGCTAAGTTTTTGGAAATATTGTCATAATATTGCATAGTTTTCACGGGAACTTTCATTTTTTCCTTTCGCACTATACGTTACCATTTATATTGTCTCATTTTACAATTTTGTTTTTCAAAATTTTTATCAGTTTCTCAAGTCTTCCTAAGCTTGCTTTGCTCGTAATCCCTCTCTCATTTTCTTAGTCTCTCAATCCTCTCTCTGTTGGCTAAGTTATTGGGGTTGTTTGGTTGCTAAGAATTCCAATCTTTCGATCTTTCCCATCCTTTTTTTCTTTCTCTTCATCTTCTTCCCCATAAATTTTGTTAGAAAGAATAGAAAGCAAAGAAAGAAAATTTGAGCGATGAACAAATGACCCCAATAAAAATTTGAGATATTTTTAGTTTGAATTTGTTTTTTTTTTTTTCTTTCTATAAGTGGGTATTTCAAAAATTATTATAGTTTTGGGGAGCTAGCTTGGTTTCCACGATCTCTGTATTGTTCGGACATTTTTATGTTTTATTCACAAAGTTAAATAAATTATAGTTAACTAATTTATATTAGAAAGTGACACAAAAATTAAACAAAATAAAAGTCCCAAAAAAACATCACATTAAACAATACGGGGATTAATTGTTTTGGAGAGATTAATCGGAGAATGTAATGTGATAATGAATAATATGCCTATAATTATTACATGAGTATGAGTATGTAACTTATTACATATTGATTATGCATATATGTAATAAGTATTACATATCATATATTATTTATGTAATATGAATTACATATCTGCATCATCAATATTTAACTTATTATATACTGATATCATATGACTAAGGATATTTCTTTAATTTATCTAATTTTGCTATAATCAAAACTCATAATATTAGTCATATTATTACTAGTTTTAAAAAAATTAACTTTTAACCAAAATATAAACTATTTAGATAAATTGCTCAAATTTTGAGATAAACTACAGGATAAACATTCATTTAATTACAAATGTTTTATGAAAGTTTTCAATTTACTAATAATACTTTTTCTTCAATTTATTACTTTTATTTTTATTATTAAAATGTCTTTTAATTGATTATTTTGACCAAAAATTAACCAATTTGATCAAAATATTTAAGTTACTTGAGTGGCATGTCAAGTTATAAGGGTGTGGTGTGAAAATATAATAAAATTATGTATTCATATGTGACGTATATAACTTACATATTTTAATAAAATTTGCAATTTTTTATTAAAATAATTGATTGAAAGATATTTTATTAATAAAAATAATCAATTAAAACATAAAAAACTAATTGAAAATTTTTCATATAATAAGTAGCAAAATTAAAGTTTATCCTAAGATACACCAAGGTCATTAATTATCTGTCCTTTTTCTATATTCATATCTTAAGTTGTACAAATGTTCATTTAGTATTAATATATAGGAAATTTTTAATTTATTACTTTAATATTATTTTCTTTAATTAAATACTTGAATAATTGAAATGTTTTTTAACCAACTATTATGATAAAAAATTTGTCAATTTAATTGAAAAGTTTAAGTTGCATGCAATACACAAAAAGTTATAGTTTAATTATCTTATTCGAGACACGTCCTTCTAATTTCATATGCCGCCTAAGTGATTTATATATTTTGATCAAATTAGCCAATTGGGCTAAAGTAGTTAATTGTTTAAGACTTAAGCTAGAAACCTTATATAAATGAACTAAGCTTAAAGCTTAATTAAAGAATACAACTATTGCCTATTTTATTATTGAACTATGCTGCTTAAAAGCCTATTCACTAAACTTATTAAGGCTTTTCAATTGAACCTATTCACTAAATTTATTAAGGCTTTTATTTAACAATATTTAATGAATTAATAATATTTAATAAAGGTAATCAATTAAAAAAATAATAAATTTGAAATTTTTTATATGACATAATAGCTAAATCAATGTTTTGCTTTTAAAATTCTTGAACTTCATTAATCTGTGTGCATGAATTAAAAAATCTCTATATATCGCGATGCCTCTGCCTAATAAATAGCAGGAAATATTTTTTTTATACAAAAATATGGTAATCCACGATATTACAAAGAAGTGTTATATATATATAGAACACTACTTTAATGTGTATAACATTTGAAAATTCACCACTCCATTATATATATCTTCATAATAATAAATTGGTTTATGATTCAACTCTGAAAAAATGAAAAAAAAATTTATACAGGAGTTTGTGGCAAACATATCAAAGAAAGTGATAATTCCATCATTTAGCATTCCAAAAGACTTATTTGGAATTGATTACGCCTTAAGAAATTAAATTCACTAGTTGGTATTGGTTTGAGTGGTGTGCGTATTGAAACTTTTTAATTACGGATCAAATATACCTAGAGGGGGGTGAATAGGTTATTTTTAATTTTGACAAATATTAATTATGTAACCTAATCACAACGGCCAAACAAGCAATCACGTGCAAAGATAAAATGCGGAATAAAAAATAACACACGATATTTCTAGGTGGAAACAACCTAGGCCACTCCAATGACCTAAGAGGAAAACCACCGATCCACCGGACCACCTAACTATCCACTATGAAAATCAATATTCAATTACAACCATAGGTCCTAGAACTACCCTTCACAGATAGATCCTCTTTCTGTAATTTACTTACGAGCCGTCGCTCCTTTCATAGCCTCCACAAGATAGGTGTCTGGATCCAGACCAACGTTCCGATCTACTTGAGTCCCACAAGATCAATCGAACCCGTCAAGTTTGATAATTTCGAGTCACATGAAATACTGAGCACGTCACCTGAAACGTTAGCACAAATAGCACAAGTGCAAAGTGTGTCCTAGAGAGGATTCAAATAATGAAAAATCCTAACTAGCAGATTCAACAGCATACGATGTAAAAACAAATCAGCTAGTAAACTCTAGAAAAATCATGCAAAGCTAAATATCATTGTATTTAGCAAGTAAAAAAAATAGGTCACACAAGCACACTAACACATATAATGGCGTATTGACATTCACTTAAAGTAGTATACAGTGTGAACTCCACTTGTATTTCAATAAATTCATTTATGACAAATTATAAGAGACTCAAAAGAAAATAATTTCATCTACCATGCTAAATTATAATTGAGTCTTCAATCTTACGTAATAAAATATGTCTATCAAAAGGAGTTGTTTAATTTTTTTTTTAAAAAACCTTTTTGCTCTTTCTTTTTGTACATGCCAAATAAAGTTTCTTAATTAAATTTTTATTTTTATTTTATTTACCTTTTTTTTTTAACATGCACGAGTCATAAATCTAATATGATGACTTTCACACTAGTTATGAGGTAGCCCTCTCCGCTCACTACGGTAGCTGCACACATCATAGTAGGTAGCCCTCTCAATACTAGCTGTCTCCCTAAGATGAAATATTTTAAAAGATAAAAAATAGAGCTCAATATAATTTCGCAGTCAAGATTAGCTCAAGTCTTAGAGTCTTTCAAAATTAATCATAAATTTCATTGATGACATACATGAGTGTTCAGTGAGTGTGTGAATAAGTTCAGTCAATAGTGTCATCACATGGAAATAATGCAAGTGTGTGCAAAATTTTGAATTGTTGCGTTATATATATATACAATGAGAATCAAAATAAAATAAGCCACAAAAGACAAGGTTGTATAATTATAAGTATTATCTGAATTCATTACCTTGTAATTTTTTTTTTTAAAACAATCTAAAAAAAAAATTCTAACAATAAAAACAAAATAAACTTATGAAAATACTCACCTAGGGTCATTTAAGCACTCAAACAAAAGTACCTAGGTGGGCTAGCAATAATGATCAAGTGACAGGAAACATGCAATCTTTCCTAACCCAAATTTTCATGAATTTTGACGTCTCTATATTTTTGGGTTGAGATTTAATTGCATTAGATTTTAAAAGCATACTCTTAGACTCATCTTTCCTATTCAAATTCAACATATGCATGGTAGGATGATAATTATGAGTTCTATAGCTGTAAGCATGAATATAATTATTAGATCGGAGAGTATTCATCAAAAATTTACAGTTAGGTGATGCACAAAAACTTGATAGTCAAATTTTGTATTTATAAAAAGCTCGCAAGTGTACGAATCACTTGTAATAAGTGATAAGTATACTCCCAAGATCGTCTCTCAAGGAATTGCAGTGGTTTTTAAAACGTTACTTATTTTTTTATTCAGTCGAACAAACAATTCTAAACATTCTAACAATTGTCGGTTGAAGAATAGATTGTAAATTCAGAATTAAATCAAAAACTAAAATAAAATGTAAATAAAAGTAATCACAACCAAAGTGGGGATGATGGATGTAAATAGGAATTTTAGTTCGCTATCCATTCATGGCAAAAACAAATTAAGCATTCAATTAAAAGTTGGATTTAATGATTTTTCCGCTAAACTTAGAAAATCCCAAATCAATGGCAATTTTCACTACAATCAACTAATTAACTTCTTTGATCCGGACCGTTAATTAACTAATTGGAATTAGCTCAAGGAAATAATTCTAACCACCTAAACTAACACAAATCAATGCAATCAATTTAGGCTCTTGTTCATAATACACAATTAAGCAAAGATGACGTTTCTAATGCCTAATTCTAAAATATTCTTCCTAGTTACAAACTAAGGTTTGGTCCACCATTAATTCACAATCAAAAAATAATAAGAACATGAACAATAAATAAATCCAATCATATATAATTAAATTACAAAATTGTTCTTCCAATTATTAGAAGCAAGACTAAAATCCCAATTAAAAATTTAGCCACACATAATTAAATTTACTATCGTAAATTTAATTATTAAAGGCATAACAAATACAGTAATAATATTTCAATTATAGAGAAGAAAATATTATACAGGAAAATAATATTTCTTCCTCTAAAATATCATAAATTTATACTGCAAAAATAAAATATAACAAATACAGAAATAAAATAGAAGAAAAGAAAACTAAAAATTAAACTAAGAAAAATTAAGAAAAAAAACTAAGGAGAAACTAATGGTGTGAATTGTGTGTGTAATGTCTCTGTTAGAAATGATCCAGACGCCCCTATTTATAGAAATTAAAATTCATAGTGCGTGCCACGTGTCAGCGTGTGATTGGCAGGTAAACAGAGAAGGACCCATGCGGCGCTACGTGATTGGCGGGCGAGAGCTGGCGCGGATGCTGGTCAAAGCGCGTTCCACGTGGCACTTCGTGATTGGTGGTCAGCGCCGTCCCACGTTGGAGTGTCGGCCGGTGATTCGTAGTGGGGGACAGATTTCCACGTGGCGCGCTCTGATTGGTCCGAGTGGCGCCCAGTGTAGGTCTGAGTGGGTGCTAGCAGTCTTCCACGTGGCACGCGGTGATTAGCTGGTCAACGCTGAGTGTGCGCTGACGTGGATGATGACGTGGGCTTTGCCTGGGCTTTACTAAGTACATCCACTGTTCTTCTATATAAATCCACATTTCTAAGTACATCCGCATTTATTTCTATATACATCCACAAATTTAATTAAATTCATAAAAAATACAGAAAAATTCTAAAAAATTGTAAATGACTTCTAATTAATTATAAACCTAAAAATGACCAAAATATCCTTAGTTTGGATAAAATATTTAAATAAAATATAAAAATAGTGCTTAAAATACAACAAAATATTAGGACAAATATTGATTCATCAAATTCCCCCAAACCTAAATTTTGCTGGTCCTCAAGCAAAACAAAAATTTAAAGCGAGCAAAAATTAAACTATAATATCCTAAATCACTTCCGTGGATTATCACGGTTGCATTTAGCATATGCAACAAGCCATTAAACCCCTAGGTTGCCCTAGTGGACGAGTTTAAGTCTCGTGAGGATTTTCAGTAATGATACCCACAAACATTCTACACAAATAAAAATAAAAAGACAAATAACAATAAATCAAATAAAAACTACAGACTTAAATCAATAAAATTTCTCATGCTTCAGTTTATTCTCAATTTATAATTGAGGCTCATACATAAGTTTATTCAATCATCTTAACACATTAAGGATTCATCATGCAAATCAGTTTCGCATCACAAGTGCATACTCCAATACTAAAAATATATATATCAATATTAATTCCCCCAAACTTAGTATTAAGAGTCCGAATTCGCTTTAACTCTATTCCTCACAAGATTCACTCTTAATATTACACTGATCCTATGGGTTCAATCACTCAACAAAGTATATGCAAAAGAAGTTATGTAAGGAAATGAGCTAATAGATTCGCATATGATTAAACAAGAAAGACTAAAAAAGTGCATAACAATGATCTCATGAAAGGAATCAAATGATAGGATTTATGAAGGAATCACATTACTATTATCATGCATCAATTAAAATCCTCAAGCAAAAACTTCAAGTGTATGCCCTAAAATGAATGAAAATGCATTGACTTTAAGGGAAATTATTTTCTCTTTTTTTTTATTAACCATTTCACCATTTGAAGAACTTTAGGGTCACAATAAATTTTTCTTTTTTTTTTTACTATTTTTTTTATGGACCCAAATACATGTGCATTTTGTGAAAGGCAACTTTTAGCTCTTTTGTGTTAGCTATAGGAATTCCCTTATATATATATATATTTTTTTTAAGTCAAGCATGAATGAAATAGGCATATACTTTAAAATTTTACTCAAATCATTTAATCTAAGCAGTACAATTAAATCTATGATTCTTCATTAGATGTTAACAATCCTAACATTCAATGCAAAAACCTATAGAGATCTTCTAACAATTTAAAATAATAAGAAAAGTGTTTAAAAGAGTAGAATAATGATTAACTCTCAGAATGAAACGTTAATGGCTCAATAATCATCTTACAAGGTAGTCTCCACTATTTGATTCTTAAACACAAAATTTGGGTTCATCTCAATTTCAATATTAAAAAGCATGAAGTATGAACTATGAACAAAAACCAACTTTTACAACTAACCTTGAATATGTACAAGAAATCAAACAAAATATGTATAAAGATACAATTATTCACTTTAAATTAATAAGAAAGCATGATAGCTTTATATCAAAAAGTTTTTATTAGACCTATTTGTACCTCCAAACCTAAACTAAACATTGTCCTCAATGTTTTCAATTACGCACATGTTCAGAAAAGCATTTAAAAGGAACAAACAGAAAATTAAGTAAACTAAAAGAAAAAGAAAAATACTACCAAAAATAGTGGGTTGCCTCCTACTAAACGCTTTCTTTAACGTCTTAGCAAGACGCAAAGATCCATTCCTATCCACCATCATCAAAGATTTTGAAATGTATGATATCAATTTTCCGAGCTAGTATGTCATTAAGCGTATCCTTCCATCTCGGTAGTTGTTTCTGATGAAGCACAGCACACACTTTTTGGTGAAAGTGGTAGGGAAAAGGATTTGGGGACGTACAAGTCTTAGATAAAGGAGGTGAAGATGATTCCTCCTTGTTCTCCTTGGAAGGTTGAAGAATGTGATGATCCTCGACTTGACCTTCTTGGAGAATTGCTTGCTCCCCATCTATATTTTCTGTACAAAGTGGTAAATCATCAAAAAATTTAGGAAAATAAATATCATTAAAAACTTTACCACTTTGAAGGATTATGTCATCCTTTACTTGCTCAATTTGAGTGGGCAACTCTTCTTGTGCTAGAAGTTGTTCCGCTAGTTGCCCAATTTGCATTTCAATCCTTATCATAGAGTCCTCTAAGGAATCTAACCTTTGATTGTTTCTCTCTTGGTTTTCCATACTAACTTGAATAAAAGTATTCAAGGTCTCCTCTAAGGTTGGTTTCTTAGGGTGAATGGGTAGGTCATAAGGATTGAAATATGGGTATGAGGCATAGGGTGTGTTAGTGTTTGCTTTCCAATAAAAATTTTGGTGATTTTCTAACTTAGGAATATAGGTATAGGGATCATTCCAAGGTAGGCGACATCCCTCATTAAGTTCGAAGTCCCGGTTAGTAGACATATAATAATCACCTGTAAAAGCGCAAACATTAGCATCATGTCCATGTAAACCACAAATACCACATACCTCCATATTTGTTAGCTCTTAGATATCAGTATCCAGCTTGATTAAGTGCTCTTTTGAATATGTTGATGTAGTCTATGAACGGTACATTTCATATACTAACAAAAACAACAAAGAAATCAAAGCACCAAATATATAACAAAAGAAATAAAAATAAATTAAACAACTAAAACAAATGACTCAAAAACATAAAAATAACTAACAAACTATAACAAAACAAAACACAAAAATTAACAAAAATAACAAAAATCACAAAACTAAAAAGAAATCATAAAAATAAAGAAATAAGAAAAACAAACTAAATAAAAAACAAATAAAAACTTTACTTTTTTTAATTATTTATTTATTTTTTTAATTTTTTTTAGTGATAATCAAATAAATAAAGAAAATAAAAATAAAAATTATAAGAGTAAAGTAAACAAATAAATAATATTAATAGTAATAAAGTAAAGAAATTAAAAATACAAATACAAAAATAATAATAATAATAATATGAAGGAAAAAAAAAGTAAAAAGAAATAAAATATTAGGATTAAAATAAATATTAGAGAATAATTACAGTAGAAAAAGAAAATACAAATATAAATAAAAAGAAAATAAAATAAAAGAAAAGAAGAGAAAAAGAAAAAAAAACAAAACTATTAATAAATATAAGTGGGTTAGTCAACGAAAATTAAATAAAATGTAATAAGCGGCAAAGCCGACCATATAAAAGCAAAATAAATAAATAAATAAGTAAACAAACAAAGGTGGCTCAGCCAACCATAAGAAAATAAAAAATAACAGAAAATAAATCATGAAGAAAAATAAACAAAAATATATGATATAATAAATAAACTAACTAAAACGGAAAATAAATAATGAATTTAAAAACGCAAATTCTCCGACAGCGGTGCCAAAAACTTGATGCACAAAAACTTGATAGTCAAATTTTGTATTTATAAAAAGCTCGCAAGTGCACGAATCACTTGTAATAAGTGATAAGTATACTCCCAAGATCGTCTCTCAAGGAATTGCAGTGGTTTTTAAAACGTTACTTATTTTCTTATTCAGTCGAACAAACAATCCTAAACATTCTAACAATTGTCGGTTGAAGAATAGATTGTAAATTCAGAATTAAATCAAAAACTAAAATAAAATGTAAATAAAAGTAATCACAACCAAAGTGGGGATGATGGATGTAAATAGGAATTTTAGTTCGCTATCCATTCATGGCAAAAACAAATTAAGCATTCAATTAAAAGTTGGATTTAATCATTTTTCTGCTAAACCTAGAAAATCCCAAATCAATGGCAATTTTCACTACAATCAACTAATTAACTTCTTTGATCCGGACCGTTAATTAACTAATTGGAATTAGCTCAAGGAAATAATTCTAACCACCTAAACTAACACAAATCAATGCAATCAATTTAGGCTCTTGTTCATAATGCACAATTAAGCAAAGATGGCGTTTCTAATGCCTAATTCTAAAATATTCTTCCTAGTTACAAACTAAGGTTTGGTTCACCATTAATTCACAATCAGAAAATAATAAGAACATGAACAAGAAATAAATCCAATCATATATAATTAAATTACAAAATTGTTCTTCCAATTATTAGAAGCAAGACTAAAATCCCAATTAAAAATTTAGCCACACATAATTAAATTTACTATCATAAATTTAATTATTAAAGGCATAACAAATACAGTAATAATATTTCAATTATAGAGAAGAAAATATTATACAGGAAAATAATATTTCTTCCTCTAAAATATCGTAAATTTATACTGCAAAAATAAAATATAACAAATACAGAAATAAAATACAAGAAAAGAAAACTAAAAATTAAACTAAGAAAAATTAAGAAAAAAAACTGAGGAGAAACTAATGGTGTGAATTGTGTGTGTAATGTCTTTGTTAGAAATGATCCGGACGCCCCTATTTATAGAAATTAAAATTCATAGTGCGTGCCACGTGTCAGCGTGTGATTGGCAGGTAAACAGAGAAGGACCCACGCGGCGCTGCGTGATTGGCAGGCTAGAGCTGGCGCGGATGCTGGTCAAAGCGCGTTCCACGTGGCACTTCGTGATTGGTGGTCAGCGCCGTCCCACGTTGGAGTGTCGGCCGGTGATTCGTAGTGGGGGACAGATTTCCACATGGCGCGCTCTGATTGGTCCGAGTGGCGCCCAGTGTCGGTCTGAGTGGGTGCTAGCAGTCTTCCACGTGGCACGCGGTGATTAGCTGGTCAACGCTAGTGTGCGCTGACGTGGGCTTTGCCTGGGCTTTACTAAGTACATCCACTGTTCTTCTATATAAATCCACATTTCTAAGTACATCCACATTTATTTCTATATACATCCACAAATTTAATTAAATTCATAAAAAATACAGAAAAATTCTAGAAAAATTCTAAAAAATTGTAAATGACTTCTAATTAATTATAAACCTAAAAATGACCAAAATATCCTTAGTTTGGATAAAATATTTAAATAAAATATAAAAATAGTGCTTAAAATACAACAAAATATTAGGACAAATATTGATTCATCAAATTCCCCCAAACCTAAATTTTGCTGGTCCTCAAGCAAAACAAAAATTTAAAGCAAGCAAAAATTAAACTATAATATCCTAAATCACTTCCGTGGATTCTCAAATGTTTGAATTGAACCAACGAGTTCTTCAATCTTGATGGTGTCAATGTCTTTGCTTTCCTCTATTGCTGTAACCTTTGCTTGAAAGCGTTCTGGTAGTGAGCATAAGACTTTTCGAACTAACCTGCGTTCATCAATTTTATCTCCAAGATTTGAAGAAGAGTTAGCAATATCACATAAATTAGCATAAAACTCAGAAAACATTTCATCCTCCTCCGTTCTAAGATTTTCAAACTTAGTAGCTAGCATGCGAAGTTTTGTTCGTTTAACTTGGGACGTGCCCTCATGGGCAACCTCTAAAGTGTCACAAGCAGCCTTAGCAGTTTCAATATCAGAAATACGTCGGAATTCATTCAGCGACACAGCATTAAAAATAGCATTGATACCTTTTTGATTCCAGCCACTACCAATTTTATCTTCAGTAGTCCAATCCATCCTAGGTTTAAGTGTGACTACATTATCCTTGGTAACCGTAAGTGGTTCCCAACCATAAAGTACAGAATTACATACACTTTCATCTACGGAACGTAAAAAGGCTCTCATACGAGCTTTCCAATATGGGTAGTTAGACCCATCAAAGTAAGGTGGACGGGTTGTAGAAAAACCCTCTCTCATATGATCCATAATAAGGTCCTAGGCAACACTAAGTTTATCTAGTGACCCGCTCTGATACAAATTGAAAGTTTTTAATTACGGATCAAATATATCTAGAGGGGGGTGAATAGGTTATTTTCAATTTTGACAAATATTAATTATGTAACCTAATCACAACGGCCAGACATGCAATCGCGTGTAAAGATAAAATACGGAATAAAAAATAACACACGATATTTTTAGGTGGAAACAACCTAGGCCACTCCAATGACCTAAGAGGAAAACCACCCGTCCACCGGACCACCTAACTATCCACTATGAAAATCAATGTTCAATTACAACCATAGGTCCTAGAACTACCCTTCACAGATAGATCCTTTTCTGTAATTTACTTACGAGCCGTCGCTCCTTTCATAGCCTCCACAAGATAGGTGTCTGGATCAGGACCAACGTTCCGATCTACTTGAGTCCCACAAGATCAATCGAACCCGTCAAGTTTGGTAATTTTGAGTCACACGAAATACCGAGCACCTCACCTGAAACGTTAGCACAAATAGCACAAGTGCAAAGTGTGTCCTAGAGCGGATTCAAATAATGAAAAACCCTAACTAGCAGATTCAACAGCATACGATATAAAAACAAATCAGCTAGTAAACTTTAGAAAAATCATGCAAAGCTAAATATCATGAAACACAATTCAGATCTAGAAAATATTAGTTTATGCGTTGTATATATAAATTATGCACCAACAAGCATAACTTATATAGAGTCCAGTTTAACTTGAAATAGGATTTGCAATAAACTATAACTCTAACCATATCATGATTTAGTTCTCAAGAGAATTCTACTCATACAATGATTCATATCAGGATTTTGCTTTCATAAGAATTCTACTCATATAAGGATTCCAACTTTCACAACAGTTCTACTCATATAAAGATTTTTCATTTAATATTAAATGAGTCAGATTGGTAAAAGTAACATATGGGTCAAACTAAAAAGAGTTGTAGAAGAAGTGAAAAATTGACTCGATCGATCTAACAACTGGCTCGATCGATCGATTCAATTCTTGATCGATCGACCAGATTTCTCGATCGATCTAACTCAACCCGAGAGCACCTAGATCAATGTTGTTCCAGAATCGATCGATCGACCAAAATTATCGATCGATCTATCTCAACCCGAGAGCACCTAGACCGATGTCATTCCACACTCGATCGATCGATAACTCGATCGATCGAACTATATACTCGATCGATCGACCAACATGTGCACAATATATTTTACGTTATGATCTATACTAAGTGTAGTGCTCAATTGTGTGAAGATGTATGCATGATAGAATATTTTACCTGTCATATGGGCGTTGCAAGCTTGGTGACTCCATCATCATGTATCGTCTGATTAAATGTTGAATTCTTAATCTAGATTACAATCAAACATTTTGTCCACGAAAGTTGTCAATACAAAATAAACCTTACACGTATGATAGGGATTTTTATTATAAATGGAGACCTCAATTTGAAGGTAACTATTTTCTTTAAAATGTTGGAGAATTGCCAACAAATATGGTTCACATGGTATAACAAATCTACAAAAAAAAATCCTTGAGGATATTTTAAAGGACCAAGTGAATATAGGAAATGTTTATGATGGTAACGACGTAATAAAAGCAAGGTTATGTCACAAAAATGTTATTTTTATAATTCATGATGCCCAAAAAATTGATCAAATAAAAAACCTAGGCCAACTTGGTTAAGGAAGTTATCTGCGTGATTATGGCATGCTTGGGAGGTCTTCCATTATAATGTTAAAATAAAATTCATAGCATCCACATACATGAAGAGGAAAAGAGAAAAGTATCATATATATATGTCCCTTAGATTGGATTTTTTGTGTTGTTTGGTCTTTTAGATTGTAAGTGATATTATTTATTTCTTTAGGTTTAGTAAAAGAAACTAATTAAAAATAAAACACATTATTTTGTCCTTAATTGACCCCTTGTTCTAAAGCTAAAGAAATAAATGAACACAATTTATAATTTAAGAGACTAAATGATACAAATTACTAATTTAAAGTACTTCTATGGCCTCCCTCACAAAACAAAAAAATTTATGTTAACTTGACCCAAAAAAAAAATTTGCATATGTCCATATGGAAGATGTAGATCCAAGTCCTCAACCAAAACAATCAAAAGCGTAACCATGGAAGTCTGTCTCTCGATTCCAAAACACACGTACAACAACTAATGTCGAGTTACAACATTGAAGATTAGAAAAATATAAATAAACGATAATGTTCACCACTGTGGCCTAATCTTCCATTCTCTCAAGTCTCAACAAACCAAAATGTGTAGTAAACCTTGTTGACATTAAGAGATATAACAAATGACACTAATTAAGTGTTAATGTCAAATGTTATTAACACTTACCAAACCTATAAGTTATCGTCAGCATGATCTTTACTATTAGTACTCTCCTATACATTTGTATATATATCTTGGCTCAATACCTAGTTAAGTCAAGAAAAAAGACAGAATAGATTTATTTTCAATTCATTGCTTTCTTCTTTTTTTTACTATTCATTTTATCAAAAAAAAAAAAAAATTCTTCAAACCCAAGTTCACACTCCAAACTCTCTCTCACACAAGCCTTTGAAAAAGAAGAAATTACTAATCCCATTCTTTCTACATGATTGAGGCACAATCCAAAACCAAGGACAGAAGAAGACCTTACTTTCATGTTGGGGAGCCATGACACAGAAGGCTAGCAAGCAAGCTTGTTATTTTCATTGAGTAACCCAGACATTAATAATTAATTAATTATATTCCTTGTCTTTGATGTCCATGACATTTAAAGTTGCTTCATAGCTCTTTTAGAGCCCATTTAGAATCGCTTTTTTTTTATTTATTAAAAAGTGATTTTACATGGTTTAAAATACTTTTAATGATGTTTAGCAATCTCCAAGAGAAATACTTTCAAAATTTTTGAAAAACATTATTTGTACATATAGGAAAAGTAAATAAACCTTACTTTTTAGAAAAGTAGTTTAGGATGCCTATTCTATGTTAATTACTAAAGTGATATCTTAAACTACTTCTAACAATTGTATGCCAATTACTTTAACACTTTTCTTTAAAATACTTTTCATCAAATTAGTTCATTTAAAACCAATTGTCTTAAAACTACTAAAAAAATAAATGTCTCATACACCTATATTATTTGAATATTTTGCTCACATAGCATATAAAATAGATACACAAGTCACTTAGTCTTTAAAATTGAGACGCTGTAGTCACATAACTTTAAAGTAATGAAATTAAAGTGTCATAATTTTAAAAACTGGGTTACTTACATGTCTCTTAAGTAGCTACGTATTTTATCTAACCAAAATGCCATAAAATCAATGTTACTTGAATTATAGGTGGTCTCCCTATCTAAAGCCTTCATATTGAAACCTGGTCTTTCCAAATGTACCATGGGCTCACAGATGCGAGGAAAGTTGATCTCAAAATCAAATGCAGCTCTATCATATGTGATTTTCACATATGTTGATGAAATAGCATTATCATGTGCCATTGTCATATGATGGAGGAGGTTCAAGTCGATGTGCTTGTTCCATACTAGGCGAGCTGCAATTTTTTTGCAAATAATATTACCTCCAAAACATGAAAGAGCAATAACTTCATCCCCGCCCGCTAAACCAGGCTTGGGAGATAATATATGACACTGACACAAGCCACTCTTTCCCATCTTTAGATAATGTAGGCCTAATTTTTCTGATGGGATAATATAAATCTTCCTCTTTGTAAAATTAACTACACATACACCATTTGGATCGTTTAGCCTAAAAGTAGGGAACTTATTAGAAGCAAGATAGGCGATGTATACTGCCAACCCTTCAACACGAAGACCCTCCAGCTGCGGTACCACAAAAGATACACCAATAGACTCACCCCTACTTTGATTGACATAAGGGAACCATCCAGGAATATCATCCCCATTTAGATGAAGCGAAACTCTATCAATAGAGCTCAATCTCTACACGAAAGGAAACACAGAATGTGTTATTAAAAACTTCTTTTATAAAAAATTACGACCATATATTAATATATACATAGAAAAAAGGGAGAACCTGCCGAGTGCTCTCACTAAATGATGCATTGATATTGTAGCACCCTTGGATATCTAAAACAGCTGGAGTTGTCATCAAAAACTTATCCAAGTCTGGCATTTTCGCAAGTTTACGGCAACCCCGAAGGATCAAATTAACCAACTGCCTGTTTTCTGATAAATTTGGCAATGCTTCTAAAGCAGTACAGTTACTTGCACGGAGAGTACGGAGTGTTATGGGTAAATTTGGAATTACCTGCAGCTCCTCACAGTTATCTAAACTAAGTGAGGAAAGCTTGTAAAGGCTACTAAGACTTGATGCAAGGCTATGAAAGTTATTCCCAGATAAGTCTAAAGCATGAAGAAAAGGTAGGTTCCAAACTCCAGTATGATTTACATCATCATCTGTTAGATTGCAGCTTGTAAGTTGCAAATCAGTCAGACAATTTAAGCCTTGGAGAGAAGCAAGTAATGAAGGGGTGGGCTTAGACTCCTGTCTTCCCATTACCCACGACCGAAAGAGTGAAGGCCATGACTTAGGTGTTGATACTTTCCCACAACTAAGATACAACGTTTCTAGTTTACTCAATTGCTGTATGGTAGAAGGTAGACTTTTAATTCTGGTGTTGTCTGCAAAAAGAGTGGTCAAAGACTCCATGTTCCTCCCTATTCCCTCGTCCAAATCATGAAAGGTTGAACACCCAGAAAGAATAATAACTTCAACTGATTTTAAATAGTAAAAACTCCTTGGAAGCTTCTTAAGAGCTTTGCAATCTTTTAAATTCACTAAAGTAAGCTTGTGAAGCTTTCCAATGGAATGGTGAACCTCAGACAAACTCGTGCAACCTTCAAGTATTAACTCGTTGAGATTCGGGACTTTTGAAAAATCAGGAGTTCGAATCAAATAGTGGGAATGGCTAACATTAAGGATCTTCAACTTCTCCAGCGACTATGGAAAACAAAAAACAGGAAGGTCAACATCAGATACTGAAAAGAAAAAATTGACAAGATGGTTTCAATATCTTACTTTGGCATTCTTCCAAAGCTGCCTCAAATTGCTATATTGCAAGTCCATAGCAACTACATTTTCTATATTAAAATTGCTGGGTATGACCTTCTTTGGGAAGCCATGCCAACAAAGCCATCTTAATTCTTTAGAAATATTTTCATAGCTTCCATTAAGTTGGACATAGTCGAGTTGAAGTAGTCTTAGTCTCTGGATCTTTGAAAATGTTCTCGTATGGAACCTAGCCTCGCAAGCTTTTTCAATTCTAAGAGTGAGTCCTTTGATTTCTTCACTTCCCTATATAAGAGCAACATATAAGAAAAGAAGAAGGGACAAAAAAAAACTCTCATTAAGGATTCAACGTATTGGCGCATGATGCCTTGAATGTGGTAGAAGGTGCTTGAAATGTGGAGTATATGTATAAGAAAGAGTTTATTAATTAAAAAAAAAAAACTAAAGTTAGTTCTTTTTTATTAATAAAAGAAAATACACTTACACACTTGACTAAGATTCGAACTTTTTAAGGGCACTAAAAAGTTTATTAAATTCAATAGGAGACACCTCGATAGAATTTAACTCTAACTTAAATTCAATAACATAGTTTGTGATTCATGCTAGTTGAGTATGGCAAGATATTAGAAAAAAAAAAAAATTATTTACATTCTCATTTATTTGCAAAAAAAATAAAATTTTACATTCTCATGTTTCACATTGTGCATTTATCCTTGGTTAATAGAGTATCACCTTAGCATAAAATTGCAAAGATATTATAGACTCTTCTTGGAAAAAATATCAAGAGTGCCCCCAAGGTTTGCCTTCTATTCACTAATGTCCCTAATATTTGAAATTACTAATAACAGTATTAACTTTTCGATCCACATACTTTTTCAATTCATTTTGAAATTGTTAAAATATCTTTTAAGATATTAAAAAGTAAAAAATATCTATTTATTTATTATTTTTTTATGATTAAAAAATAAAAATCTATAATAAGTAAAGAAATACATAATAAATTGAAAATTTATGTAAATTAAAAATAACCTTAAAAATTAATCTTAGTTAGTGATTTATTTTCTAAATCATATGACTTGGACTTTATGTTAATTTTTAAATTTTTTTTAATATATTATATAATTTTTTTTCTCTTATTACTGATTTATATTAATTATAAAATTAATTAAATAATTAACTGGATTTAAAAGAAGTATTTTTAAATTTCTTGATAACGACTTGTAAAATATTGAAATTTAACTTTTTGAATTACATAATATAATTAAAAAGTTACGTATCAGTCTTATAATTAAAAAAAAAAATTACTTACCATTCTACAAATAAACTAAGTTTTTTTAATAATTGATTGTTTATTATAAAATGGGATAATTTTAATTTATCCCATCAATTAATCTATAAATATTAATTTCTTATATATTTTTTAGAATTTTAAATTTTTAGAATTCTTAATTATTAAAAATTATTTTAACTTTTTAAATTTTATCATTTGTTTGTCATTACTTCTGAAGCATATGTGATTAAATTTAATTAAAATATGACCTTTATCAATTTTTAGAAAATAAAAAAAAAAATTTAAAAGTTAGCACCTTATTACATATGATCATTTGGGATTAGTAATAAAAAAATCATTTATTGTATGAATTTTAATTTTATTTATCTAATTTTTTAGGCATATGTATATAAATTTTATGCTAATATATTTTTTATTTTTATTTTTATTAAAAGAAAATAAAAAGGATTATTTTTATTTTGATTGTTTAATATAATTTATTATTTAATGTTAAAAATAATATATATCAAAATTTTATCTTTTATGTCATTCAATTTTAAAGATATTACAAAAATGTCATTGAATAACTGTTATATTTAACATATGTTAAAGTTGAATGATATTTTTGACATTTTTGAAAGGTCAAGAGTATTTGTGAATAAAATGTGAACATCAAGGGTAGTATTAATATTTTCCCCTCCTCTCAGCAAACAAAAGGAGTCCAAATAATATATGACTAGAAGGCCAAAGAAAATATAGTTAACACATTAAATCTATTTAGCAACACGAGAAGATACTTGTCTTGCATGTATTTAACCAAATAAATAAATTGAAAAAGTTGTTACCGTATGTTTTTTCAATACATCGAGTACATCTTCACGATGCCACAATCTACTCCATTTACTAGGCTCTTGAGGAAATTTTTCTCGAATAACTCGGGCTGCCATCTCTTGAAGCAAATTATGCACCACGAATTTGTTTTCATAGTTAACAGTTATAAGACATCGTTCAAGAAGAAGACTAACTGCAATTTCTGTAAAAAATCCACAACCATCCAATATTTGTACAACATAGTTTTTATGCATGTCAATAAAAAAGCAACAAATATCAAGGAATATATTCTTCACTTCATCATCCAATGTATCATAACTTATCCTAAGCTTTTCTTGGACTTCATTAGGAGGAATTTTCTTCAGTTTGTCCAACATGCCACTCCACTCTATTATGCTCCTATTAAACAAAGAACGCCCTACAACTTCGAGAGCTAATGGCAAACCGCTACAATAACCAACCATACATTTTGAAAGTTCATGATAACTTTCATGAGGAGAGCTTTTCCTAAATGCATGCCAACTAAAGAGTTCAAGTGATTCAGTGTCATCCATTTCTTTGGCCATGTATATGTTGTTCACTCCATGAACATCTAACAAACGTTTATCTCTTGTTGTTATTAAAATTCTACTTCCAGGACCAAACCATTCACTGCTTCCAACCAGAGAATTTAATTGGCTTGAGTGATCTACATCATCTACAATGACTAGTACCCTTCTACTACACAGTCTTTGCCTTATTATATTAATACCTCTATCCTCACAACCAACTTCTATTTTGATTTTCAAGATATCAAAAAGAAGTTGTTCTTGCAAAGAAACCAGATTCTTCTCTCTAACATTCATGAGAAAACTTTTGTCTTCAAAGCTATAATTTAGTTGGTTATATATGGTTTTGGCAATAGTTGTTTTACCAATACCACCCATTCCCGTAATGCCTAACATATAAATATCATTATGTCCAACACACAACATATCACACAAATGTTCCAAGCGAGATTGTATACCAACAGGATAGAGGGTCACAAATAAACAGGAGTTGTTCAATTCTCTGGAGACTTGTTCCACAATTTTCTCGATGAACTTCGCATGATGCCTGACAAATTTTGACCCATAAAACAAAAGGAAATTGCATTATAACTCAATAACAAACAAATATCAAATATGATTTCTAGTGGTTTAAAGGTTGATAGCTATCAATAAGTTTGGAAATTGGTCATGAATTATCATCACCTTCATCAACATACTAATTAAGTGGTAATCTTCAAGGAAAAATAGGCAATTGTTGCTTCGAACTAAAGAAGAAAAATAACATGATCTATTATTATTGTTTATTGCCACTAGAAAAGAGTGAGTTGACCATTTAAAGAGGAAAATACCATATATATTATTTATTTTTGCATATATTTCATGTTAATTTTCATTCCTTTAAACTTGATTAATTTTAATTTCAATCTATTAAAAATTAAATAATATTTCTTAAAACTTATTTACTATCTACTATCTAATATCCATTGGATTGCAATTTCTTTTTAACTTAATTTTCTTTATCAAACTTAATTACAATGAATAATAACAATGAAGTCCCATTCATCATTAGATTTTTCTAAAATATAATTACCCTTCAAACTTCAAATATAACCGTTTTAAGAACAAAATTTTCACCTGAAAAATTTCTAAGGAAAAAGAATTAGTTTCAAAACTCATGTTGGCTGTAAATATATGTTTTGGATCTTATTGGTGACAATGATCCAAGACATATTTTTAATGTTATCGATGACTATTCAAAAATATATTATTGGTGATTATTGTGATTGAATATTTCAATAAAATCTTCCAAAAATTTACTTTTAGCTAAATGTAACTTTTACCATGCTATCATTTCATTTCACTGTATTTTTGGCAAGTATTGTCATTGAATATTTCAATCAAATCTTGCAAAAAACCTTATCTAAATGTATTTTTTATCATTAAATATATTGTATGCTATCATGTCATTGGTTACATTCTTAAACTTGAATTCAATTAAATGAATTGTGTTAAATTTGATCCGTTGATTTATTTTTTTATTTAATAATATCTCTATATCTCTATATATAAAAAGTCTTTTAACATTATAGCCACATTTTTTTCCTTTTGTTTTTTTTTTTTTTGTTTTTTTTCCTTTATCTTATTTTAACCCCCCCCCCCCCCCCCCTCTTTTTTTTCTACTTTTTCAAATCTTTTAACATCTTATTCACATAATTTTAAAACTCACCAATAATATATGTCATTAAGTCGCATGTCAATTGATAGTAAATTTTGACTTCTTTAAATATATGTTTAAACTAATGCCACTAAAAAATTTCAAATAATTTAACAAATTTTAGTAGAAATTATAACTAATAAGTATTATGAAAACATTTTTATATATTAAATATGTAAAAATATTGCAACACCTTAAATTGTTATCTGACAATAATTCTTTATTAAGGATAATTTTATCTTGTAATTACAACATTTAAATGTAATTAATTATAGAAATACAATATATAATTTATGTATAGTTTATTATGATAATAACAAAAATAGTTATGTTAATATTTTTATTCCTTTAATAATATATTAATTTAACTAGTAGGGCACGGGCAAGTGTTTTAAACTAAAAAGTGGCTTAGTATTCAGTATTAAAAAATAAAACAAAAAAGGGAAATGAAAAATGAAGAAGAAAATGGAGAGGATCTTTAATGTAAGTTTGTTACTTTCA
The DNA here is from genome assembly GCA_029378325.1 of Elaeagnus macrophylla. Classification (NCBI taxonomy): domain Eukaryota; kingdom Viridiplantae; phylum Streptophyta; class Magnoliopsida; order Rosales; family Elaeagnaceae; genus Elaeagnus; species Elaeagnus macrophylla. The sequence continues at coordinate 11,309,007 of CM055644.1, read as the reverse complement.
CTCTTTTTTATTAATTGTATAGATATTATTCAATTGAGTAATAATAATTCATTTTCGTAACTTCTACATTAATTCGTTAATATTCATTAAAAAGGAATTTAATACATAATTGATTGGTTGTTTATACTTAGTTTGTATAAGCTAGCACTAATTCGGAGCAATAAAATTAGTTTGTATTAGTGTCTAATTTTAATAAATTGTCATTAGCAACTTGAATACCATTCATTAGTAACTTTTTTTTTTTTAAATAACCCATAAGTTTGTAAGTAACTTCAAGTCATTATCAAATGTTTAATTAATTGTATAATAATTATCCTCGTATGTATAAATGATTAATTTATTTAGCTAGTTTCACTTTTAAGCTCTACCAGTAAAACACATATACGTTCATTTTTTTACAATATTAAAAAATATATATTAATTTAAAATAAATATGTTATTTTTCATGAGAGAGATTAAAAATGAAACTCCATATATGAAGAGAGATTATGTCATACAATTAAATTTAATAATTAACTCACTCTAATGGGTATTTTTATTTTTACCTCTTTTTATTCCAATCTATTCTTCCGCTCGGTTCTCTCTCTGTCTGCTATAAGTTTTGTAGGATTAAAGTTAGCGAATATTTCATATTTTGAGAAATTTTAACAAACTTCTTTTACTTTTAAAAAAATATTATTTTACTCTCAGTTATTTATTAAGTTATTAACTATATTTTTGTTATGATTTTTTTGTTTTAAATAAAAATGTGAAATCTAATTTTACCCTTAATAAAAACATAATTTTTTAAAATTTGGACTAATTTAACATAAAATTAAAATTATAAGACTAAATAAACCTACCTTAATAGTTACAAGACCAATGTATCAACTGAGTAAAATTATAAGACTAAATGAACTAAAAATCTAAATGTTAATCTAGTTGGGATGTCCCAATATACCTATTGAGGCGTTTATCAACAACCTTTCATTAAAAAAAAAAGTGCTTTCAATTTAATTTGATAATTTATATTCTCTTCCAAGCTTCTATTAATATTAAGATTTTTTTTTCTTTACATGTTAATTGATACTTATCTATTTTAAAAGATTAAGAAATTAAGTTTTAAGTAATTATTTGTATTAAAAAAATTGATTGTATTACATAACTTTTTATATAGAGTTATATTTTTAATTCTCTAAAAAAATATATGTATTTATTTTTCTTACAACATAAATGAACATATATTTTTTAATATTGTAAGAAAATAAACATATATTTTTTTATCACAACTTAATACATACATCAATCTAAATGTCACAATCTAATTAGTCCCAATTATGAAGTGGTTCCACAATCGATTTATATCACTAATTTTATGTCTAATGATAACTAATACGTTATTTGATATATATATTATTACTCACATATAGTATGAATAGTAACAGATGTAATTATTATAATAATTGATAAGTTATTTGATACATATATTATTATTAACATATAATATAAATAGTAATAGATGTAATTATTATAATACTTCTTAACTAGTTAGTATTCTCATTAATACAAGACGCATAAATTTAACTAAATTCTAAAACCATATATCAATTATTTTCTTTCTCAAAATGAATCGTTTGTATCATACAAACTCAATCTCAAATTATTTAATTTAAATTATACATAAAATTAATTTTATATATGAATGAATAATTTTTTTTTTACCTTACACGTACATATAAGCTTGTTATATTAAAGACAAGAAATATAAATTAAGACCTTGTTATGATGTAATGATTGGTTTAATTATATCACATAATGAAACTTCTTTACGGACCAAAAAATGATCATTTTCCTAAATGAACCGATTTCTTTTGGTATTAGAATAAATATTTAAAAAAAAAAAAAAATAGTTGAAACTAGATAAATCCTACTCAAGTCCCATATCATGAATCTGCTTCTGAATCTTAAACTAGCGAGCTACAATTATCGAGATCTTGTAAAAAGAAAATCAAATAATTAAAGTAGAAAATTAGAGATTACCCATCAGCAGTATTTCTAAGATCCCAGCCAGAAAGATCAGCAGCTTCAGTCAGATCATCTTTCCACCTCTGTATCTTATTTGTTTCATTACCTAAAGACGAGAACCTCCTTTCATGTTTCTCAAAAGCTTCAGCAAAAGAACCCGTTTGTCTCCTCACATCCGAAGGCTCCATATCGAAGAAAATAGGGATCACCATCTTCTGTAGTGTTCTTCGGCACTGCATAATCGTAGACAGTTCTTCAAGACACCATGTGGAACCAGCATAATTTCTTGAGAAAACAACGATGGAAATCTTGGAAGTTTGGATCGCTTTTACCAGTTCTGAAGAAATATCTTCTCCTTTTCGGAGTCCAACGTCGTCTATGAACACATTAATTCCTGCTTGTTCAAGCATCAGATGGAGATAATCGACGAAGGTTTTGCGGGTATCTTCTCCCCAAAAACTCAAGAACACGTCTACACTCCATCGAGTAGAGGAAGATAAATTTCCGTGATGTGAGGTTAAGGCCATTTTGGAACTGATTACAGAAGCAAGCTTTATTTATGATCAGCTTTTTACCAACTCTGGGTCTTGCTTGTTAGAAAAATTCTCATTTCATCTCCTCTTTTTAAATATTGATGAGATTGAACGAAGAAGATTCGCATGTCAACTTCGAAGTCAAAGGTCTAGTTCTAACTTCTAACATACGAGTTCACTTTTTATCATCGTTCATTATAAGTTTGAAAAAACGACAAAAATTATAAATTATTACTAAATTAGCATAACAAAAATTATACCCAATTGCATGTCAGCTTCGAAGTCAAGGTCTAGTTCTAACTTCTAACATACGAATTCACTTTCCTCAATTTTGAAGAAATATCTTCTCTTTTTCGTAGTCCAACGTCGTCTATGAAAATATTAATTCCTATTTATTCAAGCATCATATGGAGATAATCAACGAAGGTTTTGCGGGTATCTTCGCTCCAAAAACTCAAGAACACATCGATACGTACTCCATTGAGTGGAGGAAGATAAAGATCCATGATGTGAGGTTGAGACCCTTTTTGTGAGAGTAAAACTAAATATACTAATTTATAATGTAAACTCCCTTATATAAAATATACATGACAATCTCACTCTCACATCACTAATACTCACTAGGTCTCTATCCTACAATCTTCACCAAGTATATTATGCCATTTGAACTGCAATGCTATCAACTATAAAAAGATAATAATTAATGAATAATAATGATACAACAAACAAGAAGAATATTATTTGGAAAGAAAAAAAAAGAATATTATACCTCATAATGGAAAAAATTTGGAATATAATGCGTAATTTGTCTCTAACTTACAAGCTTCACCAGGTATATTATGCCATTTGGATTACAATGTCACCGACTATAAAATATAATAATTAATGAATAATAAGGATACAACAAACAATACGAGTACTATTTGAAAGAAAAAAAAAAAAAAGAATATTATACCTCATATTGGGAAAATTGTAATATCTGAAAATTTTAAAATAACATTAATTATAAAAAATAAGGAGTTATTTGATAATAAGTTATAATTTTAAAATTGAATTGTAAGTATAAATAAATCATTTAAAGATAAAAGCAAAAAGTATTTTTAGATTAGTTGTACATAATATATTGAACTCTTGTTTAATTAAAAGATAATGATAATAATAATTAAAAATTCTTAAATAGTTTAGGTTTCCCTACACCTGTCAACTCTTTATTAGACCAAAGTATATAATTTCTCTACTAGACCAAATGAGAAACAAAAAAAAAAAACCCTACGTCTATTATTCTCTTTTATGTCTCTCACAACAACAACCATATGAGAATAAAAGTTTATGAAGTAAACTAGGTAATTTTATTAATTACTCTCCCTCACTGTATTAGTTTTGATTTAAAAGTTTATGGTTGATGTTTAGGAATTTTTATAAGACAATTATTTACAAAATTTATATTGAAAATGAAAATAAATTATTTTTGGACCTTTATACTAGTCAAATAATTTTTTATAACAAACTATACTTCTTGACGAGTCTAACGAATATTTATTTGTCAAAATATCATTTATATTGAATTTATTATGAATTTTTGAAGTTTGTATTTTGAATTTGTCAATTTATGAACAACTCGTATTTTATGGTTATTTTATATGAGTTCCGATTTTGATTTGAAGATAATAATTTTATCTTTTAAACTACACAGAAAAATAAAACTTTTTGCTTTAGAATCAATATAAAAATCTGTGTATTTAATTTTATATAATTTTTCGAAATCAAATTTTCTATTGAAAACAGGAAACTTGACTGATTAAAACGAAATGTTCAGAATTAATTTATGGTGTTATAGATATTAAAAATATATGAAAATTTTTAGTGTATGTTATATGTGTCTTGTTTATTATTTTGTAAAATTTTATGATTTTTAGATCAGATATAAATATTTTAAGAACTTTTTATTTATATATGTTTATTACTAAAAACTTTTACAGCAGATTTTATGAACTAGATTCAAAACCTGTTTTAGCCATGAAAATGGATTCCAAAATATTTGAAAATATATATATACGTTCATATTTAAGTTATAGAGGTACTGTAAAAATTTTAATTTAAGATAGTTTACCAATATTTTTCTAAAAATGTTTAGCTTTAGTAGGGTCGCTGATTTTCTTATACGGACAGCTTTAATATTTTAAGAATTTTTTATTTATAAATGTTTGTTGCTAAAACCTTTTACAATAGATTTTATGAACTAGATTCAAAGCCTGTTTTAGCCATGAAAATGGATTCCAAAATATTTGAAAATTTATATATATGTTCATATTTAAGTTATAGAGGTACTGTAAAAATTTCAATTTAAGATAGTTTATCGATATTTTTCTTAAAATGTTTAGCTTTAGTAGGGTTGTTGATTTTATTATACGGACAGCTTTAAAAGTTAGCGAACAAAAATCGTTTTTGGTAACTATCAAGCATTCGGTTTTTCCTAAACAATTTAGTGGACATTTTACTATACCTCTATAAAAATTTAGTAAAATGTTTAGATAATGTCCTTATTTGTATGTAAAAGATTGTGGTGTTACAGAAAATTTTGGAATATAATGCAAAATTCATATTAAAAATATATAAATTTCAAATATAAATACAAATCATGCAGCATATCTAAGACATTATTTGATAATGATTTATAATTTTTGATTAAATAATTAGTTTTATTAATTTTTGATTCTTTTGTAAAAATAGTTACTAATGTTTTTGATAAAAAATTACAAATTACCTAAAACTTGTTTGGTAATACTTTCTATATTTTAATTTTTTTCAAAAATTTTAAAAATAAATAAAAATCTTAGTTATTATTTACAAATTTTAAGTTGTTAATCATTTTTTTATAATATTGTCATAAGACTTGATTTAGTATCTAGAAAAAATATTTGGTAAAAATGAAAATAAAAAATTAGATTTAAAAATCTCATTTTTAAAGATTTATTAGTCACCTCATATTTTGATAGTAAATTTTTAAAATGTGAAAATCCAAATTAAAAATTAGTACCAAACTTATCTTATTGAAAGATCACTTTAAAAAAAATAAAAAAAATAAAGAATCAAAGTTCTTGTCAGACACACCCTTAATAAGATTTTATTTACTCATTCATATCTATTTTTTTATTTAGCTTTTATGGGTGCATAATATTATTTTGAATAGGTAGTGTTAGCAAACTTTATAAACATGCACCAATTTATTAATTTATTGCATGTTAGGGCCGGGGAGAAATTTTTTTCACTATGATAATATTATTTAAATTATTTTATTACATAAAATTGTTCAATTATCAATTTGATATATGATCGTTATCATTTTTTTTAAAATTTTATGTTAGTGCAGTTCTCTCTTTTGTGTTTTATTTTTATAATTTATTGAAAAATTTGGTAGCTATTTAAAATTGTTTTTGACCAAACAAAGTATGGATTCTAAGTTCAATGCAAATAAAAAATGAAATTTACATTAATAAATAAATGTAATCAATTTATTAGCTCTATTCATTGTAAATATTTCTCCATAACATAATTAAATTCATTTGTCATACTATCTATTTTTTTTATTTGGAAAATTACCTAAAATAACACCCATAAAACTTATAATAACAAAACTAGCACCCCAACAAATATTGAACGTTCAATTTGAACGTATAATATTGAACGTTCAACATTGAACGAATCTAAATTGACGTCGTTCAATTCTAATTAAATGGTTGTTTAAAGAAAAATAATATATCAATTATTATTTTTAATTGTAAAAATATAATTAAGTTTGAACATAATGAGCGTTATTTTTGTTATTACAAGTTTTGAAGGATGTTATTTTTATTATTTTTTCTTTTTTTTTCATACCATAAATTTACTATTTTTTAAATAAAATTATAACATTATTATTTTTATTAAAATATAAAGAATATTTATTTATAATATGTTTTAGAGTTGCTCGAAAAACATTACCCATTTTTGCTCGAAAAAGGGCATTTATTTTATTATAAAGTTTTGTAGAGTGTTGACGAGACGACACTCTCGTACGACAAAGCGAGCCTTACCCACTAATGACCGGCACCTTCTGTTGTTTCTTCTTTGATTTTTCTGGTCTTTGACTTTTTCTTGCTACTTCTGAAATCTTTCCTACGCTGTGCACTTTTTTTTTTTTTTTTGCACCTTCATTATCTTGGTAATGAAAAATAACAAATATCTTTCGATTGATTAATTTGATATACTTTTTAGAGTAGGGTTGTACCAATAATACTATATTAATTATTAATTATTAATTATTAATTAAATATAAAATTGAAAATATAAGATAAATAATTTATTATGAGACACTTTACAAATAAGAGCCAATTAAATTATATCATATTGATTGTTGTATGTATCAAGTTATAATAAGAAAGATTTGAAAAATTACAAACAATAACACTTCTAAATTTATAATAACAAAAATAGCACACAATATCATTAAATTATGTCTAATTAGACAATGTTCAATATCAAATGGTTCCAAATTATCGTAAATCAATTTAAACGGTGTCAATAAAACTCTCTGGCTTGTCATACAAGGGTATGACCTAGATGGTGGCAACATCAATCATTATTGAAGACATGGCAAACCACCACAGAAATGAAAATAAAAATCACCTTTTAAAGCAGAAGCTTGAAAAAGAGCCCAAGATCTCAAAGGAAAAGAAAATAAAATAAGGGATAAAAACTGAAATGGCTCCAAAGAAGTCTAGCTGCCCTCCACCTAGGTCTTCCTTCAAGAAATTTGTTCCCCTCAACACAACTTGAGAACAGGCATTGATGTAAGTTCAGAACTCACGACTCCTTAGGACCCTAGGAAGATTAAATGGACCTAGGAAACTAAAACCAGGACTTAAATTGTAAGTTCCACCGAGACTATGGGAACAACACCAAAGACCGATGGAAACTTAATAGGGAGATAATTACTAGATTCAAAAGGGCTTCCTCAACCCATGGAAGGCGCCCGCTCCACCAGTCTAGGAATCAAAACAGAGGACGATGAACCTTTAGCTCTGAATGAGGTTTGCACGATTTTGAAAGGACCAACTAGTAGAGACTCCAACAATGCTAGGAAGATGCATGCTAGGGGGCTTCCAACAAGCCAATAGGTTTTCAACATCATTCAAACCTATGGGAAGGGGAAAGAGCCCAGGTTGGTAAGAAAAGGCTTGATCTTCACAGAAAAGGAAGTTGGGAAACTAGTGCATCCACGTTATGATGCGCTAGTTGTTGTTAGAAAGTGATGTTAATTTAGCCAAATAATATTAGATATTGTAATCCAAAGAAATGGTACCTACAAGAATCTAGACATTTCTACAAACCACTTGAGCTATGAAAAGTTCTAGATAGCCTGGAACTTACTAGAATATGGCGGAAGTCTCTAGAGCATTATAGAAGACTCTAGAATGTTCTAGAGTACACTAGACAGTGCTTGAAGGACCTAGAAGGTTCTAGAAGGTACTAGAAGGTACTAGAACGTACTGGAAGATTCTAGAACATACCAGAAGCTATATGAAGAATGTAGAAGATCCTAGAACATTCTAGAACCTAGATGAAGAAACTAGACAATCCTAGAATATTCTAGAGTTGGCTAGAAGGTTCTAGAACTTAGTAGAATATTGAAGACCAATCTAGAAAAATGTAGATTGCAGAAGTGTGTAGAAACTTCTCAACAAATGTTGATTGTATGGAGGGGTTTATAAATACCCTCCTTTGCATTTGGATGTATGAATCCATCCAATCCAAAAATTTGAATAATCAATATAATACAAGTCCTCTTCTAAAATCCTCTTGTTATATCATTACTTCATAACCTTTTCACTTGTCCTCCTTAAAACAACTTTCTAGCCAATACAAAATCACATAAACCAAATACCCAACTATCAATTTTACCCAAGCCATCCATATCTAGCAAGTACTATCCATTCTCACATTCTAAAAACCATCAGTGGTATCAGAGCTTTGTTCGTTCATTGTTGGGCGTAAATTTACTCTATCCATAAAATCTTATGGCCGAGAATACCACCCGCTCTACTATCCCTATGCCAATTTTTCGTGGGGACAATTATGACTTTTGGGCTATTAAGATGAAGACATATTTTCGTTCTCAAGATTTGTGGAATATAGTCAATGAGGGATATACTGTCCCCATTGACATTACCACACTAACAGTAGCCCAAAAGAAAGAGTTGAAGGAGAAAGAGCAAAAGGATTCTCAAGCCTTATTCGCTCTACAACAAGCTATGGCGGACGAAATATTTCCAAGAATTATGGGTGCTACTACATCAAAGGAAGCTTGGGACACATTACAGGAGGAGTTTCAAGGAAATGAAAAGGTACGTGCTGTCAAACTACAATCTCTAAGAAGAGATTTTGAAAATATTAAGATGAAAGAAAATGAGATCGCAAAAGATTACTATTCAAGAATAAAAGAAATAGTAAATCAATTGAGAGCCTATGGTGAAAATATATCTGAAAAAAAGGTTGTAGAAAAAATCCTCATAAGTTGTACGGAAAAATATGATCCAATAGTTACAGCTATTGAGGAAACAAAAGATTTAGCAACCTTGACGTCTACTGAATTAATGGGCTCTTTAGAAGCATATGAAAAACGTCGAAGTAGACGTGATGAGAACTCCTTAGAGAGTGCATTTCAATCCAAATTTAATGTGCGATCTCAAAAATTAAAAGAAGATGGGAGAAAATTTCAAGAAAATTCTAGAAACAGAAAATGCCAAGAAAAACATGGAACAAACAAAGGGAACTACCCTCCTTGTGGCATTTGCAAAAGAAAAGGTCACTTGGAGAAAGATTGTTGGTTCAAAGATAAACCACAGTGCCAATATTGTAAGAGAATTGGGCATGAAGAAAAAGCTTGTAGACTCAAAACAAGACAACAAGCTAACTTCACGGAAGAAAATGATGGTGAAAACCATCTTTTCTACGCTAGCCAAGCTTCCAATAAGGAGAAGAAAGAAACATGGTATCTAGACAGTGGTTGTAGTAACCATATGACTAAAGATGAAAGCATATTCTGCAATCTTGATAAAACTACAACAAAAGTCAAGATTGGGAATGGAGAATATATCGAGGCCACTGGGAGAGGCACAATTGCTATCCAAACAAAGAAAGGAAAAAAGTACATAAATGATGTACTATTAGTTCCTTCCATAAACCAAAACTTGTTGAGTGTAGGTCAAATGATCGAGAGAGGATATTCTCTTCACTTCGAAGGAGACTCTTGCACAATCTACGACAAGAAGGATAAAAGCTTGTCGATAGCAAGAGTAAAAATGAGTGAAAATCGATGCTTTCCCATTCAATGGAGGTACACAAGCGAGGCAGCTATGAAGGCATACGTGGATGACTCATGGCTATGGCATAAAAGATTTGGGCACTTCAACTTCCAAGCCTTAAAGACACTACACCAAAAAAGAATGATGCGTGACTTACCAATGATAGAAGGCAAAGAAGACATTTGTGAAGGCTGTCTACGTGGCAAGCAACATCGTCAACCTTTTCCCACAGGCAAGGCATGGAGAGCAAAGAAACCACTGGAGCTTATTCATACAGACATATGCGGCCCAATGCGTACTCCATCTCATAATCAAAATAGGTACTTCATTCTCTTTATCGATGATTATACTAGAATGACTTGGGTGTATTTTCTGCGAGAAAGATCTGAAGTCTTCGAGATATTTAAAAAGTTTAAGAAATTTGTGGAGAAACAAAGTGGTCACCGCTTGAAGACTATTAGAAGTGATCGTGGAAAGGAATACACCTCCAACACATTCAATAAATTTTGTGAAGACGAAGGAGTTGAGCATCAACTCACTGTTGGATATGCACCACAACAAAATGGAGTATCTGAACGAAAAAATAGAACAGTGATGGAGATGGCTCGAACAATGCTAATGGAGAAAGGCCTTCCTAAAACTTTTTGGGCAGAAGCTGTATACACAGCAGTGTATCTTCTCAACAGGTGTCCAACCAAAGCAGTGCCAAAGAAGACTCCTATTGAAGCTTGGAGCCAACGAAAGCCGTCAGCAAAACATCTCAAAGTCTTTGGATGCATATGCTATGCTCATGTTCCAGAAGCAAAAAGAAGTAAACTAGATGAGAAGACAGAAAAAGGAATATTCTTGGGCTACAGTACTCAATCCAAGGGATACCGTATTTATAGCCTGAAATCAAAAAAAATGATCATCAGTCGTGATGTTGAGTTTGACGAAAATGCTAAGTATGATTGGGAAAAAGAAGAAGATGAAAGAAACACAAACTTTGATCTTTTCACAAGGCAGCCACAAGCAAGAGAAGAAGTCCCAAGGAGACAAGAGCTTGTTGAACAGGAAGAATCATCGCCAGAGTCTTCCCCAAGAAGGACAAGACCTTTATCAGAGATTTATGAGACGTGCAACATGACCGTCGTGGATCCAGAAAACTTTGAAGAAGCTTCAAAGCAAGAAGTATGGATAAAAGCTATGGAAGAAGAGATAAAGATGATCGAAAAAAAAATGCAACTTGGGAGTTGGTCGATATACCAAAAGGAAAAGAGGTCATTGGAGTAACTGAAATTAACATCAAGGAGGAGTGTTAGAAAGTGATGTTAATTTAGCCAAATAATATTAGATATTGTAATCCAAAGAAATGGTACCTACAAGAATCTAGACATTTCTACAAACCACTTGAGCTATGAAAAGTTCTAGATAGCCTGGAACTTACTAGAATATGGCGGAAGTCTCTAGAGCATTATAGAAGACTCTAGAATGTTCTAGAGTACACTAGACAGTGCTTGAAGGACCTAGAAGGTTCTAGAAGGTACTAGAAGATTCTAGAACGTACTGGAAGATTCTAGAACATACCAGAAGCTATATGAAGAATGTAGAAGATCCTAGAACATTCTAGAACCTAGATGAAGAAACTAGACAATCCTAGAATATTCTAGAGTTGGCTAGAAGGTTCTAGAACTTAGTAGAATATTGAAGACCAATCTAGAAAAATGTAGATTGCAGAAGTGTGTAGAAACTTCTCAACAAATGTTGATTGTATGGAGGGGTTTATAAATACCCTCCTTTGCATTTGGATGTATGTATCCATCAATCCAAAAATTTGAATAATCAATATAATACAAGTCCTCTTCTAAAATCCTCTTGTTATATCATTACTTCATAACCTTTTCACTTGTCCTCCTTAAAACAACTTTCTAGCCAATACAAAATCACATAAACCAAATACCCAACTATCAATTTTACCCAAGCCATCCATATCTAGCAAGTACTATCCATTCTCACATTCTAAAAACCATCAGTTGTAAATTTGCAAATCGTCAACAACAAGATCTACAAATTGTTGGTAGACATATGTTGCCCAATGAACATCCTCTTCATCCAGTCAACACTCCACTGTACAACTTCTCAGGAAAGCCCCTGACCTGAGAGGGGTAGTATTGAGCTCCCAAATACAATAGCGGAGGGTAACACCACCAGAACCTTGATGGTCAACTTTTGGTGGTAGATTGTCCCTTATCATACAATGGCATCCTGGCCATTCTTACATGTAGCCAAGGCAGGGTCCTCAATCAACCACCTTACTATGAAGTTTCTAATGGAAATGAGAGTGAGAATGGTCTTGGGAGAACATAAAGTGGCTTAAGCTTTCAGCCAAATTCACTTGTTGAACTTCAATTGCCTTCAAGTAGGATTAAACAACTTTGGAGCGAAGACTTTAAGGTATGATTTTTTTTAATGGGCTAGAGGCGTAACAGGTTCTGTAGCTTATACAAGTAGAATGTATAAGTTTCGTAGCTTATACAAGTCAGATTCTATTATTTACTATTCAAATTTGTGAAGGTATTTCGAGAACAATAATTTTATTTAAGTTATTAAGGTATGATCAATAATTCAAATTTATTTATATGAGTAGTACATGACATAATTTTGCCTAATTTCTTTGTCAATAGTCAAAATAAGACTTTAGTGCTAATTTTATGAAAACAAAACTTATTTGGTCCATTAAAAAACCAAGCAATTTATGCACTCTTTTTGTATAAGTTACATAACCCTAACACTTTTTACCCTATTTTAATAAACTATCTCAATCCTTGAATATGATTGCTAATTATATCCTGGCCCCAAATTGCATACATTGAGTTAGTTTAATTTTGCACTAAAATATAAATTCATTTAAAGGGTTTCCAAACAAAATAAAGGGTTCGCAATCTCTTGAGTTGTTGAATCTCAACTGTTATACAAAGATCAACAAATTACCAGAGGATTTGGGACATTTAAAATCATTGAAAGGGATTGATGTGTTTGGAACTTCAATAAAAGACTTACCATCACCAAGCACTAAAGCTCTTCTGAAAAGCTGGAAAATTGATAGACCAGACTCTTATCTTAGGAAGTCCAAACAAGGAGAGCTACACACAAGCAGTGAAGCACTTGCTACAAATTTATTGCACAAGTTGGGTGATTGTATTGAGATTAGAGGTGAACATATATGGGTTGGTTTGTATTTATACCAAAATTGGAACCAACTCAATATGATCGATTTTTTAAAAACAAGAACCGAACTAAACAATAAAATTTAAAATACCAATCCAACTCGTACTAATTTTTTTGGTTTGGTTTGGATTGGTTAAAGGAAATTTCTTCCTCTTTTTTCAATAATGAATTTTGTTTATTAATTTTTTTTAAACTCTTGTATTATAGTTCTAAAGTTTTTAATGCTAATTTTATCATAATAACTAATTTTTAAAATATTGATTTCGATCACTTATCTAATATTATTATCCATATCAAACACAAAATGCAAGAAAAATGAGAAATATAATTCAGACAAATAAGCAATAAGGAATAGTAATGACATACTTGACAAAATTTGCTAATTTTCATATCCAATAATATTGTTTAGTAATGTTGTTTATACAATAGAAACTCTAACGATAAAAATATGAAAGACGATGTAATTATAAATTTATAATGGATAAATAATTAAATAATATAAAATTATTGTCTCTCGTGGATAAAAAATAAAATAAATGAAAGTACTTTGTAAAGAAGTGCTTGCTTGAATTTCACTTAAATATCCAAACTTTAAAGGCAAAAATGGGCAAAATCTGTTAGCAACTAACTAGAGTTGGACGAAGGTGTGATTTGTGAGAGGCTTCGTAAGTAACTTATGAGAGGCGTTGATTAAGATTTTTAAGAGAAAACTGATTCATTGAAAGGAATATAAAGTATAAACTTGTGAACAAAAATTAATTTTTTTTAAACAATTCTATAAAATAATAATATAAATATAATAAAAAGAAAATTAATAAATGAATTGAGTTGATTCGGTTTTTTGAAGATTTTAATAAATAAAAACCAAAACAAATCAATATTAATCGATTTTTTATTATGAAGAACCAAACCAAACCAATAAAATTTAAAAATTGATTTTTTTTTGTCGTATTAGTTATGGATATTTTTGTTCACCTTTAATTGAGAAGAACAAGCCATATCGTCGAGACAACATAGCAAGAGATGTAGAGGATGATAATGTTCTCCAAAACGAAAACTCTTTGATGACAACATTCTATCCTCACTTACATAGAAAATTAAGGATTGTTTAAAAATATAATTAAAAGTAAGACGCTTCTAGAAACTGTACGTATTTGTGAATAAGAGATGATAATCATCGATCTGCTACTGCTTGGATGATTAGTTTTTATTCAATGCTTTTTAGCTTACAAAGTTACAATTCGGTTGTAACGTAACAAACACGTTGTGACTGGATTCTTTATTCCCTTTCTAACAAACTAATGCCACGTGGCCAATCTAAACTACATGAGTTGATACTCCCTCAAATTCATGGTATTGGAAAAACCATGAAGAAGATGCAGATGAAGGTGAAGCAGCCAGTACCATGATGCTGAGATTGAGACTGAGTGAGTGAGCTGTGAGGCCAGGAAAGCTGCAGCTAGAGTTGCCATGAGAATTACCTAATTGTCCACCATGTGAGCCAGTGAGACTTGCTCCATGCAAATTCTTCCAAGTGAAGTATTTTTTTGCAACAAGTCTAGTAGCCCATTAAAATTTCCTCTGCCTTGTCCCTATTGGAGTTATGATTTCCATAAAACTGTTATTTGCCAGAACCTTTAGATTTGCCTCCTGAACGTTGTCCAGAATGAAGCGAAGGACCTCTAGCAAGATTATATAGAAATTTAAGGAAAATAGTAGAAAATAGGTGTGTCTAACCATTATTCAAAAATTTAGGAAACTTAGTATTCTAATAGAGTAGATGTGACATAGCTAGAAAATACCTGATAAATGAAGGCACAATCCTGAGTGCTGATTATGCAAGTCTTTTGCATTGTTTGGTTGATTGGTTACAAACATTCTAAATAATACTCTCGAACATTTGAGGCACCTCAAAAATATGAGACTACCTTTGTTGACATAGATGAACTATCCTGGAACATGATCACCAGGCAGGAAGAAAAAAAAAATGCAACACGTACTAATTGCGTCCAGTGCCTATATCATGAGAAGCATGGTATGTGTTCGCAGAAACTTGTTCAAGGAATTGAATGCTCTCACTGACATAAAATAATGTTGTTGGAAGGGACCTGAAGAGTGAAAATTATTTCATTCGATAATTGAAGAAAACTTGAAATTATGGAATCTAGGGTATATTAGAAGAAATGGGCGGGTGAGAGCACAAGTATCTTATTCATGTCAATGTGACCTTTTGTTCTTGTACCGTCAATTTTTTATAACAAACGACCTAAACACAATAAGCTGCTCTAAAAGACATAACTAAAAGAAAGTAAATGCATTTTCTCTTCTTCTAATTGATATTTCAATTCTAAAAGCTTCTAGTATTATTTGGACCCCAATAGCAAGAAATAGTTAAAAAGGAAAATGCATATGTCCATGGAAGATGGAGATCCAACTCCTGTACCAAAATCAAAAGTGTAACCATGGTAGTCTCAGTCCCTCGAATCCAAAACACACATACAACTAATGTCAAGTTACAAGAATGAAGATAAGAACTGAATAGAACAATATAGATAAACAATAATGGCCATCCACTGTAAATTAATCTTCTATTCTCTCAACAAACCAAAATGTGCAGTACACCCAAGTTCTTACTCATCCAAAATGACAACACAAGACACTCAAAATTCTCTCTCACACAAGCCTTTGAAACAAATAGAAATTACAAATCCAATTCTTTCTAATAAATTGAGGCACAATCCAAAAATCAAGGACAGAAAAATATCTCACTAAGAAACACTTACTTTCATGATGGAAGCCATGACACAGAAGGCTAGCAAGTAAGCAAGTTTTCTTGTTATTTTCTTCAAGTGGTTCAGACATTTAAGTTGCTTCATATCCCTTTAAGTCTTTCATGTCGGACAACTAGACTTACCAAATGATTAGGACGCCGAGAGCTCCAAGGAAAGTTGATCTCAAACCTATAAATAGCTTTATGATGACGCTGCCAAATAGAATTATCATTTGCCATTGTCACATGCTGGATGAGGTTGGAGTTGACAGGATTGTCCCATACCAGACAAACCCCAATTTTCTTGCAAATAAAATTCTCTTCAAAAATTGAAACAACAGTAACTTCATCCCCACCCCTTATATTAAACTCAGGACATAATATATGAAACTGCCACAAGCCACTCTTTGCCATCATTAGGTTATCTAAGCCAAATTGATTTGGTGTGATGATATGACGTTTCTTCTTTGTATAATTGACTACACATAAACCACCTTCATCTTTTTTAAACCTACAACCCTTAGAAGCAACATAGACGATGCACACCACCAACCCTTTAACATGTAAACCCAATGGTACCTCAAAAGATACACCACTACCTTGATTGAAATAGGGAAACCATCCAGGAATATCATCACCAGATAGATGAAACAATACTCTATTGATAAAGTTCAATCTCTACATGATAGAAAACAGGGAATGTGTTATAAAAAACTTATTTCATAAAAAATTATGACAATATTTATGTATAGAAAAAGGTGAGAACCTGCAAAGTGCTCTCACTAAATGATGCAGTGATAGTGTAACACCCTTGGATATCAATGACAGCATGAGTTGACATCAAAAACATATCCAAGTCTGGCATCTCCACAAGTCTATCACAACCCTGAAGGGTCAACTTTATCAAATACTTATTGTTGGATAAATTTGGCAATGCTTCTAAAGCAACACAGTTACTTGCGCTGAGAGTAAACAGTTCTCCAGGTAAATTTGGAATTGACTGCAGCTCCTTACAATTATCTAAAGAAAGATGGTGAAGCCGGGAAAGGCCACTAAGACTTGATGCAATGCTATGAAAGTTATTCCCGGATAAGTCTAAAGTATGAAGAGAAGGTAGGCTCCAAACTCCAGTATGAATTACATCATCATCTGTTAGCTTGCAGCTTGTAAGTTGCAACTCTCGCAGGCAATTTAAGCCTTGGAGAGAAACAAGTAATGAAGGGATGGACTTAGACACCTGCCTTCCCACTACCCACAACTGAAAGAGTGAAGGCCGTGACTTAGTTGTTGATAGTTCCCCGCAACCAAGATATAGCTTTTGTAGTTTACTCAATTGCTGCATGGTAGAAGGTAGACATTTAATTCTGGTATTATCTGCAAGAAGAGTTGTCAAGGACTCCATTTTCCCTATTCCCACGTCTAAATCATGAAAGGTTGAACACCCAGAAAGAATAATAATTTCAACTGATTTTAAATTATAGAAACTCCTTGGAAGCTTCTTAAGAGTTTTGCAATCTTTCAAATTCACTAAAACAAGCTTGTGAAGTTTCCCAATGGAATGGTGAACCTCAGACAAACTCTTGCAACCTTCCAATACTAACTCGTTGAGATTGGGGACCTTTGAAAAATCAGGAGTTCGGATCAAGTAGTGGGAATGACTAATGTTAAGGATCTTCAACTTTTCTAGAGACTGTGGAAAAATAAAAAACAAAGGCCAACATTAGATACTGAAAAGAAAATAATTTTAATGCACAAATTATCAAAATGAAAAAGTTGACAAGAAGGTTTCTATATCTTACTTTGGCATTCTTCCAAACCTGCCTCAGGTTGCTATATTGCAAGTCTATAGCCACTACATATCCTAGATTAAAACTACTGGGAATGATCTTCTTGGAGAAGCCATGCCAACACAGCCATCTTAATTCTTTAGAAATATGTCCATAGCTCCCATTGAGTTGGACGTAGTCAAGTTGGAGCAGTCTCAGTCTCTGCATCATTGAAAATGTTCCCGCATGGAAACTAGCCTCACCACCTTTTTCAATTCTAAGAGTGAGTCCTCTGATTTCTTCACTCCCCTACAAAACATAGTACAGTATAAGAGGGGGGAGAGAGAAGCTCCCATGTATTTAGTTTTTTTTTTTTAGTTATTAATAAGTTTCAAATTCTTATACTAGAATTCTCATTTTTAACATATCTTGCAAAAGGAGAAAGAAATAAAATCAAGTGTCTTGTACTTCTACTATGAGTCTCAAATTGAGTTTACTCAACTCTTTCTTTTACACGTACTCCAGTTAGAGGCACCTCAATGGAGTTAACCCCAACTTAGGTTCAATAACATTGTTTGGGATTTAGGCCAGCAGCTTGAATTAAGGCAAGACATTAAAGAACACTTGTTTACATTCCATTTCTCATGTTTGCATCAAGGTCATTATACCTTTGACATTGTGCATTTATCCTTGTTTAATAAAGTATCATCTTAGCATACAAATGCAAAAATACTAGCCTCCTCTTGGCAGACAAAGGAAGTCCAATAATAATATCTGACTAGAAGGCTAAATGAATTAAATACAGTAAACACATTATTTCTACTTGATGAACACATTTGTGACCTATATTTTGTTATGTTTTTAAGCATTCATTTTATATTTTATTGTATTATTTTCGTGTTTTGGAAGGTATTTTTGTGTTTTGTAGGTTTGGGAAGAAATGTGGAAAAATAGAGCAAAAGTGAAGGAAAAGTGTATAAAAATGTAAGCCTTACATTGGATGTCATTCACTATGTAAGGGGGACAAATAAAGGCTATCAACGTAAGCCTTACATTGAGAATCAACATGCTATGTAAGGGCATTTACAGCGCAAGAAAACAAGGCGCGCCGCGGCGAGGAAATTGTGTGCCGCGGCGAGAGGCTCTCGGGTTGATTCTGGGAAAATCAAGATTTCAACGTGCGCCGCGGCGGGCAAAACCTGCGCCGCGGCGGGGATGTTTCTGTCTTCAGCCAACGTTCCAAAATTCAACACGCGCCGCGGCGGGAAAAACCTGTGCCGCGGCGGGAGATGCCAAAAATGCCCAGAAACCCTAAAACGCGTCTTCAACTTCTCTCCCCCTATAAATACAACATTATACCTCTCCCAAACACAAGTTTTCACACTCAAATTCCTCTCCACCCTAGCTGCTACTGCAGCAAGGGTTTTCCATCCATTTTCAACCCAAAATCAAGAGGAGAACCTCCATTGTTGAAGCTACTCCAAGGATTTGAGGAAGAGGATCAATCAACCTTCAAGGATTTGGAGCTAGAAGATTCATTGGGGTATTTTTATTGTAATATCATTTTCTTCTCTGATTTTGTGGTTTGCCTCCATGGCTAAATTGATTGACACCAATTTAGTTATGGTTGGCTAATTTATGTATTTGGGATGTTAGTATTGCTTCCAATTGATTGGAAGAACAATTTTGTAATTTGATTATATATGATTTGGATTTATTTCTTGTTCATGTTCTTATGAATTTCTGATTGTGAATTAATGGTGGACCAAACCTTAATTTGTGGTTAGGAAGAATATTTAAGAATTAGGCATTAGAGAAGCCCTCTTTGCTTAATTGTGCATTATGAACAAGAGCCTAAATTGATTGCATTGATTTGTGTTGGTTTAGGTGGTTAGAAATATTTCCTTGAGCTAATTCCGATTGATTAATTAATGATCCGGACCAAAGACGTTAATTAGTTGTTCGTAGTGAAAATTGCCATTGATTTGGGATTTTCTAGGTTTAGCGGAAAAATCATTAAATCCAACATTTAATTGAATGCTTAATTTGTTCTTGCCATGAATGGATAGCGAACTAATATAATCCCATTTACATCCATCATCTTCCCCTTTGGTTGTGATTACTTTTATTTGCATTCTATTTTAGTTTTCAATTTAATTTCGAATTTACGATCTTTTCTGCAAACGTGACATTTGTTAGAATGTTTAGGATTGTTTGTTCGACTAAATAGGAAAATAAATAACGTTTTAGAACTACCGCAATTCCTTGAGAGACGATCTTGGGAGTATACTTGTCGCTTACTATAAGTGACTCGTGCACTTGCGAGCTTATTACAAATACAAAATTTGACTATCAAGTTTTTGTGCATCAAGTTTTTGGCGCCGTTGCCGGGGAATTGGCGTTTTAAAGTGTTTATTTATTTTCTGTTTAGTTTGTTTTTCGTATTTCTTTATTTTTGCAATTTCTTTTTAGTTTTGTGATTTTTGTTAATATTTGTGTTTTGTTTTGTTATTTTTAGTTTGTTTGAGTAATTTGTTTTAGTTGCTTGTTTTATTTCTTTTGTTATTTATTTGGTTTTTCTGGATATATTGTGGTGCTTTGATTTCTTTGTTGTTTTTGTTAGTATATGAAAGGTACCATTCATAGACTACATCAACATATTCAAAAGAGCACCTGATCAGGCTGGATACTAATATCCAAGAGCTAGCAAGTATGAAGGTATGTGGTATTTGCGGTTTATATGGACATAATGCCAATGTTTGCACTTTTGCAGGTGATTACCATATGTCTACTAACCGGAACTTCGAACCTAATGAGGGATGTCGCCTACCTTGGAATGATCCCTATACCTATAGTCCCGAGTTAGAAAATCACCAAAATTTTTATTGGGAAGCAAACACTAACCCACCCTATGCCTCATACCCATATTTCAATCCTTATGACCCACCCATTCACCCTAAGAAACCAACCTTGGAGGACACCTTGAATACTTTTATTCAAGAGAGTTTAGAAAACCAAGAGAAAAATAATCAAAGGATGGATTTCTTAGAAGATTCTACGATAAGGATTGCAATGCAAATTGGGCAACTAGCGGAAGAACTTCTAGCACAACAAGAGTTGCCCAATCAAGATCATCAAGTTTTTAATCCTTATAACCTACCCATTGACCCTAAGAAACCAACTTTGGAGGATACCTTGAATACTTTTATTCAAGAGAGTTTAGAAAACCAAGAGAAAAATAATCAAAGGATGGATTTCTTAGAGGATTCTACGATAAGGATTGCAATGCAAATTGGGCAACTAGCGGATCAACTTCTAGCACAACAAGAGTTGCCCAATCAAGATGAGCAAGTAAAGGATGACATCATCCTTCAAAGTGGTAAGGTTTTTAATGATATTAATTTTCCTGAAATTTCTAATAATTTACCACTTTGTGCAGAAAATATAGATGGGGAGCAAGCAATTCTCCAAGAAGGTCAAGTTGCGGATCATCACATTCTACAACCTTCTATGGAGAACAAGGAGGAATCATCTTCACCTCCTTTATCTAAGACTTGTAAGTCCCCAAATCCTTCTCCTTACTACTTCCACCAGGAAGTGTGTGCTGTGCTTAATAGGAAACAACCACCGAGATGGAAGCATACGCTTAATGACATATTAGCTCGGAAAATCAACATCACACACTTCAAGATTTTTGATGACGGTGGATAGGAGTGGATTAGCAACGTCTTGCTAAGACGTTAAACTAGGCGCTTGGTGGGAGGCAACCCACTATTTTAGGTAATATTTTTCCTTTTCTTATAGTTTAGTTAATTTTCTATTTGTTCCTTTTAAATGCTTTTCTGAACATGTGCGTAGTTGAAAACATTGAGGACAATGTTTAGTTTAGGTTTGGGGGTACAAATAGGTCTAATAAAAACTTTTTGATATAAAACTATCATGCCTTCTTGTTAATTTAAAGTGAGTAATTGAATCTTTATACATGTTTTGTTTGATTTCTTGTACATATTCAAGGTTAGTTGTAAAAGTTGGTTTGTGTTCATAGTTCATACTTCATGCTTTTTAATATTGAAATTGAGATGAACCCAATTTTGTGTTTAAGAATCAAATAGTGGAGACTACCTTGTGAGATGATTGTTGAGCCATTAACGTTTTATTCTGAGAGTTAATCATTATTCTACTCTTTTAAACACTTTTCTTATTATTTCAAATTGCTAGAAGATCTCTATAGGTTTTTGCATTGAATGTTAGGATTTTAAACATCTAATGAAGAATCATGTGCTTAATTGTATTGCTTAGATTAAATGATTTGAGTAAAATGTAGAGTGTTTGCCTATCTCATTCATGCTTGACTTTAAAAGATTTAAGGGGAAAATTAAAAAAAATATATATATATATATAAATAAATAAAGTTTGCCATTCACAAAATACACATGTATTTGGGTCTTTGTATAAAAAAAAAAAGAGAAAAGAAAAGAAAAGATAATAAGTTTCTTATGACCCTAAGTTCTTCAAGTATGAATGGTTAATACAAAAAAAAAAAAAAATAAGTTCCCTTAAAGTCAAAGCATTTTCATTCTAGGGCACACTTGAAATTTTTGCTTAAAGATTTTAATTGATGCATGAGATTAGTAATGTGATTTCTTCATAAATCCTATCATTTGATTCCTTTCATGAGATCAATGTTATGCACTTTTGAGCCTTTCTTGTTTAATCATATGCGAATCTATTAGCTCATTTCTTTACATAACTTCTATTCGCATATACTTTGTTGAGTGTTTGAACCCATAGGATCAGTGTGATATGAAGAGTGAATTTTTTATCTTGTGAGGAGTAGAGTTGAAACGAATTTAGATTTTTAACACTTGATTTGGGGGAATTAATGTTGATATATATTTTTTTTAGTATTGGAGTATGCACTTGTGATACAAAATTGATTTGCATGATGAATCCTTAATATGTTAAGATAATTGGATGAAATTATGTATGAGTTTCGATTATAAACTAAGAATAACTGAAGCATGAAAAATTATGTTGAAATAAGTTTGTAGTTTTTATTTGTAGTTTTGTTATTTGTCGTGTTAGTTTTTCTTTTAGTTGGATGTTTGTGGGAATCATCACTGAAAACCCTCACGAGACTTTAACTCGTCCACTAGGGCAACCTAGGGGTTTAAAGGCTTGTTGCATATGCTAAATGCAACCGTGATAATCTACGGAAGTGATTTAGGTTAGTATAGTTTAATTTTAGTTTTGCTAGAGGACTAGCAAAATGTAGGTTTGGGGGTATTTGATGAACACATTTGTGACCTATATTTTGTTATGTTTTTAAGCATTCATTTTATATTTTATTGTATTATTTTCGTGTTTTGGAAGGTATTTTTGTGTTTTGTAGGTTTGGGAAGAAATGTGGAAAAATAGAGCAAAAGTGAAGGAAAAGTGTATAAAAATGTAAGCCTTACATTGGATGTCATTCACTATGTAAGGGGGACAAATAAAGGCTATCAACGTAAGCCTTACATTGAGAATCAGCATGCTATGTAAGGGCATTTACAGCGCAAGAAAACAAGGCGCGCCGCGGCGAGGAAATTGTGTGCCGCGGCGAGAGGCTCTCGGGTTGATTCTGGGAAAATCAAGATTTCAACGTGCGCCGCGGCGGGCAAAACCTGCGCCGCGGCGGGGATGTTTCTGTCTTCAGCCAACGTTCCAAAATTCAACACGCGCCGCGGCGGGAAAAACCTGTGCCGCGGCGGGAGATGCCAAAAATGCCCAGAAACCCTAAAACGCGTCTTCAACTTCTCTCCCCCTATAAATACAACATTATACCTCTCCCAAACACAAGTTTTCACACCCAAATTCCTCTCCACCCTAGCTGCTACTGCAGCAAGGGTTTTCCATCCATTTTCAACCCAAAATCAAGAGGAGAACCTCCATTGTTGAAGCTACTCCAAGGATTTGAGGAAGAGGATCAATCAACCTTCAAGGATTTGGAGCTAGAAGATTCATTGGGGTATTTTTATTGTAATATCATTTTCTTCTCTGATTTTGTGGTTTGCCTCCATGGCTAAATTGATTGACACCAATTTAGTTATGGTTGGCTAATTTATGTATTTGGGATGTTAGTATTGCTTCCAATTGATTGGAAGAACAATTTTGTAATTTGATTATATATGATTTGGATTTATTTCTTGTTCATGTTCTTATGAATTTCTGATTGTGAATTAATGGTGGACCAAACCTTAATTTGTGGTTAGGAAGAATATTTAAGAATTAGGCATTAGAGAAGCCCTCTTTGCTTAATTGTGCATTATGAACAAGAGCCTAAATTGATTGCATTGATTTGTGTTGGTTTAGGTGGTTAGAAATATTTCCTTGAGCTAATTCCGATTGATTAATTAATGATCCGGACCAAAGACGTTAATTAGTTGTTCGTAGTGAAAATTGCCATTGATTTGGGATTTTCTAGGTTTAGCGGAAAAATCATTAAATCCAACATTTAATTGAATGCTTAATTTGTTCTTGCCATGAATGGATAGCGAACTAATATAATCCCATTTACATCCATCATCTTCCCCTTTGGTTGTGATTACTTTTATTTGCATTCTATTTTAGTTTTCAATTTAATTCCGAATTTACGATCTTTTCTGCAAACGTGACATTTGTTAGAATGTTTAGGATTGTTTGTTCGACTAAATAGGAAAATAAATAACGTTTTAGAACTACCGCAATTCCTTGAGAGACGATCTTGGGAGTATACTTGTCGCTTACTATAAGTGACTCGTGCACTTGCGAGCTTATTACAAATACAAAATTTGACTATCAAGTTTTTGTGCATCACTACTCAGCAACACAAGAAGATATATGTCTTGCATGACTACTTGTATATAACCAAATAAATAAATTGAAAAGGTTTTTACTGTATGTTTTGTCAATACGTCAAGTACATCTTCATGATGCCACAATCTACTCCATTTACCAGGTTCTTCTGGAAATTTTTCTCGAATAACTCTGGCTGCCATCTCTTGAAGCAAATTGTGCACCACAAATTTATTTTTATATTTAATGGTTAAAAGACATCGTTCGAGAAGAAGATTGACTGCAATTTCTGTGGAAAATCCACAACCATCCAATATTTGTACAACATAGTTTTTATGCATACCAACAAAGAAGCAACAAATATCAAGGAATATGTTCTTCACTTCCTCATCATGCAAAGTATCATAACTCATTCTAAGCTTTTCATGGACTTCATTGGGAGGAATTTTCTCCAATTTGTCCAGCATACTTCTCCACTCTATTAAGCTCCTATTAAACAAAGAACACCCAAGATCTTCGAGAGCTAATGGCAAGCCTCTACAATAACTGACTATACATTTTGAATATTTATGATAACTTTCATGAGGAGACCTTTTCCTAAATGCATGCCAACTAAAGAGCTCAAGTGACTCAACGTCATCCAATTCTTTGGCCCTATATATGTGGTTCACTCCATGAACATTTAACAAATGTTTATCTCTTGTTGTTATTAAAATTCTACTTCCAGGACCAAACCATTCACAACTTCCTACTAGAGAATTTAATTGGCTTGATTGATCCGCATCATCTACGATGATAAGTACCCTTCTATTACATAGTCTTTGTCTTATTACATTGATACCCCTATCCTCACAATCGATTTTGACTTTGATTTTTAAGATATCAAAAATAAGTTGTTCTTGCAAAGAAACAAGACTCTTTTCTCTAACATTCATAAGAAAACTTTTTCCTTCAAAGCTATAATTTAGTTGGTTATATATGGCTTTGGCAATAGTTGTTTTACCAATACCGCCCATTCCCCAAATACCTAACATATAAACATCATTATGTCTAACACATAACATATCACACAAGTATTTTAAGCAAGCCTGTATGCCAACAGGATAGTGGGTCACAAATAAACAGGAGTTCTTCAATTCTCTGGAGACTTGTTCTACAATTTTCTTGATGAACTTTGCTTGATGCCTGACAAATTTTCACACATAAAACAAAATGAAAATGCATGGTGCAAGTGTAAATTGAATAACAAACTGATTAAACTTAAATGGTTATCTTCAAGGAAAATAGGCATTTGTTGTTTGAAACTTGTTGCAGAAGGGTCAATCTCACTATGTACAGCGGGACGGGACCGACTCCACATGGCACGAGATTATTCACTTTACTTTTGGGATAATTCCAAAATATGTCATGCCCTTTAGAGAGTACTCATATATTATAAGTACATCACCATTTAACTTCTTAAGTAATGTAGAACATGTGTAGACATATTGCATCACTTTTGTGAGGAGGGATTTTTTTAATTTCTTTCATCAAATGTTCTCTTTGTTGTTTTTGTTAATATTTTTTATCAAGTGTGTTAATTTTTTTATAGGAATAGCAAGTGTTGATTGTCAATTTTTTGCTTGGTTAGACCCTTTTGTTTCACCTAAGAATTCAGAGGTGGATATTGAATAGAAATAAAGACTTATAATAGAGGGTAGATCAACGTAAGTTGCATTTTTCCCATTTCCCGTAGCACGACGTCGTTATAGAAGGAAGATTTTACGATTTTGCCCTTTTACATAAACCTAGCCTCTCAATTTCATTTTAGTTTTTCTCTCCCTGATATCATTCAACTCAGTCGATAGCCATCCAAAAACTCCAACCCTATTCTTAATCCATATTTCAATACCTCACCCCATAAAATGAAAACCCAAGCATACCACGAACCGTGGCGGTGGCAAGAGGGCTTGGCCGATCGGACTGAGATCGAGAAGAGTGGTCACGCCAAGTACGAGTGTCCACACTGTAAAGTCATTGCACCTGGTTTCAAAGCCATACAGATTCATCACGATGCTCGCCATCCCAAGATTCCCTTCGAGGAGTCCAAGATCGTGAATCGTCATGCTAGTCTCGAGGCTGACTCTTCTAAACTACGTCCTGGTGTTCGTGGTTGCTTAGAGAAGTGATCGATGGGCCATTGAAATGTTAATTCTATTGATAATTGCCTCTCTGAGTCTCTGGGCATGTTGTGTATGCTTTTTTGGGTGATAAAGGGGGAATCTTTTTTTTGTTCTTCTGATGATGAGTGGAAAAAGCTGGGTGAAAATTACCTCCTTTTGAAATTTATGCAATGTATATTATTGATTCTGCCTTAAAACGGTGATTATGATGACCAATTGACCATTATATGATAATTTGTCTCTTTTATCTTATGTATAAATTTCAAGTGATTTTTAATACGCTTTAGGGTTTGAATTTTCTGGCCTTTTAATAGATCAGTTGAATCTGTTATATTTAGTCAGTGTTTTTGTTTCGCAAATTTGTGTGTGTGTAGGTGATCATGATTTCAAGGGTGATGTTTGTCTCGGATGCTTCGTTCACTTGTATTGTGTACATTGTCAATGCCATTTTATATAAATAAGGTTGGATAACATTATTCAGAATTTACATTTGATTTATAATAATTTTATGCCACTAATCAGCACGTTAGTTTTAATTTGTTTATGGATGTATATGGTTGTAAATAATTATTAACGCGGGTCATTCTGTAAGTTGTATGAAAAAATGTAAATAATTATGTACGCTAGTCATTATGTAAATTGTAAATAGTTTTATACTTGAATTATTCTGTAAGTTATACATAAATTATAAATAATTATGTATCTAGATCATTTTGTAAATTGTACTTGTACATAAATTATAAATCATTTTGTAAATTGTACATAAATTATAAATAATTATGTATGCGGGTCATTCTGTAAGTTGTACAAAAAATATAAATAATTATATAAGCTAGTAATTATATAAATTGTAAATAATTTTGTACTTGGATTATTCTGTAAGTTTTACATAAATTATAAAAAATTATGTATTCAAATTATTTTGTAAATTGTACTTGTACATAAATTATAAATAATTATGTATCCATCTCTTTTTTAAGTTGTACAGAAATTATAAATAATTTTGTATGCCGGTTAATCTGTAAGTTATACAAATATTGTAACATGTACAAAATGAAAATTTTATTATGTAACATGTACAGAATCTTGGGTTTATATTTATAATTTTTTTGTTCTAATATCTAAATTTTTATAACATGTACAGAATAAAAATATTATTTTTGTACTATGTACAAAATCTTGTATTAAGATATTTAGAATTTATTTATTATAATTTTAAAATTTTTTATGTAATATGTACATAATAAAAATATTATTTTATACTATGTATAGAAACTTGCATTTATATTTTAAAAAAATTGTTATGATTTCTAAATTTTTTTGTAATATGTATAGAATTAAAAAGTTATTTATGTACTATATACATGAATAATATTTTTATTTTGTACATATTACAAAATAATTTATATGCCGTAGCCGGACCTCCATTAAAATTATTAGTAATGATCGTTAGAAATAAAAATAATTTTTTAATTAGAGAAGTGTTGGTAAATTTACATTATTTTTTGTTTAGTTTTTTATGAGTTTTTTGTTTTTATAGGGTGGATTCTTGGAGTACGACTTCTCATTTGCAGAATGTTTTTTAAATTTCTGTAAACTATACGTATGTTATCAAAATTTCTGTAAACTGTACGTATGTTATCAAAATTTATGGAAACCTTATATAATTTCTGTAAACTGTACGTATGTTATCCAAATTTCTAGAAATCTTATATAATTTCTGTAAACTGTATGTATGTTATCCAAAAACTTTTCAAAATTTCAGAATTTATTTAGTTTAATGTTGATTTTGTTTGATTACTTATCGAACTTATATTTATTTTATTTGTTTATAGCATATTGATGTCATTCTATATAAGATACGTGCTTG
This sequence comes from Elaeagnus macrophylla, assembly GCA_029378325.1. Taxonomy (NCBI): domain Eukaryota; kingdom Viridiplantae; phylum Streptophyta; class Magnoliopsida; order Rosales; family Elaeagnaceae; genus Elaeagnus; species Elaeagnus macrophylla. The sequence goes on along the minus strand of CM055644.1, from coordinate 11,280,539 downwards.
GAAGTTACGATATTCGGATACATTTGGCTTGATGAAGTATTACATCTTGCTTAGTCAAAATGTGCCATTTCTCCGTCTAAGTAGAACTTATTATTAGTAACTTATTATATAGTCAAATTATTTATATAATCGGTCATTCTATTGTACAAAAATTGTAAATAATTTTGTACTCAAAATATTCTATAAATTGTAAATAATTATGTACCTTGGTCATTTTGTAAGTTATATAGCAATTGTAAATAATTATGCATACGGGTCATTTTATAAGTTGTACAAAAAATATAAATAATTATGTATGCCAATCATTATGTAAATTGTAAATAATTTTGTATTATAGTTATTATGTAAGTTGTTCATAAATTGTAAATAATTATGTACCTAAATTATTTTGTAAGTTGTAAATAAACTGTAAATAATTTTGTATGTGGGTCATTTTGTTAATTGTACAAAAATTGTAACATATACAAAATAAATTTTTTTATGTAATGTGTACAAAATCTCAAGTTCATATTTAAATTTTTTTTATTATAATTTTTTTTTGTAACACGTATAGAATAAAAAAGATATTTTTGTACAATGTACAAAATCTTACGTTAAGATATTTACAATTTCTTTATTATGATTTTAAGATTTTTTTTTGTAATATATACATAATAAAAATATTAGTCTGTACCATGCATAAAATCTTGTATTTTTATTTGAAATTTTTTGTTATAATTTTTTAAATTTTTTAAATAATATGTAAATAATAAAAAAGTTATTTCAACAAGAAAAGAAATGAGAATATAGTAACAATTGTATCTGCAGAACTTCTAAGGTAAATTAGTGATCACACCAAGGTATAATTCTAGTAAAGATACATCTCACTTTCGTTTATGTACGGCTTACAAAATATTATCTCATAAAATTTTCAGTCACATATCTAAATTGAATATTCCTTTAACTTATTTACTAAGGATACTTTTGTAAATTTATATTTTAATTGAATCGTAAAACGATTCGTTTTTATTGAATATCATGCTATTTTTGTCCATTTTTAATTTATGTTCACTTATCCTCCGTATCTGTCCCAAACTCATATTGAATATGCAAGAAGAACAACAAGTGGTGACTGTCAACGAAATGAAAAAAAAAAAAAAAAAGTCATTGAATGAAGGAAAGGACCTCTTTATCATTTTTAAATAATAAAGGAACCTTAAATACAACTCTTAATTTACAAAGGGGCCTCTTTATAATGTGTTTTATTTATCATTTTTTTCACGTGAAATGACAATTTTCTATCTCAAGTGATTATATGTGCACGTTTTTTATTATTTTTTGTTTGATTTCAGCAGCATTGAACTTATGTGTTGGGGACTACTGATGTACTATCTTATAACAAGGTATGTAACTGATCCTTGTGTCTTATGGACTTTATAATGAAGTGTTGGTCAAAGGTTCAAGGTTCGGTAATGGAAAAAAAAAATATTACAAGGGACGTAAGGGTATTTTTTAGGATTATATGTTGTGGCGATCCCATACTTTTAGGGTTATATGTTGTGGGGATCCCATACTTTTTAGGATTATATGTTATCTAACTCAACGTAACTTAACTGGACAAAGGTCCAACTCACCAAATCTAACCTCAACACGCCAAAGTTAAGATGGACACACGTACAATCCGTCATAACTGAAGAAGTGTATCTCAATTAAACGTTGTGTTGGAGTCACAGAACAGGTCAGCATTGGTAGCTCATGAGAATGCTTTTGCAGACATATTATTCTCCAATGTCAGATTTAATAATTCATTTGCTAGGATATTGTACAAACTACATCAAGAGCAAAACAATAAAGTAGCAGCAGCACGTGGTATTTGGGGGCATGTAACTACTAAGGTGGTTTGGCTTTATATATTTGGTTCTTCAATGAGCCGTTGAAGAATTGATAAATATCCAAGCCTTGTTCATTATTCTATGCCCTATATTAAAACTTTTAGTAAATTAGTGGCGTACATTTACGTAATGGTGGCAATTTGTGTCATAAATCGATTGATTAAATTGAACACGAATTAAAGAACTCGAATCGTACAAAAATTGAAAAAATTTTGGAGTTATTTTGGCCTATCTCGAAAACCCAAAAAAAAATGAATTGGGTTAGTGTTAGCCCATTAGTCCGAAATGAAATAAAATTAAATTTTAAATAAAAGGACAAAAGAAAAAAAAATACTATGTTAAAATTAAAATAATTTTCATTTCTTTTAGTACTTTTTTATGATATATTAGTTATTTTTCTTCCATTTTCTTTTGAAACTTAAGCTAATAATGAATAAGTTGTAATTTATTTATTTTGTTATAATATTATGTTATATTCTTTAATGTTAATATATTTAGCATTTAAATCTACCTAACTATTTAAACAAAAAATAATAATATTCATCATTAATTATAATTAGTACTATAAAGTTTCTATTTTTAAATCGATTAGATATTAGCTTTTAAAGTAAAATTTCAAACATTTTATCAACTTGTATTGTACTATTCTCTTTTCAACTAATTTATTATCTTGAAAATTATGAATTATATAATAGTCAAAATTATATTTTTGTGTATATAAAAAAAAAGTTATATTCTGGTGTGACATTTTAAGTTATTTGAACTCTTCATTTTTTGGTAAATATCATTGTTTAATCTACTCATATATATTTATTTTGTTTAGTGGCCAGAAGAAATTTTATCCAAACTTAGGAGCTCTTTATTCTAAATGTAAATTTTCATAATGGCACAACGGTCTATAATTTTTGTATGGAGTAAGATTTGATGGTATTTGCCTCTTACCTTATGAATTTAAAAATTCATTCTTGTTTTAATAATTATTTTTTTCTCTTATATTTATATTTTTTTTTATTGTTTATGTAATGTTTCTTAAGCTTTAATCATTAAACATATTTTTTTAATATAAAAAGTCATATTAACTAAAAAAAAAAACATATAATTAATAATTTGAGCCATTTGAACCGGTTCGTTTATGTTTAGTTTGGATTCAGACTCACCTTTACTAGCTCAATCTAAATTTGTATTAAGCTAAAATTAAACCAATTTATATTATGCTAGTTTGGGGCAGCTTAAATTCATCCCTACATTTACACTATCTGGCCTTCGTCGATTTATTATGACTAGTTTGATTTTTGAACAGAAAATTCTTTAATTCCAACCGGCAAAGCAATCAGAGGGGACAAACAACCTACGGTGCCTGTTCTTCACCGCTGACTAAGCCACTCAAGAACTTAGGACACCTCGAAGATTATGCTGACATTGTTGGCCATAGAGAGAGAAATTAAAATGAGAGAGACAATTTCCCTAAGTTTTTATTGAAGTAAGGGACTTTTCAACATTTCCCACAATAAATAATTCCTCTTTTTGGTTAGGCTTTTACTAAATAAATACCCTGCTCAAGTCCCATGATATGAATCTGCTTCTAAATCTCAAGCTAGCGAGCTACAATTATCAAGATCTTGTAAGAAGAAAATCAAATAGTTAAAGCAGAAAGTTAGGGATTACCCATTAGCAGTGTTTCTAAGATCCCAGCCAGAAAGATTAGTAGCTTCAGTCAGATCATCTTTCCACCTCTGTATCTTATTTATGTCATTACCTAAAGACGAGAACCTCCTCTCATGTTTCTCAAAAGCATCAGCAAAAGTACCCTTTTGTCTCCTCACATCCGAAGGCTCAATGTCGAAGAAAATTGGGATCACCATCTGTTGTAGAGTTCTTCGGCACAGCATTATCATAGACAGTTCTTCAAGACACCATGTGGAACCAGCATAATGTTTTGAGAAAACAACGATGGAAATCTTGGAAGCTTGGATCGCTTTCATCAGATCTGAAGAAATGTCTTCTCCTTTTCGGAGCCCAACGTCGTCTATGAACACATTAATTCCTGCTTGTTCAAGCATCATGTGGAGATAATCGACGAAGGTTTTGCGGGTATCTTCGCCCCGAAAACTCAAGAACACATCAATACTCCATCGACTAGAGTAAGATGAATTTCCGTGACGTGAGGTTGAGGCCATTTTTGGGACTGTTTGTAGAAGCAAGCTTTGTTTATGATCAGCTCCTTACAAAGTCTGTGTCTTGCTTGTTCGAAAATTTCTAATTTTCTCTCCAATTTTTTCAGTACTGATGAGACTGAAGGGATAAAACGAGTTCGTCGGCTTCTAACATAATGAACGAATTTTTTTCATTTTAATTCTCAAATTTTATTTAATTAATATATTAGTCTCATAATTATTAAAACAAAAATTATTTAATCTTATATTTTTAATTTTAAATCAAAAATAATTCTTTTAAAATAAAATAAAATTTCATATTATTTTTTAGAGTCCTATATTCTTATATTTTAAAAAATCTTAACAAATTTCTTTTACTCTAAAAATAAAACCTTATTTTACTCTCAATTGTTTATTAAATTATTAATTAAATTTTTGTTCTTATTTTTTGATTTAAATAAAAATTAAAATTCAATTTTACTCCTAATAAAATCATAATTTTTAAAAATTTAAACTACTTTGCCCAATAATTAAAATTATAGAATTAAATGTAACTACTTTAATAACTACATAACTAATATATCAATTAAATAAAATTATAGAATTAAATAGATCAAAAGTTCTATAAATAACACTATTATACATCTCTACAACAATATCACAAATAAAACAATTTTATAACAATTTTATTTAACATAATTTTATAAATTTAACTATATTATCTAACAAAATTCTATTATATTATTTAAAATTTTTCAAACATATAAATTCACTCTTCATCTTGGTTCATAATAGGTTTGAAAAAAAAATTATATATATTTCATTCTATAATTAAATTTAGGTACAAATTTAGAAAATAAGTTTAAGGGGGTATAAATTTAATATAAAAAATTAATGATTTTGACATCATGTGAATGACAATAATAAAAGTAGATCATTGAATGAAGTTACTGCAAAATAATGTGAAAAAATTTGTTATAAATGTTGGAAAAAAAAAAAATCGTGCTTTTAAATACTAAATTATTATAACTACATGTCAAAATTTAAATAAAAATTCAAAACTAAGTAAATTAAGTTAAAATAAGATTAAATAATATAGTTTAATATTTATGCAAAATGACAAAAAAACTTAAAGTAATTAAATAACGTAAATTATAATAAATATATATGTAAAAAAATCAAAGTACATAAAAGAAAAAAAATAGATACTAGAAATATTATATAGTATAAATAAAAATTAATAGTAAAAAAATAATATCTATATAATTATATATGGTATAATAAAGAATATATAAATTGTGTAGGCGACAAAAACTATGATTTATTAAATATCACTCTAGTCTGAGTCTAATTAGTAAAAATTACATAATATTAAAGTAAAAGCGAGAAATATGTATAAAATATTAAATGAATATGTAATATAACAAAAAGAAGTAAAAATATATTCAAATCATAAATTTAAGAGGGGCATTATTATATATTTTTATAAAATAAAAGGATATATTTATAAATATAACATAGAAAAAAATGTATCGAAAAATTACAAGGGGGCATCTAAACTGTGCGTGTCTTCGCCACTTATTGGATTGATAATAGATAAATTCATTTGAACAAATGAAAATTTATTGTAATTATTGATATATGAAAGTGAAATTATAAGATAAATTAAATTGCATAGTTACTGTATATGTATAAAATTATTTACAATAGATAAAGATATGAAAGTCATTAAAAAAATTTTGGTGAACATAATTAAATAATGCATATTTTTATCTGGTATGTAAATTTAGTTGCAATATTAATGATTTGTGGTGATATTAGTTGCAATATTAATGAACTTTTCTTGTAAATGTCAAATCATATATACCATACTATAAATATGTATATGTGACATTTTAAGAGATAAGTCATTTCCACCCACATTTTCCTGAAGTAAAAAGAGAACACGCACAAATTTTGACAGTATAATTAAATCTCAAAATTATTTAATTATTTTTACGGTATATTTAATAGTTAATTACTTAATAGCATAAAATTTAAATTAAATAATATAATTTAATTATAATTAAAATTAAATAAAAAATAAATTCATTTATTGTATAAAAAAATTGAATTTAAGGGAATCTTAATAATAAATTTAGTTATTCATAATCATATAAAAATAAATCTAGCATAATGAGAATTTACAAGAGAGAAAATAAAATAAAAAGGTAGAGAAAGACAAAACCAATCTTTCAGTAAATTTAGACTCGAAGCCTTCAATATTCCGTTAGTCTCTTGAATTATTTCTCTTTAACCTTTTTTTTTTAAAAAAAAAAAGGCACTAAAGTCCCCTTCTTTTTCATTAATAAAAGAAAACACACTCACACACACGAGTGAAACTCGAACTTAGGTTCATAGTGCGGGAATTGGGAGTCTTACCCCTGAATCACAAGAGATTCTCAAAAATAAAAAATAAATAAATAAAATAAAAATAAATAAATAAATAAAAATTTTGGTTAGTGGTATTTGGCTGCTGAAAATTTTATTTATAAGCTGAGTGTTTTAAAGAACAAATAATTATAGTCTAAATAAGAAAATATAAATTTGGGTAGATTTCATGCACAACAAAACAACGTGTGTTGCGGCATGAATAAATGTGCATCATAGCACAGAGCTCTCAAATTGCATTTGTATCTATGCAAACTACGCCATGATATTTTCCCGCTGTGACAAACTGCTCAGGTTGCCTAGTGAATTACGCATGCCGAGGCACAAGAAAGTGCCTACCGTGGCACTAGTGTAGAGTTTGTTATGTGGAACAGACGTGCTATCGCATAAGAAAGTGCCTGCAGAGCATAGATGTTGATTTTTCATTTTGACTCGTTTTTACTCTATTTGTCATCTTTTCACCTATATTGACACAATTAAACATAATTAAGTCATTTTAACCATATTGAATTCAAAATTAGACAAATAGCTAGCTTAAAATGACTAAATAACTCTATTTTTATAGAGCTATCACACCTCTAAACTTAACTATTTATTTATCCTTAAGCAAAGCCAAATGTAAATGCTAAAGAACAACACACTAACCAAATCCTTATAGCATATTCATAAAACATATCATTATATACATGCATATTTAATAAAAATTATTCCTATCGAAGATTGTACAATCCTATTATAAAGAGGTTCATATATCATCAATCACATTTCATAAATATAAGGGTATGCACGATTTTTGACGAAATGATTATTGTGTGTGTTTATTGCACATGATGTCATCCAATGCACTCAAGAAATCAACATATATGAACATGCCAATGGATATAAGTCTTAGAACATATTTCATATGTCTACTTTTCACACCCCTCTTTACTAATGTAAACAATGCATATAGCTAAAAATTAAAAAAGTTTTGCATGCTTGTAATATTTAATTTAGATGGAGGTCAATAATTGCTAACATTTAAGCTCATTTCATATTTTAGCTTGCTTTTTATTCATTATGTAATGCGCAATTGAGCTTTAATTTACTAGTTTAGTGCACCTAATCTTTTCTTTTTTAATATTTTATTCCACATTTATTTTAACTACTTCATAATACCCCCAAACTTATTTTTAACTTTGTTCTTTTTCTATTTTTGTTTATAGGAATATTTGTGCTGTGAGGTTTTTTTTTTTTTTTTTTTTTTTTTTTTTTTTTTATGCATCACACTTTGTCTTACTTTATAGCATACACATGATTGTATTTTTATACAAGCTAAAGATATAAGAATAAAGGTAATACAAACTTTGGTTAGGCTCACATGTGATTTAAAAATATGAAAAGTACTTTAATTATGCTCAAATTGGTGACTAAGGACATAAACTATTGTTAGCTAGAAAGGCTCAATTGATTCAAATAAATACCTAAATCACTTCTAAAGCTAAATAATATTTAAGATTTTGCCTTGAGGTATAATCAAATAAATTATAAAACATAAAAGACCTAATCAACTAGCTTGACCCACACCAATTTTTCTCTCAATAAGAACACCAAAATCAATCATAGCTTATGCATAAAATTGAATCAATCTAATCAAACTTAACAAGTATACACAAGATTAAGGTAGGTAACTTAATAAACTAATTCTATCATTGGATCCATATATTCATATCAAGCATGCATGCATTCAGATTCCACATGCTTATCAATTTCTACCCAAATTATTACTAAAAATATTCTAAATTTTTTTTAAAATAGTGACTAATCACAAATATAGAGAATGACGTTCCCTTCCTTACACTTGAATTGTACATTATTCTTAATGTGTAAAATACATAGAGAAACAAAGATAAATGAATTAGATTAAGAAAACTCTCTTAATATACTATAGTCTTCACAACTTGATGTATCCATGTAGGCACCATTATCTCCATCTCTTACTTATTCACCTAATAATTCAAACAAAGAAGACTAATTAATTAAGTATAAAAACATAAACTTAAAATTTTAATTACTTGGGTTGCCTCCTAAGAAGAGCCACATTTTAGATCATTCTTATCTATCAAGGTGGATAATAGACATAATATTTCATCACCAACCGCTTTACGATTTTAGTGGTTGTTAGGTCAATATCATTATGATTACTTATTCGGTTCCAAGCCTTTTTTTTATTAGTTGAGACATCAAGACCCACTTTCAAAAGTTGACATTTTTCAACACTAAATTCTTGCCCAAAGGCCACATCAAATAGAAAAATTGGAGATTTAACATTAAGCTTGCACTCCTCAAGCTCACTCATAAAATTCCATCAATAGTCTTTACTAGTATTTCTAGAGAAGTCCTTTTCTAGATAGATCTTAAAGATAATCTTTTATTCTTGATGCTCAAAGTAATCTCCCTATTTTATATATTAATCCTAGTCAATTGCCAACTACTAGTGATATTATGTCACATTAGATGAGTGATTTTTTTTCGTAGGTTTTCAATAAATATGTCACTCATCTCTCAATTTTCAAAATCAAACAACAGAGCAGTTTTTTGGAGTAAGTATTTCACAGTTTGTTCTTTATGCTGTCTACTTCTTTAATTTAGGCTTTGTGTTTATCCTCTCATTTAGCATATTGATATGATCATACTAATTTAGGTTTGAGCCTACTTATTTCATAATTTTATGTTCATGTAAACTCTTCTTGCTTAGGTTTTTTCATGCTTGGATTAAATAATTTTATATGTGGTTGTGATAAATTTAATTGATCATTAGATTTAAAGAAGCTATTCTTATTGAACATGTGCTTAATTACTTATTCTACGATTTGCTAGATGAATTGATTTATTTGATATATATTTTGAATCTTTTAGCTAGAATTATTTATTGTTAAATCTGTTCTAGGACGCACCTTACACTTGTGTTATTTATGCTAACTTTTCATATGTTAAGGTTGAGGTTTTTGGTATTTCATGTGACTCGAGTTTACTGAAATGTTGGTTGGGATCTGTGTGCTTACCTCGGAGACTGTGAAGATAGAACAAAGGCTCATAAGTAAAGTACATATGGGCTTTACATGTGGAGGATAGTCTAAGACTTGGATTTGTACTTGAACATTAAATTTTCATAACATATATATTAGGAGGTCTAGTGGCCAGTGGTTTTCTTTTTAGGTTATTGTTGTTTCCAATGTTATTTTCACCTTAAAATCTTGTGTCTATTAATCAATTACGATTAAAATTTTTTATCAACACCATGTCGTATAGTGTCATATATTACCATTACTATCTTCAAGCATTATTACTTGCTCATCAATTAAATAACTATCTAGTATAAAAGCTCAAACTTATTAAAGAAGTACAAAAGAAATGAACAAAGAAATTAAACTTGCAAAGAGAGGAAAAATAAGATGCTCGTTACTTAACTTTTAATACACTCATGTCAACAGTTGAGAGTTATAAGAGACTGAATAAACTAAGGTGCTTATTACTTTGCTTTTCAAATTTAAAAAGTTAGTGCAAATTTAGAAATTATGTTAATTTAACTATAAGAATTATAATTAACGTGTTAATTTTTTTAATAATTTAGACCTTTGACTTTTAAAATTTATCATATTTAGTTGCTTTGCACTAAATATGATATGGATCATATTTAGTAGCCATTCTATCCCAATTAATATATTTATATGTGTTCATTTGATCAAGATGTGTCAAAGCAACTAGCATATCGGTCCATTTGCTTTTCCTAGTCCTCCAAAACACAAACCTCTTCTAAGAGTAAGACATTAGAGCATCTTAGATTTCTTCCAGGAAAGGATAGATAATAGATGCAAACATCATCTTCAACATCCCATAACCCTTCTTCACATTCTTCTTCTAGTTCTTCTAACCCTCCTCCAAAAATATATGAGTTAAATATTAAATTAATAGTTAGTTTCCTTATTAGTATTGAAAATTATTATGATTACGATATTAGATAATTATTCTAATGTTTTCTTATTAGTTTAAGAGTCTTGTTTAGAGTCCTATTAGGATTAGAATTTTAGTTTATTATCCTTATAAATATAAATGTAGTTCTTTAGTATTATAAATGAATGGAAATTAGAATGTCTTTATTTGACTTTTTCGTTATCTTATTAACCTATTTTGATTATCTATAATTTTAGTTTTCACACTCTTTCTTTCATCTATTTTATATATATATTTCCTTCCATTTTATATTTTAACATGGTATCGTTCAACCTTGAACATGTTTTCCTATTTTCTATCCTCTCTATCATCTGCCATACAACATATACCCCTACTGTCATCGCGGTCTGCTTCAATTTTTTTACTTCATTCGGTTGCTAGTACTCCATATCTTCGATTCGATTTCTTCTAAAGGTTTCTAGTTGGTTCTTTGGTTTCTTCATTCAGCAAACTGCCACCGCCGTCATTCACCACTATTGCTACTGTCGCTCACGTCAACCTCACGACCTCACGACTGTTGGTATCATCCATTTTCACCGCTGTCATCGCCATCGTTCACGTCAATCTCACGGCCTCACAATTGTTGTTATAAATCTCAACCTAACGACTTCGTAACCGCATTTTCTAGAAAGATCAATCGACCTACAGTCGTTTTCTAAAAAGATCAATCGGCTTATCATCATGCGTTGCCATCACTAATTCCAGATCCCACCAGCACTAAAGCACCTTTGAGGTTTAACATAAAGTACAAATATATATGTTGTAATTATTCAAGCTGAACATAGATTATGTTCTACTTAAGGGAGATAGTTGAATATTAGATTAATAGTTAGTTTCCTTATTAGTATTGGACTATGTTCAGCTTAAGGGGAGAGTTGAATATTAGATTAATAGTTAGTTTCCTTATTAGTATTGGAGATTATTATGATTAGGATATTAGATAATTATTCTAATATTTTTCTATTAGTTTAGAAGTCTTGTTTAGAGTCCTATTAGAATTAGGATTTTAGTTTATTATCCCTATAAATATCAATGTAGTTCTTCAGTATTATAAATGAATGAGAATTAGAATGTCTTTATTTGCCTTTTTTGTTCTCTTCTCAACCTGCTTTGATTATCTATTATTTTAGCTTTCACACTCTTTCTTTCATCTATTTTATATCTATATTTGCTTCTACTTTATATTTTAATCTACAACAATATTTGAATTTAGGGACGGTTATGAATTAAAAAACACGGCCAACCGTCCCGAAATGGGTGTTTTTGGGATGGTTGTGTGAAAAAAATTCGTAAAAAATTTTCGGGACAGTTATTAACCTTCCCTAAATGTCCTTTAAAATCACAAGGCCACGCGAAACACCCCAATCTCCCAAAAAACCTAACAAATAAACATAGCCCATTGTGCCGCGAGAGAGCCTTCGGACCCAGACCACCATTCCCGCCATCGTCGCCTCCCCTCTGCTCCGTCAAACACTCAACCCAGCCCTGCCTTGCCGTAGCGAGCAGTCTTGTACGCCATGCGTGATTTCTTCCTAATTCGTGCGCTTTTTAACGCAGCCCGTCCAACCTCCTGCAGCGGTGGCTCAACCAAGTTGCCTTTACTTTGCCGGTGACCAATCCTCCTCCGTCAGCCACCTCTTGCTGCGCCACTTCCAGCAGGTTCTTGTTTAATTTTTTTTTGCTGCAATATGGTATATAAATGTTTTGTAAAATTTTGTTTCAATATTTTTTTGTAATTATTAAAATTATTTTGTTTTTTTGTATTATTTATTGATTTTATTGTTCCATTATTGTTTACTCCTATGTGTGTATGTGCAAATGTATGAATATGTATTAATGTGTGATAAATTTTTTATTGTGTGTGTATATGTAAATGTATGAATATGTATTAATGTGTGATAAATTTTTTATTGTGTGTTTATATGCAAGTGTATGAGTATGTATTAATGTGTGATAAATTAAATGCAAATTGTAATTCTATTTAGGCTCCCGATTTTGGGTATAAATTCAATGATATAACAATCCTTCCTGCCTTTGGTTATGTGATATTTAAGGCAATTGCAATGTTTCAAGTACAGTTATTTGGCCTCTTTTGCACTTTTAAATCCTATATATGTCAACAATTGTATTCTTGATGGAAAGTTCTGTACATTCTAAATTAGGAACTAATCCTTTTTCTTTCTTTTCTTCCCCTACCCTTCCTTTCTTGTAAGATGTAATTATTTTGTTGAGCATTAATAATTATATCATTACGTAACCAAACTGCCTCAAAATTGCTCATTTTTTCCACTTCTTGAAGGATTTGCTGGTCAAATCTTCCCCACATGTTCAGACTGCAACACCTGTACACAATGATCCTGCTATTATACAAGTAAAAAGACAAGAATAGATTGTTTTAAAGTGACTACACATCTATTGTTATTACCTTTATTCATTTTCTTCAGATGTTAGTATTTTTCCAATTCTTCAAGCTGCAAATGCATGTACAAACTTAGCTTCAGGTATTCCCTTGTAAATGTGTTACATCATTCTTTATTTTAATTCTTTTGCATATCCTTCAACTCACGGTTTTGTATTTTGCATGGGAGTCCCACCAGTAAGAAAAAATTGAGACACAAGCGTCAACACCCCTTCCCAAAAAAAAAAGTTGCATTTTTTACTTTTCACTCAGGAACTGAAAAGCCCTGTGGTGCATTTTGAATGGTGCAATTGCAATTATGATCCCCATAATCGCCTTTTTTGGCATGAAAAAAGGCCAAGGTTGTCTCTTTGCCAAGCAGACTATTATTAGATAGACTTGAGCCGAGGTCCCTTTTTTCAGAATAGTTGTTCATTATTCATTGGCACCAAGTGAAGTTTGTTGAAGGTATAGTAAATTCCTCTGGTGGTGCGTGTATATCCTCTGGTGATGATGATGTATTCTCTAGTGATACACGTGCACAAGAATGTGCAGGAAATGCTGAGGTGGAACCAGGCAGTTATGCAGTGACATGCAAATAGCATTGGGTTGTTACAAAGCTAGCTTATAGCTTCTAGAGCTACGATTGTAATGTTGTCTTTTATAATCTGTGTTGCGCTTATTTTACTCAATTTGCAATTGTCTTGTTTGTAATATAAATACTGTGAGCCGTGCAAAGAAGTTTAATAATGAGAATTAATATCAAACAAAGCTAACAATACATATTTTCTATCTACTCTTTCTTCGTCTTTTCTTTCTTTCTTCTATGGAACTATGCGTTTGTTTTGATATGGTATCAGAGCTCTAAAGCACTGTGAGCTTTCAAAATTTTGAGATGGATGATCCTGTAGTAGTAGCACCGACTGCAAAAACAAGTAATACAGTTGTAAGTCATAGAGATCGAGAGATTTGTACTTTTCATAATATTTTAGTATCAATCAAGTTGAACAACTCAAACTACACGATCTGGAAGCATCAGATTCTAAAGATTTTAAGGAGTCTTGAATTAGATCATCATGTACTTCAAGATTCACCATCAGAGCTGCTCAACAATGGAGCTGTAGATCCAGAATATAAGAATTGGAGAAAGCAAGATGAAATGTTAGGTTGTTGGTTTATGTCTTGTATGTCAAAGGATGTGCTAAGACAGATCTCAGGTTTTGATACAACAAGAGATGCTTGGACAAGATTAGAAAAATCATATGCCTCAAAGTCAAGAGCACGAGCTATTTAAGTACGTGAAGAACTACAAAACTTACGCAAAGGCAATCTGTCCATCTAAGTATATATTGAAAATAAAAGTGCTAACAGATGAATTGGAAGCTGCTGATTGTACGTTCTTTAACTGAAGAGCAAAAGTTAATGCAAGTTTTAGGAGGTCTTGATGAGAATTATGATAATGTTTTCTCTACATTAACTGAGAGAATGATGAGTGAAAAGGTAACAGTCGATGATGCAAAAGCTCTGTTACTTAGTCATGAATGTAGGCTGGAACGTAGAAGCGCTGTTGTAATGTCACCATTGCCTTCGATAAACATAAGTATTGCAAATGAAACTAATAAAAGTTCAATAACATATCCTAGAATGCTCAGGTTTTCACATGCATTACCATCAGGAAATCAATTTAATCAGATGAGTGCTAAGTATACAAGTCCTTATGCAATTGATTCACAAACTGGTAATACTACATCACCTCTTGGTTATAATGGCCATAGTTAGTATTTTCCAAGTTATAGAGGAAGAGGTGGACGAAGTTTTGATAGAGGAAGAGGAAGACCTCAATGCCAACTCTGTGGAAAGCTTGGTCATATTGTGTCAACCTACTGGTTTAGATTTGACAGGAATTTTGTCTCACCAACTCAAGCTTTTAATAGTAACAGACCTCCTGTTGTTCCTCCACAACACGCCAATACTGCACATTTTATGCAAATGTCTCCTGCACATACACAAAGCTATGACTCACACACTGCCCAAGCAATGTTAGCCATATCTGTAACTATACCACCTATTCTCAATTCATCTTCTTATACACTAGAATCTTCTGTACCTTCTCTTTTTGGAACTGTTCCCAATAACTTGAATCAGCCTTCACATAGCTATTATCCATCATATACACAACCTTACACTACACAACCATTAGTTCCAATTCAAACCTTTTCATCACACATTCCATCCTTTTCAACTGAGCCTCACTGGTTTCTTGATTCAGGAGCCAGTCATCATGTGACACTACACAACCATTAGTTCCAATTCAAACCTTTTCATCACACATTCCATCCTTTTCAACTGAGCCTCACTGGTTTCTTGATTCAGGAGCCAGTCATCATGTGACAAATGATATTAGCAAATCTTGCAAATGTTAGGTCCTACATTGGTTCAGACAAAGTGATGGTAGGTAATGGTAAGTGTCTTCACATCTCACATATAGGTTCCAATTGCTTTTCTTCATCACATTGTTCTGATAGGACTTTTCTTTTGAAAAATATTTTACATGTACCTCATATAGCTAAAAACTTGCTTAGTGTGTGATGAACACTATTTTGATCTACTATTTGTGATGTTTTTAAGTGTTTATTTTGCATGTAATCTCGATATAATCTTGTTTTGGAGGGTATTCTACTGTTTTGCAGGGCAAAGTAAGTTTGGAGAGAAATTTGGAAAAAGAGAGCAAAAATGGAGTAAAAATGCATACATATGTAAGCCTTACATTAGGTGCCATACATTATGTAAGCCTTACATTGATAATCAACAGAATATGTACAAGGCATGTACATTCATGTACAAACCATGTACACCCTTACATGCAAGGCGCGCCGCGGCGAGGGAGTTGTATGCCGCGGCGAGAGGCTCTCGGGTTGCAATTTGGAAATCATGAAAACATCGCGCGCTGCGGCATGGAAAATGTGCGCCGCGGCGAGGAAGTTTCTGTTTTGGCTCGTAAATTGTAAAAACATTGTGCGCCGCGGCATGGGAAATGTGCGCCGCGGCGCGCGCGCGCGTACTGGAATCCTTTTAGGGCACGAGACTTACATCAATTATGAAAACCCTTACAAAACCTAATTGGACAAAAACTCTATATATCCTCTCCAGCCTCCAAAACAGATCTGAGCCTGAATTCAACACCTCTCCAGCCTCCAAAGACTCCAGATTCACACACTCTGTTCTTCAAAGAAAGAAACGAGAGAAGGAGAAGAAAAGCATAGTAACAGTGCCAGAATTCTTCTTGCCTCAACAATTTAGAGAAAGAGATTACTCAATCAAAGCTCCACCATTGATTTGGGGTACTTTAATATTTGTAATTTACTTTCTCTTTAAGAATTCGTATGATGTTATTCATGATAGAAAATATTGATTTAAATTCTGTCATGAGTGGCTAAATCATCTGTGTGTGGGATTTTGGTGATGTAACTATGAGTGGATAATTGGTTTTGTGGAATGTTTAATGTTAAAGTGATTTATTTCGAGTTTATTGATTTTACTATTATGTTCATTAATTATTTCTGGCCAATTTAATTTGTGAATGTATGAAATATTTTAGAATTGAGTTTTAGAAACGCCATCTGAATTCAATTAAGCACTCTTAAACTTGAGCCTAATTTAAGTGCATTGATTTGTCTTGAATTAGGCGATTAAACTATTTTCTTGGATTTAAAGCTGATTAACTAATTAACGGTCCAGATCAAAGAAGTTAATTGGTTAATCAAGGGGAAATCACCATTGATTTGGGGTCTTCTAGGTTAGAGAAAATAATCAGTAGGTCCCACTTTTTCGTGCTTAAATGTTACAACCACATAAACCAATTCATCCATGATTAGCTTATTAACCAATTTCCCACACTCATTCACTTCATCGTTTTACACAAAGTCTACGCATTCACTCTATTTTTCCTGTCAACTTTTACAACTTTAGCAAGAATCTCCACAACCTTCCTTTGTTAGAATGTTTAGATTTAATTTTATTGTAATCTTTTAGAAAACAATTCACATTTTTGAAAACCACCGCAATTCCTTGAGAGACGATCTTGGGAGTATACTTGTCGCTTACTACGAGTGACTCGTGCACTTGCGAGCTTTATAAATACAAAATTTGGTATCAAGTTTTTGTGCATCAAGTTTTTGGCGCCGTTGCCGGGGAATTGGCGTTTTTGAAATTGTTATTTGTTTTCTTTTTATTTTACGTAATTACTAGTCTTTATTGTTTTATTTATTTGTTTTTCTTGTTTTTTGTGTTTCTAGTTACTTGTTAGAGTCAAATAGTTTCTGGTGCTCTGATTTGTTGTTGTTTTTGATTGTGCATGCACGGTAGGAGATCTCTTGGAAATCCACTCGTGCCGTTCATAGATAACGTCAACAGGAGACGAGCACATTTGAGACCATCCGGCGCTGACATTTTGGAGGACGAGCAGCCACCAACAATGGGAGAGAATCTACCTCCACACAGAGAGATGACGATGAAGGAGTATGCAAGGCCAATCATTGGCACTGCAACTTCTTGCATCCAACTAGGGGAAGCAGCTCGAAACTATGAGCTAAAGAATATACACTTTAATATGCTACCGTCATTTTATGGTATTCCTAACGAAGATCCTCTAACGTTTATTCGTGATTTTTATGCTACTGTGCAGACTTTTCCGCTACAGGGGCTAAATGAGGATCAGCTGAGGATGAGGTGTTTCCCATACACGCTGAAAGATAAAGCCAAGTCATGGCTTATGACTCTTCCACCTGGATCGCTTTCAACTTGGGACGCTGTATACAACAAGTTCATGGGAAAATTCTATTCCCACCAAAAGACAGCAGACCTAAGAACTAAAATTGCGACGTTCTCCCAAATGGACGGAGAACCTTTTCATGAGGCGTGGGACCGTTTCAAATTGCTTCTAATACAATGCCCACACCATCACTTTCCTTTGCAACTCCAGAATCAGTTCTTCTATGACGGGTTGATACAACAGTGTCAATTCACTGTGGATAATGCCGCGGGAGGAGCAATGGGAGAGAAGACCGCAGATGAAACATATGAGCTATATGAGATGTTGGGTGCTAATTCCCAACAAAAGAGTTCTAGAGGAAGGAGAATGGGAGTTAACGAGGTAGCTCCGGGGAATGACATGTCAATGCAAATCGCAGAGCTCACAAAACAAGTCGCACTCCTCACCTCCAAGAACTCACCAACTCAAGAGGTATGCGGTATCTGTAGTACGTACGGACATGGTGCTAACATTTGTCCTTTTGTTTGTGATCAAAATGCAGGTACAAGTTATGAGCAAGCGAATGCTATGGAGGGATACCAACCGAGGCCAAGGAATGATCCTTACTCGAACACGTATAATCCTGGTTGGAGAAATCATCCCAACTTCTCATGGAAAGGAAATAATAATCAAGGCTATGCTCAGAATAACTTCCCACATCATCCAAACAACAACAATTCACATTTTTGAAAACCACCGCAATTCCTTGAGAGACGATCTTGGGAGTATACTTGTCGCTTACTACGAGTGACTCGTGCACTTGCGAGCTTTATAAATACAAAATTTGGTATCAAGTTTTTGTGCATCAAGTTTTTGGCGCCGTTGCCGGGGATAATTTTACTGAACATTCTGATAATTTGTTTATAGATGCAGGAGGGAAACATGCAATTCCCAAGGAAAGTCAAGCTGAGGACATTGAAGTCCTAAGACCTTCTGTAAAGTGTACGGAGAGCCTTGAAGAGTTAACCGAACGTCCACTCCTTCACAAGTCACCTAATCCATACAAACCTCCGATTCCACTCCCACATCCCGTAAAGGAGACTGATCAGGATAAGCTATTTCATGAAACTTTTACTTCACTTTCTAAAGTTAATATTAACTTACCTTTGTTGAGTATCATTAGGGACATTCCATCTTATCCAAAATTTCTCAAAACCCTACTCTCCAACAAGAGGAAGTATAAGAATGAGGAGAAAGTAATAGTTTCAGAATTAGCTAGTGTAGTGTTACAAAAGAAACTACCTCCCAAACTAAAGGATCCAGGTAGTTTTAATATCAAAATCACTTTGGGAGATAAGATGGTGTCGAATGCTATGTTAGACTTAGGGGCAAGTATTAATGTCATGCCATATTCTGTGTACTTGCAACTAGGTTTAAGGGATCTTAAGCCCACAAATATGTCACTTCACCTTGCTGATAGATCCATTAGATATCCCAAGGGAATAGTTGATGGTTTGTTGGTACAAGTGAAGAGCATAATTGTACCGGTCGACTTTGTAGTCATGGAAATGGAAGACACCACACCTAAGGACAATGAACACACTATTATTCTTGGTAGACCATTCATGGCTACTACCAATACAATCATTGATGTCCAAAGAAGAAAATTGACAATGAGAGTCTTAGGAGAGACTATAAACTTCAAAGTGTTTAACCCTTCACTTACTGCTCCTATTTCTTCTGCTGATAATTGTGTTGTTCCAGATTCTAATGATTTACCTATTTTTGACAATAATTTGCAGAAGGGTTCATACAATAAAACTACTGTTTCATCTACAGATAGGAGGGTGAAGGAAACACTTATAAACTCAATTCAGGATAATGCCTACAAAGACCATGTCAAGTGTTCACAAATTAAAAACCTGGATTGTGAGTTTTTCTATCCTGGAAAAGATTGTTATGCATGTAATACTCGTTTTAAGTCTTTTTCAGGTGACATGAAGCCTTGTTTTGAGATTGGCAAAGAAAAAGGAGGAAGCAAGCACTTCAAGGATGCATTGAGGCCTCCATGATAAAAGTGCGCATCGTCTTGCTAAGACGTTAAACTAGGCGCTTGGTGGGAGGCAACCCACCGTTTTAGGTATTTTCTATTGTTTCTTTTAATTTCCTTAAGTTTAGTTTAGTTTTTGTTTGCCCTCTCTACAATCTTTTCTGAACATGT
This sequence comes from Elaeagnus macrophylla, assembly GCA_029378325.1. Classification (NCBI taxonomy): domain Eukaryota; kingdom Viridiplantae; phylum Streptophyta; class Magnoliopsida; order Rosales; family Elaeagnaceae; genus Elaeagnus; species Elaeagnus macrophylla. Next base: position 11,260,723 of record CM055644.1, on the reverse strand, counting down.
GTTTAGTTGCAAACCTTGAGGACAATGTTTAGTTTAGGTTTGGGGGTGCATTTTGCACTTTTGATTGGTAACAATACTTTCATGCTTTGGTCAATTTTTGATGAATAACTAGTCTTTGTGCATTGTTTATCTGATTTTTAAAATATTTGAGGTTTGTTGTAAGGATCGGTTTTAATTTGCAATCTGTTTTTCATGCTTTTGATGTTGAAACTGAGATGAACCCAAATCTTGTGTTTAGGAATTGAATTGTGGAGACTACCTTGTGAGAATATTGTTGAGCCCTTAACGTTTTATTCGGAGAGATAAATGTTCTTCTACTCTTTTAAACACCTTTCATATCATTTCAAATTGCTAGATGATCTCTATAGGTTTTTGCATTGAATGTTAGGATTTTAAACATTTAATGGGGGATCATGTGCTTAATTGAATTGCTTAGATTAAATGACTTAAGTAAAGTTTGAAGTGTTTGCCTATTTCATTCGTGCTTGACTTTAAAAAAAAAAAATATAAAAGGGAATTCCTATATCAAAAAAAAAAAAAAAAAAAAGAGCTAAGAAGTAGCCATTCACAAATTACATATGTATGTGGGTCTTAAAAAAAAAAAAAAAAAGAGATAATAAGTTTATTATGACCCTAAGTTCTTCAAGTATGAATGGTTAATACAATACAAAAAAAAAAAGAGAGAAAAATAGGAAATAAGTTCCCCTAAAGTCAAAACATTTTCATTCTATGGCACACTTGAAGTTTTTGCTTGAGGATTTTAATTGAAGCATGAGATTAGTAATGTGATTCCTTCATAAATCCTATCATTTGATTCCTTTCATGAGATCAATGTTATGCACTTTTGAGCCTTTCTTGTTTAATCATATGCGAACCTATTAGCTCGTTTCTTTACATAACTTCTATTCGCATATACATTGTTGAGTGCTTGAACCCATAGGATCGGTGTGATTTAGAGAGTAATTATTGTGAGGATTAGAGTTGAAACGAATTCATATTCTTAACACTAGGTTTGGGGGAGTCAATGTTGATACGCTTTTAGTATTGGAATTTAGATTTGTGAAGCAAAATTGATCTAAATGGTGAACCTTGATGTGCTTGATTGTCGGATAAATTTGTGCATGAATTTTTGGTTATGATTTGGAAAGAAATTAAAGCATGACAAGTTTTGTTAACTTCAATTTTAGTTTTGTTATTTGGCTTTTTAATTTTAGTTTTGCTTGAGGACTAGCAAAAAGTAGGTTTGGGGGTATTTGATGAACACTATTTTGATCTACTATTTGTGATGTTTTTAAGTGTTTATTTTGCATGTAATCTCGATATAATCTTGTTTTGGAGGGTATTCTACTGTTTTGCAGGGCAAAGTAAGTTTGGAGAGAAATTTGGAAAAAGAGAGCAAAAATGGAGTAAAAATGCATACATATGTAAGCCTTACATTAGGTGCCATACATTATGTAAGCCTTACATTGATAATCAACAGAATATGTACAAGGCATGTACATTCATGTACAAACCATGTACACCCTTACATGCAAGGCGCGCCGCGGCGAGGGAGTTGTATGCCGCGGCGAGAGGCTCTCGGGTTGCAATTTGGAAATCATGAAAACATCGCGCGCCGCGGCATGGAAAATGTGCGCCGCGGCGAGGAAGTTTCTGTTTTGGCTCGTAAATTGTAAAAACATTGTGCGCCGCGGCATGGGAAATGTGCGCCGCGGCGCGCGCGCGCGTATTGGAATCCTTTTAGGGCACGAGACTTACATCAATTATGAAAACCCTTACAAAACCTAATTGGACAAAAACTCTATATATCCTCTCCAGCCTCCAAAACAGATCTGAGCCTGAATTCAACACCTCTCCAGCCTCCAAAGACTCCAGATTCACACACTCTGTTCTTCAAAGAAAGAAACGAGAGAAGGAGAAGAAAAGCATAGTAACAGTGCCAGAATTCTTCTTGCCTCAACAATTTAGAGAAAGAGATTACTCAATCAAAGCTCCACCATTGATTTGGGGTACTTTAATATTTGTAATTTACTTTCTCTTTAAGAATTCGTATGATGTTATTCATGATAGAAAATATTGATTTAAATTCTGTCATGAGTGGCTAAATCATCTGTGTGTGGGATTTTGGTGATGTAACTATGAGTGGATAATTGGTTTTGTGGAATGTTTAATGTTAAAGTTTCATATTTTTATTCACAAAATTATTAGTTGTTTCCACTATCAGCAGAAACTAAATAATTAATTTCAAACTTAATTGGTGTCATAAGATTACCAAATTTTTCAGAGTTTTCATAGAGGTATAGTAAAATTTTCAATAAATTTTTAGGTAAAACTGAATGCTAAACAATTACAAAAGTGATTTTTATTCGATAACTTTTAAAACTGCCAATATAAGAAAATCAGCAATACTACTGGACTTAAACAATTTTAGAAAAATATTGGAAAATCATATCAAATTGAAATTTTAACCGTAGTTTTATAACTTAAATATTATTATACATAAAAATTTACAAATACTTTGGAATCTGTTTTCATAGGTAAAACGGGTTTTGAAACTAGTTCAATAAATCTGCTGTAAAATATTTGAGCAACAAACATATATAAATCAAAAATTCATAACATATATATATCAGATCTAAAAATCATAAAATTTTATCAAATAATAAATAATACCCATATAACGTATTATAAAAATTTTCACAAATGTTTAACATTTATAACACCATAAATTAATTTCAAACTTTTCGTTTTAATCTGTCAGGTTTCCTGGTTCCAGCATAAAATTTTGACTTTAAAAAAATTATATTAAATTAAATACATAGAGTTTTATAAAGGTTCCAAAGACAAAATTTTTCTTATTGTGTATAGTTATAAAGACAAAAATTTTATCTTCAAATTGAAATCAAAACCCATATAAAACAACCCTAAAATTCGAGTAGTTCAAAAACTGACAGATTCAAAACACAAACTTCACAAATTCATAACAAATTCAATATAAATGATGTTTTGACAAATAAATATTCGTTGAACTCTTCAAGAAGTCTAGTTTAATGTAAAAATAGTTTAAGATTTTATTGAATAGTATAAGGTTTCGAAACTAATTTATTTTCAAGATTCTGCAGAAAATTTGCAAACAATTACTTTATAAAATTTCTTAGAAAAATCACTAAACATTAACCATAAACCCTTAAATCATAAATGATAAAGTGATGGAGGAAAATTAACAAACGTACCTAGTTTACTTCATAAACTTCTATTCTCTTATGACTGTTGTTGTGAAAGACATATGTGAGAAGAATAGACGTAGGGTTTTTGTTTCTCCTTTGGTCTAGTAAAGAATTTATATATTTTGTTCTAATAAAGAGTTTATATGTGAATAGAAACTTATTCTTATTAGGATATTCTAATTATTATTGTCATATTCTTTGAATTAAATAAGAGTCCAATATACCTTAGACAACAAATTCAAACCTACTTTCTGCTTTATCTTTAAAGAGTTTATTTATACTTATAATTCTATTTTAAAATTATAACTTACTCTCAAATAACTCTTTATTTTTAATAATTAATGTTATTTGAAATTTTGGGATATTACAATAACAATGTCATTTTTGAGTTTCATCCTTTTCATTGCTATGTCAAGGATCAGGTGACAGGTGTAGTGCTACTCAAGGGTGATTTGCATAATGGCTTATATAGATTTGATTTGGGTCTCACCGAGTCTATTCATGGCAATCATTCCAATGTTCCTCATGTTTCAACTTCTACCACAACAACTCCTTCAACTTCTGTATCTACTCACACTGTATCTGCTCGTGGATCAGTGTCTTCTTTGTCTCTTTGGCATCAACGCCTTGGCCATGCATCTATATCAATGGTTCGAAAGGATCTCACTAGTAGTAACATTTCTTTACTGATGATGCTATCAATCGGTTGTGTCATGCTTGTCAAATAAATAAAAGTCACAACTTACCATATAAGGCTAGAACAAGCTATGCTCCTGTACCTTTACAAGTAGTGCACTCAAATGTTTGGGTAGAACATTCTGTTTCTAAAAATAGATATCAATACTACGTTCATTTTGTTGATGAGTTTAGTCGATTTACTTGGATTTATTTCCTTCGTTCTAAGTCTTCAGTTCTACAAGCCTTTTTGCAATTTAAATCTGAAGTTGAATTACAAACAGGATATAAAATTAAAGTTTTACAAAGTGACTGGGGAGGAGAGTTTCAAGGGCTCACTTCTACCTTAGCTTCCATGGGAATTATTCATCACACATCTTGTCCTTATGCCCATGAACAAAATGGCCTTGCAGAAAGGAAACATCGTCATATTACTGAACTTGGCTTAGCCATGTTGTCTCATGCTTCTTTGCCTTATCATTTTTGGGATGAAGCCTTTTCTTCAAGCATATTTCTCATCAATCGTTTACCTACACCTCTTTTACATGAGAAATCACCTCTTGAAGTTCTATATAATCAAACACTTGATTACTCTTTCCTAAAAGTTTTTGGCTGTCTTTGTTTTCCTTGTCTCAGATCTTTTAACACTCATAAGTTTCTTCCTCACTCTAAGCCTTGTACCTTCTTGGGCTACAGTCCCAGACACAAAAGGTATAAGTGTTTGTCTCTTGAAGGAAAATTATTTCTTAGTCGAGATGTTGTGTTTGATGAGTCACAATTTCCATTTTCTGTAAGTTTTGATTCTTCTATTCTTCCCACTCATTCTGTTGTTCAGACTGTTCTTCCTACTGTTGTGAAGTCATGTGCATTACCAGTTGTAGCACTTACACCTGCATCTGATGCTACTTGTGTTTTAGGTTTTGGTCAGTTTGTACCTTCTGTTATGTCTCATTCACCTTTAAGTACAAATATAGGTACACCTTTCCAGTCACCTGTTTAATCCTCTCATTTATCATTATCTACTTCACCTTTGTCTATTTCTTCTTCTACGAACTCTCCTACACCAGTTTCTTCTTCTTCTCCTTCTCAGCTTTTACCTCCTAGCTCTTCTAGTGCTTTACCTATCTCTAGTGCTCCTTTTTCATTAGTTCCTATTAACTCACATTCAATGGTTACTCGATCTAAATTGGGCATTTTTAAACCAAAAATATATATGGCTTTACAAGCTGATCTAAGCTTCACAGAGCCTAGCTCCACCAAACAAGCTTTGGCAGATCCACTATGGAAATCCTCCATGCAGTTGAAGTTTGATGCTTTGGTTAAAAATGATACATGGACCTTAGTTCCACCTCTTCCAGATAGACAAGTTATTGGTCATAAATGGATTTTTCGGGTTAAGAAGCTTCCTGATGGTACTTTGTACAAGCTTAAGTCACGGGTAGTAGCTAAAGGCTATGATCAGCGTCTTGGGTTTGATTTTATGGACACTTTCAGTCCTGTGGTTAAACAGGTTACCATTCGAGTCATTGTTACTCTTGAATCCCAAGATAATGGCCTTCCTAGCAATTGCAAGGTCAACATCACTGGCACTTACATCACCCATTGCTTCCAAGAGAAATTTCAAGGTCACATTATCCTGCGGAAGATCGCGAAGGGCTTGCCTTATTGCCTCAATAGATCCCTGGTCACAATCACGAAAGAACAATATAATTTCTATCTTTTGGAGTTACAAATATTTTTACCAAGGAATGTAGAATTCTATCCAAATCAATACTTCAGTTTATCAAAATTTGATGGTTTTGCCAATGAAATAAATATTTCCATCATAACTGGTTTTTTTTAAATGCAATAGAAAACTTTTGAAACATAAAGCACATCTCTTCAAGTACTAATATTGAAATATTACTGACTTCATCAGTCACATTTATCAAAAGGCCACATCTTTTTGTAAACAAATCAAAGCTTCAATGTTAAACAAGATAAGCACACAAGATAAATCTGATTTTCATACCTGAACATCAACTTCTTTTTGAAAGCTTCTTTTCTCAATTTCCTGGAGCAAATAAGAAACCGTCTGGATGAGTAATGACCAAAGAAGAACCTAAGACTTTAAGGCTGCCGCAGTTACCCATTAATATGTTCTAATTTCCTGGAATCTTTCTTAATTCTCCTTGACTAGTCAAGTTAATTCAGAGGGTATTTTGAGCACAGAATCAAAGATCGACAATAAAAGGGTGAGAGGATTTAGGGTAGCACAAAACCTAAGAGCAGCCACATATATAACAATACCTAAAGAGTATTCCCTTGAAGAAAAAAAAAACAGACTAAAATATCATTTAACAAACTACAGCATTTTGATGATAACATAAGGGATAAAAAGAATGTGACGAGAAATCTTGGAAGCTCATGGGTCAGTCCAATGGAACATAGAAACAAATTGGCTTCTAATAATAATTATAATATCAGACAATACATAGATACAATAAGTGTTTGTCTGGTTTACTCCTTCCACCACAAACTCAATTTTACAGCACAAAATATAAATTCAAGGACTCACCACTTCTCTACAGCTCCTGTCTTCTATGAAAAATATGGTGGAGCTTCTAATAGAAAAACATTCTCTTCCATCGAAGCACTTGTCAAGATTGTGTAGGTGGATCGTGAATGCAGCAAAACCATTTTTTCTGAAAAGCAGAAAATCATTCACATAGGTGAAAAATATAAGAAATTATACTCAAGCAAATAAGAGAGAAAAACAAATTATGCATCCAATAAGATGAGCATAATTCAAAATTGTGATGAAACAATCATGCCTCCTCTTGAGTGTTTATCAAAAAGAAAAAAAAACTAGAAGCTCATGTTCCATTTACTTTTTTAAGCCAAAAAGCAATCAGATTATACAAACAAGTCCAAAAAAATCAGATTTGGTTTCCTGCAGCTAAGTTCTTTAATTTCAAGTAACCTATAAATGAGAAAAAAATTAGCAATGGCTTTCCATGTAAATTCAATCCTAGTGGATAACAAAGTAAAGCTTCATTGTTACGAAATCTGTAATGGTCGATGGTTATTGATTTACTCCCAATCACAAAAAGACAAAGAGATTGATGCATTCCTCCCCCTCCCCCTTCTCCCAGGAAAACATATTATAAATAATTTTTACAAATTAATATTATTAAAAAAAAAAAAAAAAAAAAACAGATCTTGGAGGGCTGCCGTCCATGCCAAAAATTATATATTAATTCATATATATATATATTGCAGGAAAAAAAATGGTAAAGTGTAGCCGTCCCTGACCTGATCGGCGCGGCGAGGAGCGGGGGTGGAGAGCTACCGTGGAGGCTGTCGTGGAGAGCTGCCGTGGAAGCGCGCTGTGGCTTGGACAGAGGAGCTGCTTGGACGCGCGTTGCTGCAGACAATGGACGACGGACGACTGGAGGCGCTGGGGGGGGGGGGTCATGGGTGCGGCTAGAGGCACTGGGGGGGGGGGGGGTGCTTAATATTAATTCCTTAGGGTTTTCTCAGAATATCGCGAGAGCTGGCCACCAGGATGCTTATAAATGACATTTAACCGTCCCGAAAGGTAACACTTTTGGGGACGGTTAATAACCGTCCCTAAATGTCATTTACGAAAATTTACGTCCAACCGTCCCAAAATCCCACTTTTAGGAACGGTTCACCGAATTTTTTAAAAAAAGAACCGTCCCTGAATGTATATATTGTTGTAGTGAAATATAGTGTAACAAAGTGTGCCTAACAATGGTCAAAACTTTAATCAATTTCCAGTGCAGAATTGTATACTTTGTAATGCTCAGAATTTCAGTCAATTTCCAGTTCAGAGTTCTATGCAAAGTAGTATGCCTGGTAATACTTAAAACTTTAATCAATTTTCAGTTCAAAATCCTATGTCTAACACCCAAGAAACCAACTCTTTTCAAAACTAACCTTTCTTGCAAAACCAACCATATTATCCTTGTAGAAAAGAGAATAAAGGTAGAGGGGTTCAATAATAGCAGTAAACCTCAATGTCAAATTTGTGGCAAAAATGGTCACTATGCTAGAAATTGTTGGTTTAGATTTAATCAAATGTTTGTGCCTGTCACTGACCAGCAAAGAAAAGCAGTTGCACCTCCTCCATAGTTTAATCAGTGTTCTCAATTTTCAAATCAGTCATATTTCTTGAATAGTCAATATCCTAATGAAAACACTAACAGATTTGTGCCAAGGCCTTATACCTACAATCCTTATCACTATGTTGCACCAAGTACAACAATGCCTTCTTCATAGTCACCAAATGTTTCAATGCTGGCACCTCCTACATCTGTGCAAATTAAACCTTATCAAACACCTTGTCCATAATCTTTTTCCCAAAATAGTACTCAATCGTTGATGTTAATACCACCAACAGCACAATCTGTTACACATAATGGGTCAAATCCAATACTATCAGCAATGTATGCATCATCCTTTACACTAGTTGCTGCTTCTGACCCTACCTGGTATACAAATTCAGGTGCATTACACCATGTGATGTCTGATCTAGCAAATCTTGCAATAAAGAATGAAGTTGTGGGAGATCAACAACTTATGATTGGAAATGGAGATGGACTGAATATTGCTCATCTTGGTATAATTCATTTACTGTTATTAAAGGAAATAACAGAAATTTTTTTCTCAAGAATATTTTACATGTTCCACATATATATTGCTAAAAATCTGTTAAATGTTTCATAATTGAATAAAGATAATGCAGTATTTCTGAAATTTCAACCTGATTATTGTTGTGTGAAGAACAAAATTTCGAGGCAAGTGCTACTTCTAGGGAAAGTCAGTTATGGGTTATACTCATTCAACATTGCACTTGATTCAGCAAAAAGGATCAAGTCATTATGTCAAGTGCATGTTGCTCAATGTGATAAAGAATCCAATGTAGACACTGTAAGTTCTTGTTATAAATTTCAGTTGTGGCATAACAGATTAGTACATGCCAACACCAAGATTGTTAATTCTGTTTTGAAAGATTGTAAGAAGCCAACTATACCTACTAGTGTTGTAGTTAATGTTTGTTTAGCTTGTCAAATAGTAAAGAGTCATCAATTACCATTTCAAAATGTTATGAATAAAAGTACTATACTGATTGAAGTAATTCATTCTGATGTATGGGTCCTTCTTCTATAAAATCCTCAAATGGTTTTCTATGGTATGTACTGTTCACGGATGAATACTCTAGATATTCTTGGATTTACTTTCTTAAAAAAAAAAGTAGGTGTTAAGCAAGCTTTCTTGTTGTTTCAAAAACAAGTTGAGTTGTAGTTTGACATGAAAATAAAAGTACTACAATTTGCTTAAGACATTTGGGTGTAGGTGTTTCCCATATTTAAGGCCATATATGATTCACAAGTTTGATTTCAAGACTCAGTCAAATGTATTCATTGGGTACAACCATGTGCACAAAGGGTATAAATGTTTAACTCTTGCTGGTAAAATTGTGATTTTTAGAAATGTTATTTTTGATGAGAATTGTTTTCCTTTTGTTACTCACAACTGTTATTTGTCTACACATTCTACAATTATATACAAAACAGTTCTGCCAATGTTATCTAAAGTGCCTACTGAGATTGAACCTCCTATTGAACGTGTTATTGAAGTTCAAGTGCCTGGTAATGTTGAGGACAATACAATCAACAATTTATCTACTCATGATAATGTACATGATGGTAATCAGTGTTGTACGTCTGAAAATTCTCTTAATGAGACAATGCATAGCCTAGATGGTATGGTGGAGTCAACTGATGTTCTTGAAGAGAATGCTATACACCTTAAAACTTCGAGAGCTAATGGAAAACATCTACAATAATTGACAATACACTTTGAAAGTTCTTGATAACTTTGATGAGGAGACCTTTTCCTAAATGCATGCCAAGTAAATAGCTCAAGTGATTCAATATCATCCATTTTAATGGCATGTATATGTTGTTTCACTCCATGAACATTTAACAAATGTTCATCTCTTGTTATTAAAATTCTACTTCCAGAATTAAACTATTCATAACTTCTAACCAGAGAATTTAATTGGTTTGATCAATCCGCATCATCTACAATAACAAGTAACCTTCTATTATAGAGTCTTTGCCTTATTACATTAATACCTATATCCTCACAACCAACTTTTATTTTGATTTTCAATATATCAAAAAGAAGTTGTTCTTGCAAAGAAACTAGACTCTACTCTCTAAGGTTAATTTATTTATTTAACATAAAATATTATAATAAGAATCTTATTTATTGTTTATTGTTTTTACAATAAGTATTACATAACCTAAAATGCATAATATAAGTTTGAATTATTTTTTTCTTTTTCTTTTCTTAAATATAAATATAGGGTTAAAAAACTACGTAAACAAATATAGATAAAATATAAAATTATAAGATTTTATTTATGTTTTAATTTTTTTATATTAGAATTCCTAGATATGTTAGAATACATATTTAATTTCAAAATAATGGCCATATTATAATTATAGGAAAAATTCGACAAAATCATTCATATTTGATTACGAACATTTTCACCAATACTAATTTTATTTATTTAATTATAATAACTACATTATATTATTATTTTATTTCTTTTTTTTTTATTATTATTACAAGAATTCACTTTTTTATATTGCACAGGCATTAATTACTTTATAATTGAAACAAACATTTTTAAGTTTGTAATACAAACTTTTTAATGCTCTACATGATTTTTATTTTGTGATAGTTAATTATATTTACAATTTTTATTTTTTTTTATTTGGTCATCTCAAAATGAGTATTATTGTTACTGTGTCTTACAATGAAGTTTTTATTTATTTATAATTAAGTAGTTGTTGAACTTTTAGTACTTTATTTATTAAATACATTAATAAATATACATTTTAATATCAAGCAAACTATAACAAAAAAATAAAAAATAAAATTATTATTAATTTTATTTATTCAATTATAATGATTTACATTATATTATAATTTTATTTCTTTCTATTATAAGAATTTACTTTTTTTTATTATATGAACATTAATTACTTCATAATCAAACTTACTTTTACGTTTGTAATGAAAAAAAAATTATGCTCAAAATTATTTTTATTTTGTGATAGTTAATTCTGTTTATAATTTTTTTTTAAAGTTTGGCCATTTCAATATGAATCTTGATGTTATTACACCACACAAATATATATATATATATATATATATATATACATGTACATGTATATGTATATATATATGTACATGTACATGTACATATATATATACATATACATATATATGTATGTAAAGATATATATATGTATGTATGTACATACATACATACATATATATATAGATACATACATACATATGTATGTATATGTATATACATACATACATACATATATACATATATGTATATATGTATGTACTACATACATATATATATATATGTATATAATTGGATCGTTTTTGAATTATTAGTAATTTATTTAAAAAAATAATAATAAATATATATTTTAATATCACATAAAAATATAATAAAAATTTAAAACATAGGAGTAGATATAACACGTGCATTTTACTATTATGTTATATAGTTAGATAGATCACCATACTTTTAATAGAGTTAGAATTATATTTTTAATAAAGTTCTATTTCTTTAAGTTTTTAGTTAGTAAATAAAAATCAAGCATATATTATTAACTTTATTTTTTTATTTATTAAATACGTATATATTATATAGATAATAAATCCTAATTTTAAGAGTTAGAATCCTACTTTTAAGAGTCATATTTCTTTTAAGTCTCACTTTCGTCAAAATTAGGATTAAAAATTTACTATTTAACATATAATATAATTTCTTTATTTATAATATTAAATATAAAAAAATAGATTGCTTAATTTTATTTGCAAAAGTTTCAACCAATTTGTTCATTCATTATATTATATTAGTTTTTAGTTTTTTGAGTTTTTCATTATAAATTTAATAAATATTTAATAAGATATTTAAGGTATTACGCATGTAAAATATGCGTGTAACAAGCGTATTTTACCGGTATATATATACCCGTATAGAACATTACTTCAATATGTGTAACATTTGAAAATTCACGACTCCAAAATATATATATATATATTTGGTTTGTGATTCAACTTTGAAGGAACGAAGCAAATTATATTCAAGAGTTTGTGGCACACATATAAAGGAAAGTGATTGTTCCATCATTTAGCATCCCAAAAAACTTATTTGGAATTGATTGGTTTTGGTTTTGGTTTTGGTGGTGTGCGTACCATAGGGATTTGTGGTTTGGGTGAAATAGAAAAGACAACTATTGCCCTACTTTATTACAAATGGAGATGTTCTCAATTTGAATGTAGCACTTTTCTTTCAAATGTTAGAGAAATTGCTAATAAATATGGCACGCATGTTATAACAAATCTACAAAAGCAAAACCTTGAGGATATTTTAAAGGAAGACCAAGTGAATATAGGAAATGTTTATGATGGTGAAGACACAATATAAGCAAGGTTATGTCATAAAAATGTTCTTGTTGTAATTGATGATGCCCAAGAACTTGATAAAATAAAAAACCTAGGCGGTCAATTTGGTTTTGTTGGTTCTAGAAGCAGAATAATCATTACAACAAGAGATGAAAGTTTGTGGATGAGACATGGTGTGAATTTTGCAACATTTTTCTTGGCATCCCTTAGATTACTTTAAAAATAATATTTAATTAAAAAATTATTAAAATAATTTATTTTAATCTTAATTAGCCCATTTATCTAAAGCTAAAGAAATAAATGATATTAGTTATAATTTAAGAGATTAAAGAATACAAATTACATAATCTAAGAGACCTCTACAGCCTCACTCCCAAAACAAAAATATATATGTCCAACCTAACAAAAAAAAATGCATATGTCTATGGAAGATGATGATCCAAGTCCCCAACCAAAACAATCAAAAGCGTAACCATGGAAGTCTCGGTCTCTCGAATCCAAAACATACATACAACTAATGTCAAGATATAAGATTGAAGATTAGAACGGAATAAAACAATATAAATGAACAATAATCCACCCACTGTAACCTAATCTTCCATTCTCTCAAGTCTCAACAAACCTAAACGTGTAGTAAACCCTCTTAATGTTAAGAGATAACAAATGGCACTAATACAGAGTACGAGGAAGTCAAATGATATTAACACTTACCAAACCTGTAAGTTACCGTTAGCATGGTCTTTATTAGAGTACTCATTAGCATGTTAGTTATGACTATTAGGAGTTAGTTATAAACGTGTACATACTGTCATGTGTAAGGTTTACATTACTGTTAAGCTTAAGAGTAAGGTTTGCATTAATGTGTTTTCTATAAATATAGCTTGTACATTTTATACATGTTAATGAGAATTATCTTCTCTTTATTTACTTGAATGTTCTCTCAACATTTTTCCAGTCTTTACTGTTAGTACTCTCCTATACATGTGTGTATATATCTTGGCTCAATATCTAGTTAAGTCGAGAAAAAAGAGTGAATATATTAATTCACAATTCATTGCTTTCTTCTTATTTTTCTATTCATTTTATCAAAAAAAAAAAAAAGAATCTTCAAACCCAAGTTCACACTCCAAAATCAAGGACAGAAAAACACCTTATCAAGAGACACTTTCTTTCATGAGGGGAGCCATGATACAAAAGGCTAGCAAGCAAGCTTGTTACGAAGATATATCTATATATATTTATATATATATATAGAAATAAGGGAGAACCAGTCGAGTGCTCTCACTAAATGATGCATCGATATTGTATCACCCTTGGATATCAAAGACAGCTGGAGTTGATATCAAAAACTTATACAAGTTTAGCATTTTGGCAAGTTTACCGCAACCTCGAAAGATCAAATGTTCCAACTGCTTGTTTTCAGTTAACTTTGGCAATGCTTCTAAAGCAACACAGTTACTTGATTTGAGAGTAACGAGTGTAATGGGTAAATTTGGAATTGATTGCAGCTCCTCACAATTATCTAATGTAAGTATGACAAGCTAGGAAAGGCTACTAAGACTTGATGCAAGGCTTTGAAAGTTATTCCTAGATAAGTCTAAAAAATAAAGAAAAGTAAGGTTCAAAACTCCAGTGTGATTTACATCATCATCTGTTAGATTTAAGCTTCTAAGTCGCAAATCTTTCAGACAATTTAAGCCTTGGAGAGAAGCAAGTAATGAAGGGATGGGCTTAGACTTCTGTCTTCCCATTACCCACGATCGAAAGAGTGAAGGCCATGACTTAGGTGTTGATACTTTCCCACAACTAAGATACAATGTTTCTAGTTTACTTAATTGCTGTATGGTAGAAGGTAGACTTTTAATTATGGTATTTTTTGCAAAAAGAGTTTTCAAAGACTCCATTTTCTGTATTCCCCTCGTCCAAATCATGAAAAGTTGAACACCCAGAAAGAATAATAATTTTAACCGATTTTAAATTGTAAAAACTCCTTGAAAGCTTCTTAAGAGCTTTTCAATCTTTTAAACTCACTGAAACAGGCTTGTCAATTTTCCCAATGGAATGGTGAACCTTAGACAAACTCGTGCAACCTTCAAGTATTAACTCGTTGAGATTACTTAATCTAACAAACCTCTACAGCCTCGCTCCCCAAAACAAAAATGTTTATGCCAACTTGACCTAAAAAAAGAAAAATGCACATGTCCATGGAAGATGTATATTCAAGTTCTCAACCAAAACAATCAAAAGCTTAACCATGGAAGTCTCGATCTCTTGAATCCAAAACACACATACAACTAATGTCGACTTACAAGATTGAAGATTTGAACTAAATAGAACAATATAATTAAACAATAATGTCCACCCACTGTAACCCAATCTTCCATTCTCTCAAGTCTCAACAAACCAAAATGTGTAGTAAACCCTGTCAATGTATAACAAATGACACTAATTAAGTGTTAATGTCAAATGTTATTAGCACTTACGAAACCTATAAGTTACCCGTTAGCATGGTCTTTACTCTTAGTACTCTCCTCTCTACCCGTTAGCAACATATAATTCATATTAAATTATATTAGTTATTTAATTTAATAGGCTAAAATGAAGTAATTTAATTTTAGTGGGCCCACAAACTGCTCAATTTTAATATGGGTTTATTGAATAAATACTAATTTTGTTCTAATTAGAGGATTATAGGAACCTAATTAAAACAATATATAAAGACTCTCTAAGTTATGGTCCCCAATATACCAAATCATAACACAGTTTCTATTCTTCACATCTGGATTAGAGACGACGGTCCCATTGAGGAATTAAAGCGATTTGGTTGAGAAAGATCACAAACTACCTTGATACAAAATCAATTGTTGTTATGGATCTAGGTATGCTTTCGCATATTTGTTTTAATTCTTAATGATCTCACATGGATGTTTCTTGATCTGTTATTGGTGATCATTTTCATCAAAAGGTTAAATTTTAACAGTCTCTTCATGTTGAATCATTAAGAATTATTTTGGTATTTTCAGATCTAATAAATTTTGATTTCATATTATTGGATTTAAAAATAATTGCTATTGCTTTTCAAAATTTAGATTCAAGAATAGTTTGAAATTGAGAATAACAGAATTATTTGAAATTTTTGGATTAAGATATTTTCTTTTCGATGGCATGTATTCCGCCGATCGGGTATTACAGACTGTTCAGTTTCGCTGATCAAATTGGCTATTATTTAGGAATTAAGTTTAATTAGTTTAGATATGATATTAGTATATTGGAATCGGAATCATGGAAAGAAAAGAATTTTACTAATCATATTGTTTTAAAGGTTAAAGTATTGATTAAGCTGTTCATGTTCTTTCCTTTTCAATAAAATAAAAAAAATAATAATAATTGGGACTTGACTTGCGGCTGCAACCAATATATTAATTAGAAGAGTAAATGCTTGGAATCATGGCGGCGTTGGAATTGCTTGTACTGTTACATCTGGTATTTGCATGATTGCAGCAGATTTGTTAGGGTTATTTTTTTTTTCCTTAATCTTGTTAATTCTTGCACAAATTTTAAAGCTCAAAAGGTAAATTTAGTTTAAAGCTCAAAATTAAAATTTTTTTTTTTTTAAATAGAAAGACATTTTACGAGCTTAAGAAATTTTGGAGCTTAAGATGAGATTAATGAGTCAATATTTGGATACGGATTTGATGACTTATAAGTTTTTGGCCCAATTAGTTTTGAAGTTAACTAGTTTTGACTTTGATCTTAAAAAAAATTAAAGAAAACTACATAATTGGACCTATTTGCTTGAAATTCCATGTCAAACCATTTTTATGTAGTTGTTGTTTGTCTAGTATTTTTGATTAAATTAATTGAAATAACATGTTGCCAAAATAACCTCTATTATGAAGATTAATTTAACTAAAAGTATACAGATGTTTGTGCGGACTTATTTATGCGAACTGTGATCGGCCTAAAGGAAGACACAATTTTGCCAAATAACAATGCACCTGCGATGATAATTGCGTAACGATTATAAAGACTTTTAATTTTTTCATGTGAACAACAATCGGTCCAAAAAAAGATTGTTGTTTGATAGAACTAATTGTCAGTATTTGATCATTGCACTGAGAGTATCACTTACTGTTAATTTCTCTGTCAAAAGACTAGAAATTAATGTTATGCTAGGTATCTTGAGATGGGACACTAAATTTGGATAATTTTTATGTCTTATTTTATTTATAAGACATGTTTATTAAATGTGAGTATGCATATTTATTTTGTTCTCTATACAATTTTTAATACTACTGCTACGAATGTTTCTGTCCAAGTAAGCAACATCCCATTGCTGAGTGGGACAAACTTTAAAGTTTGGAAAGAAAACGTGGAGATTGTCCTCGGTTGTATGGATTTGGATCTTGTACTTCAGTCAAATCGACTCATTGCTACTCCGGAAGACCCCAATGAGGTTAAAATTGAAAAGTGGGATCGGTTTAACTAAATGTGTATGATGATCATGAAACGCTCCATTCTAGAAGCGTTTTGGGGCTCTATTACTGAGAACAAGAGTGCCAAGAAGTTCCTGAAAGAAATTGAGCAATATTTTACCAAGAACAAAAAGTCAGAGGTGAGTAACCATTTGGCTAAACTCGTCGCGATAAAATATAAGGGCAAAGGGAACATAAGGGAGTACATCATGGAGATGTCTAATTTTGCTTCAAAACTCAAGTCGCTTAAGTTTGAGCTGTCTGAGGATTTGCTTGTGCAATTAGTTTTGATTTCTCTTCTTGCACATTTTACTCAGAAGGACAAATCGTTCTTCAATGAGCTTATATCTCATTGTGTTCAAGAAGAAGAGAGGCATCAGCGAGATAAGATTGAGAGTGCTCATTTGGCCTCAACCTCTCATAACAAGAAAAAGAAGAGAGCTATTGTGACGACCGCCCCTGTGATGGTGGTCTTACGGGGGGACAGACTCCGAGGCCCGTCTTACCGACACATCCACAGGCGTCGATTTTTACAACTCACAGGAATATCCTCTCTAGCCTAGAGAGTTCCTTTCGCCTCCCCAGCTGCTCGAACCCATGACCTGGCCAATAGTCAAATAGGTTCTTAGAGCAAAGCTGGTACCAATTGGACTACTAGGCCAAAGAGGAACTCTCTAGGCCAGAGAGGATATTCCTGTGAGTTGTAAAAATCGACGCCTGTGGATGTGTCGGTAAGACGGGCCTCGGAGTCTGTCCCCCAGTAAGACCACCATCACAGGGGCGGTCGTCACAATAAAAGGCACCTTTTATTGTGACGACCACCCCTGTGATGGTGGTCTTACGGGGGGACAGACTCCGAGGCCCGTCTTACCGACACATCCACAGGCGTCGATTTTTACAACTCACAGGAATATCCTCTCTGGCCTAGAGAGTTCCTTTTGTCTCCCCAGCTGCTCGAACCCATGACCTGGCCAATAGTCAAATAGGTTCTTAGAGCAAAGCTGGTACCTCCAATTAGTACCAGCTTTGCTCTAAGAACCTATTTGACTATTGGCCAGGTCATGGGTTCGAGCAGCTGGGGAGGCGAAAGGAACTCTCTAGGCCAGAGAGGATATTCCTGTGAGTTGTAAAAATCGACGCCTGTGGATGTGTCGGTAAGACGGGCCTCGGAGTCTGTCCCCCCGTAAGACCACCATCACAGGGGCGGTCGTCACAGCTATGGTTGCTGTTGAAGGATCTTCTCAACAGAAGAAACAAGTCAAGCAGGATGAGGAGTTTACTTGCTATTTCTGCAAGAAGACACATGAAGAATGAGTGTCCTAAGTGCATTGCCTGGCATGTGAAAAAGGATATGCCTCTAACTTTAGTTTGTTTTGAAGTTAATTTAGTTTCTATACTTAAGGATACTTTGTGGGTAGATTCTGATGCTACTACTCGTATAAATATGTTTCTGCAGGGTTGCCTATGGAGCCGACTGCCAAGTAATACTGAAAGATTCATTTTTGTGGGTAACAGTAATAAAGTTGTAGTGGAGGCTATAGGACCTTTTAGATTTCAATTAAAAATTGGATTTTATTTGGATTTGTTTGAGACTTTTGTTGCTCCAGTTTAGACGAAATTTAATTTCCATTTCTAGTTTGGACAAATTAGGATTTTCTTGTTCTTTTGGAAATAATAAAGTTAGTTTCTATCAAAATTCAAATTTTATTGGTTCTGGTTCCTTAATTGATAATCAATATATGCTTGATGTTGTCAGTTCCTATAACGAAATATTGCAAATAAATTTACATGGTACAAAGCAAAAATTAAGTGAGAATTATGCCACCTTATGGCAAAAACGTTTAGATCATATCTCTAAGTAGAGAATTCAAAGGCTTATGTCAGATGGAATTCTTGAACCCTAAGATTTAACAGACTTCCAAGTCTATATTGAGTGCATCAAGGGAAAACGAACAAAAGATACAAAATTAGGTGACGAGAGAGCTACAGATATCTTAGAACTTATACATACTGATTATGTGGTTCATTCCCTACGGCTTCATGGAATGGTCAACAGTATTTCATTACATTCATAAATGATTACTTTAAGATTGGTTACTTATATTTGATACATGAAAAGTCGCAATCCCTTGACTTTTTCAAGTCTTTCAAAGTTGAAGTTGAACTTCAACTTGGAAATAAAATTAAGACTATCAGATCGAATCATGGTGGTGAGTACTATGGGAGGTATGACGAATCAGGAGAACAACGTCAAGGACCCTACGCCATTTTCCTCGATGAGTGTGGAATTGTTCCATAATACACCATGCCAGGCAAACCTTGCATGAACGGTGTTGCAGAGTGACAAAATTGAACTCTTAAGGATATGGTGAGTATGATTAGTCATTCCTCCTTGCCAGAGTCATTTTCGGGAGAAGCTTTAAAGACCGCAGTGTATATCCTTAACAGGGTATCAAGCAAAGCAATTGTCAAAACCCCTTATGAGCTTTGAACATAAAAAAAGCCTAGCATCAGACACTTGCACATTTGGGGTTGTCCAACTGAGGCACGACCTTATAGGCCACATGAAAGAAAATTAGACTCAAGCACAATTAGTTGCTATTTTGTTGGTTACGCTGAACGCTCTCGGGGCTACAAGTTTTATGATCCCACATCAAGATCCTTCTTTGAAATGAGAAATGCAAGATTCCTTGAGGATGTTGAATTTGGGAGGGAAGAAAACATAAGGAATGTTGTCTTTGAAGAAGAATCTGTTATTAATGGTGATCAGGTCTTTGTATCTGTTGCTATTCAAGACGCAGATCCGACACTAGATAACAATGTTCAGACTCATACTCCTGACATTGTTCTAGACCAAGACAACAATGAGATTCTTCCTCAAGCACCATCTACAAATCAAACTCAACAACCTCAAGAAGTGCCATTAAGGAGATCCACTAGGGAGAGGAAAAGTTTGATTCCAGATGATTATATCGTCTTTCTCCAAGAACATGAGGATGATGTTTGTTTAACAGAGGATGATCCAATCAACTTCTATCAAGCCATGCGCAGTTCTAACTCTCAAAAGTGGATTGATGCCATGAAAGATGAGAAGACGTCTATGAAAGACAATGACGTTTGGGATCTTGTTGAGTTACTTGAAGGTATGAAGCCTGTTAGTTCTAAATGGATATTTAAAATCAAAAGGGATTCGAAGGGCAATGTCAAGAGATACACAGCAAGTCTAGTCGCCAAAGGGTTTACTCAGAAGGGAGGCATAGACTACAAAAACACTTTCTCTCTGGTATCTTCGAAAGACTCATTTAGAACTATAATGACACTAGTAGCTCATTTTGATCTAGAGTTGCATAAGATGGATGTCAAAAATGTATTTCTCAATGGAGACATTGACGAGATAATTTCTATGGTGCAGCTAGAAAATTTTGTTTCAAGAGATCCAAAGTCTATGGCTTATAAGTTGAAGAAATCCATCTATGGTGTTAAATAGGCTTCCCGTCAATGGTATCATAAGTTTCATCAAGTCATCACCTAGTACGGTTTTAAGGCGAATGTTGTTGATAACTGTGTATATCATAAGTTCAGTGGGAGTAAATGTATTTTCGTGGTATTATATGTAGATGATATTCTGCTTGCTGGCAGCGATATAGGCTTACTGCACAAAACCAAGAAATTTCTAACGACAAAATTTGAGATGAAAGATCTTGGTAATGACTCTTTTGCATTAGGTATTCATATACTGAGAGATCGTCCTCAAGATATCCTTGGGTATCACAAAAGAGCTATATCGATAAGATTTTGAGCAGATTCGGCATGAAAGGTAGTAAATCAGGAGACACGCCAATGGCTAAAAGAGACAAGTTTAGTCTCAAACAGCACCCGATTAATAATCTTGAAAGGAAGGAGATGCAGAAAATTCCTTATGCATCAACGGTAAGGAGTCTAATGTATGCTCAAGTTTGTACTCGTCCCGACATAGCATTTATAGTGGGGTTTTTGAGTGATCCAGGTATGTAGCACCAGAAAGCAATCAAACACATGATGCGTTACTAGAGGAGAACAAAAGACTACATACTCACTTATTAAAGATAAGATAATTTAGAGGTCATCAGGTTATTGACATCAAGTTTCTAGTTGTTAAGAAAAGAGTTCAGGATCGACAGATTTCTATGAAACATATAGAAAAAAAATTCTATGCTAGCGGATCCATTAACCAAGGGTTTAACGCCTAAGGTCTTTCATGAGCACACTGCTCATATAGGTGTTATTCATGATAATACCTTGGTTTAGTGGGAGTCATTTTTATTCTATATGTTTTACTTCAGACATTGAATTATTCAATTTTCTGCATAATAAAATTGATGGTTTGTGATTATATTTCTGAGTTTACTTATGTTTGCTATGTGCAATGTTCGCATTGCATTAAGGACTTTAGATTAGGACTAAAGTAGGATCAATTGGAAAGAAGCATGTTTGAAATCACATTGCATGAAATTTCCATGCTACTCATCCATATTTGATCTATGTCATCAAGTGTATTAGTATGGTGATCGTTGTGGTTTAGTCACGACTGAATTGTGAGAAAAGCCGCGATAGTTCCATTACTAATATATGAGGTGGACCAGATTGTTTAAGGATCAATTTAAGGATAAATAGCATACAGATGCGTGCGTAAGGAAATTTGTGATATAATTATTTCAGGAATAATATGTAGCCCAAGTGGGAGATTATTAAGAAATTATATTTCCTACAATATTAGGCAACATATAATTCATATTAATTTATATTAGCTATTTAATTTAATGGGATAAAATTAAATGGTTTAATTTTAGTGGGCCCACAAATTGCTCAATTTCAATATAGGCTTATTGAGTAAATACAAGTTTTGTTCTAATTAGGGGATTATAAGAACCCTAATTAAAATAATATATAAAGACTCTCTAGGCTATGGTCCCCAATATACCAAATCATAACACAGTTTCTATTCACCCCATTTAGATTAGAGATGATAGTCCCATTGAGGAAGATCATAAACCACCTTGATATAAAATCAATTGGTTGCTATGGATCCAATTACGCTTCTGCATATTTGTTTTAATTCTTGATGATAGTACTTGAATGTTTCTAGATCTGTTATTAATGATCATTTTCACCAAAAAATTAAATTCTAACAGTATGTGCTCAATGTCTAGTTAAGTAAAAAAAAAAGAGTGAAAAGATTTATTCTCAATTCATCGCGTTCTTCTTATTTTACTATTCATTTTCTCAACAACAACAACAACAACAAAAATTCTTCAAACCCAAGTTCACACTCAAAATTCTATAACACAAGCCTTTGAAAAATAAGAAATTACGAATTCCATTCTTTCAACATGATTGAGGGACAATCCAAAATCAAGGATTGAAAAACACCTTACAAAGAGACACTTTCTTCACTCTTTTTTTCTAGAAAGTAGCAAGCAAGCTTGTTATTTTCTCCAAGTGGCCTGGACATTGATAATTAAATAATTATATATCTTGTCTTTGATCAACAGAAAAGATGTCCATGACATTTAAAGTTGTTTCATAGCTCTTTTAGACCCCATTTAGAGCCTTTTTTTTATAATTATTTTATGGGTTAATAAGTAGTTTTACATGACTTAAAGCACTTTTAATTATGTTTAGAAATCTTCATGAGAAGTATTTTTAAAATTTTGAAAAATATTATTTATGCTTATAAAAAAAAGTAAGTAAATGTTACTTTTTAAAGTACTTTGGGATGTCTATCTTATGTTAATTACTAAAGTTATACCTTAAACCACTTCTAACAATTGTATGCCAAATACCTTTTCTTTAAACCATTTTTCATGCAAAAAATTAGTCATTTAAAATCAATTGTCTTAAAACTTCTTTAAAAACAAATATCTCATACACATGTTTTACTAAAATATTTTGGTCATGTAGCATATACAATAGATATACAAGTTACTTAATCTTTAAAATTGAAACACTTTAATTACATAGCTTTAAAATATTGTGACTAAAATGTCTTAATATAAAAAACTGTGTGACTTATGTAGCCATTAAATTGCTACGTACGTTTCGTAACCAAAACGTTCTAGCTATAAAATCAAAGTTACTTGGATAACTGGAGTTCCAATCTATATATTTTAAATAGGAAATTGGTCTTTTCAAATGTTCCATGGGCCCAAATTGGAAAAGAAAGTTGATCTCAAACTCAACCAAAGCTCTATCAAGACGATGCCAAATAGCATTATCATGTGCCATTGTCACATGTTGGACGATGTTGGAATCGATTTGCTTGTTCCATACTAGGCAGACCCCAATTTTCTTGCAAATAAAACCCTTTCCAAAACATGAAAGAACAGTAACATCATCCCCGCCCTCTAAACCAAACTTAGGAGATAATATATGACACTGAGCCAAGCCACTCTTTCCAGTTCTTAGATAATGTAGGCTTAATCGTGGTGGTGTGATAATATGAATCTTCCTCTTTGTAAAATTGACTACACATGCACAATTTCCATCTTCATTAAGAATAGAGGGCTGATAAGGAGGAGCAATATAGGCGACAGATACCACCAACCCTTCAACATGAAGATCCACTAGCTGCGGTACCTCAAAAGATACACCAATACACTCACCACTACTTTGATTGACATAAGGGAACCATCCAGGAATATCATCCCCAGAGAGAATAAACGAAATTCTATCAAGAGAGCCCAATCTCTACACGATAGGAAACATAGAATGTGTTATTATAAACTTCTTTCATAAAAAATTATGACGATATATTTATGTATATCTATATCTCTATATCTACTATAAAAGTGGGAGTTAAGCTTTAAAAAATTAAATGTCCATACTACCCCTATTTTTTTATAATCTACAAGATTGCCATTATTTAAAATAAGTTGGACTCAAAAATTAATGCATATAAGTATTAATCAATTATGTTTCTTAATAATTATTAAAAATATTATCATTAATTACCTTTCAACTTAAATTAAAATCAGATATAAATAAGAAAAGTTATATCAATAAACCAAAAAGACGCTATTTATGAAATATTTATAAATAAATGGCCATATGACTCAAAAATATATTATCACATGCTTAGAAATGACTTTAAATAATTAATAGAAGTTAACAGCTAAAAGAAGTCATACCAAAAGCCAATATTATATTAAACATTTATGAATAAATAATCTCATGACTCAAAACAAATTATCACATGCTTAAAAACAGCATTAAACGACTTATGAATTTAACAACTAATTACATATAAATAAATATATAAAAAAAATTTATTACTAATGGACCATTTTACACTAACAATAAATATGAAATAACAAATCAGCTTCTCTTAAAGGATCAATTTATCTTAATTCAATTTAATAATGCAGCATAACATACCAATTTACTTATAAATAATTACAACTATTTCAAATATTTTTTTAAACTTTGAAAACATTTCCACATATGCAAAGTGCAAAACATACAAGCTCCAATCATACTCTTAAATTCAATATTTTATTTTCCACAATCTCCAACCTAGGTTGCAAAACATACAAGCTTTAATCATTCCAACCAATTCTTATTTTTAAACTCATCATTTTATACATAATCTTTTCTCACAATCTGCAAAGTGCAAAGCATACAAGCTAAAACCATTACAACCAATTCTTACTCTTAAATTCAACATTTTATTTTCCCACAATATGCAATCTACAAAATGCAAAATATACAAGCTCTTATCATTCCAACTAGCTCTTTCTTAAACTCATCATTTATATACTTATTATTTTTATTGCTATTATCATCACCATCATTTTCTTATGTTCAACATTCTCTACATTCATCTTAAAATCTTAATTTTCTTATTTGTTTTCCTATTTTGTAGCCAATGATGGTGATAAAATTCTAGACACCACACCTCTACATTTGTAAGTTGTAACAATCATTTACATTTTGATTTATGCTTTGATACATTCAACATTTCCTTTAGTTTACATTTTATTCCATTTAATTTTTGTCTTCTTACTTTTATCCTCCATTATATATTGAGCTATTATGTTTGCATTCAAAAATAAAAATTTTCTTTTATAAGATAATAAAAAAATCCATACATATTATAACTTTGTTTTCTGATATATTTTTTTTTTATTACTTTCAATTAAATAATTTTACTATATGTGTTAAATTCAATATAAATTAAGATTTAGTAAAGTATTAAAGCTCAAGATATACATTAAAAATACAACAAAGACAATCTTATCTCCAATTATTTTAACCAATTAAAGGTATACTCAACATATTATAAAAGGTTGATAAATCTTAACATAAATCTATTATTTACAATAAAAGAGCAAATTTTCATTATGAAAGTGAAAAGTCCAAAAAGTTCTTATTTTTTATTTCTAGACAGTTTTATCCTCTATTAATCTTAAGACCATGACAAAAATAGTCCTAAATAGTAAATACCCACAATAAATTAAGTATTTACAACCACATGGTTATTATCGGAAAATTTATAATCTTTAATTAAAAATTGTATTAAACTCCAAAGTGTAATAAATACTTATTTAAGTAAAAAAAAAAATTAAAAAGAAAAGAAACGAAAGAATAAAAGGCAGAGACGAAGAAATTCAATATGCAGATGTTAATAAAAAAACATCAATACTTAACTTACTCTATAAATCTAATTATTTTTAGAATTGAAAATATTAATTAATAAATTAAACATAGATTTAAAGTGTAATTGCAATTTATCTTTAAAATGCCTGGTTACAAAAGTTGATTATTCTTCATATATTCCATTAATTCATTTTCTAAATTAATTTGACATAAAACCTAAAATTAATACATTAATCATGGAAAAATATATTGATGAGACCCTTTCAAATGTCAATCAAAAATTGAAAATTGTTCAAGGTGAAAGTAAATTAAACACTTCATAACTGTTATATATTTTTTGTTTAATTGGCTATGAATATAAAGTTAAAATTCAATTGATCATTGGTTACATTATTGATTAATCTTTACATATTCCACCAATTTATTTTTCAAATTAATTTTAAATGAAACTAAAAATCAATACAATAAAAATTATATGTACCATAGAAGTCAAAATGAGAGTCCTTACACAAATCTTCAATTTTTGTATACATGTACTTTAGAAGTTAAAAAGAAGAGATAGGGATGTATATTATTGGCTACTATGGACAAAATAATGCTAGGAAATTTTATAACTTTTTACACTTTGACAAATGTACAATATGATATTTGTTCTTGCATGGTGGGGTTGCATAGACACTAAATGCTTGATATAGACAAGCCTCAATTGTAAATATGTACATTTTTCTTTTCCTTAGAATTCTTTGTACTTTGTTCACTCTTTTTATTATATTCCATTTTCCTTTAATTTAATTATTTTTATAACATTTAGCTTTGTAGTTCTGATATCTTTTGGACAGATAATTGCTCCAATTATTTTGGTTATAATTTTTATGTTCCTAAATTTGGTTGATAACAACATGAAGGAGACTTGTTTCTTAAAAGCTAAAATTTGTATTATTTCTTTTGATAATCTTTTATGTAGCTTTTTTTTTTTTTTTTTTTGATCTCATAAAAGACCTCCCCTGGATAGGGTCGGATAGGGCATCATCGCCACACACCGCCGCACACCAGGTTCATCGGCCGCAGGGTACGCCACAAGTACAGTAAAGAGCCAGCGGCACCAGCGGACTGCAGTCCGACTCAGTAGAGCATCAAGTTTGATCGGTGGTAGTGCACAAAGGCCACACCCACACAAACCCGGAGGCCGAACTTATAGTGCGCCCCTCAAGCTTCGAACCAGCGCCCTGCCTTGTGAGGACAGAAGACTGGTGCTTAGCACAGGCGCCCAACCATCTGGGCTATCCCGTGGGCAATTTTATGTAGCTTTAAGTGCATATTATTAATTAATGTAACCAAATTCATATATGTAGTTTAAATTAATTGATTGTATATTCATAGTTCCTTTAATTGGTATTAGGAGTTTTGTAAGTTGTCATAAAAATTTAAGAATATAAAAAAAATTCTATATTTTTTAAAAGCTAATACTTAGTTTCTCACAATTTACATTTTGAAGTGAATAACCCTTAATTTATTTTCTTTGCATGATTTTATGCTTATAAAAATTATGTCACCTCTTTAGTTTTGTACCAGTATCACGTTGGACTTATGAAATATGATCAAAACCGATATTTATTTGTTTATAAATAAAAATAATAATTTTATTTAAAAAAAAATTTCAATTGTGATTTTTTTTTCCTATTTAGCAAGTGTAATTTTAAAAAGGAAAAAATACCCTAGAGGTCCTTTAATTATTTGAAAAGAAGCAGTTTAGTCGTCCACCTATTTTTAACAACATTTAAGTCTTTTTTTTATGAAAAAATAATAATACAAGTCCTCTTTTTTTTTTTAAAAAAAAAATATATCAAAATACTCATAATAAAAAATACATCTAAATTTCATCTATTAATTATAAAAGTTTATTTATACATATTAGAAATTTTAAGTAAATACAAGTTTAAAAATGAAAAAATGTTCTAAAAAATTAATCTGCTTAAATATTGTAAATTATTAAAATCAAAATGTTGAATTAAATTTTGGTATCAGAGTTAGTAAAAAATCAAATAAATTTTAAAAGTAGATTTATCTAACCTAATACAACAAGAGAAATAAATTATTTAAAATATTATAACGAAGAATTAATAAAATCAACACTCTAATAAGTAAAAAAAACAAAATAATAATAATATAAAACAGGTAAAATAAATCCAACAATTAAAATAAATTATATTTAATTAATAAAATATTATAAATAATAAGCTATTTTTGTAAAGTCCTACAAATACGTAACAAAGATTTGTAAAATCTTATATAGTAAAAAATAACTAATGTTATCACTTTTACAAAATAAAAAGACTAAAATAATGCAAAATATAAATAAGGGACTAAAATATCCTCTTTTATAAAAGAAAATGATCATTAGAATCCCCTGCACTTTTAAAAATTATGATATTATATAATCAAACAAATTATTTTGATGTGTTATAAATTTGGAGAAGCTAAGAAATGATGTACGTTTAGATAATAAAAAAAAAAATACATTATGAAAGCAAAATTGCAATTCTTCTGATTATAAGAATAATTTTTTTGAAAAAATTGTTAATTGTGATTCAAAAACTCAAATGTCAATTAATTTATATTTTTAAGAAAATCGTATAAATTTTAATATTCAAATCTTTAGTTTTTCTTTTTCACATAACTATTATGCATGTACAATATTCCATAAACATTATGTTAATTTTTTAAATATTATACATGTACAATATTCCATAAACATTTCGTTAATTTTTTAAATAAAACTTTTTTCTGTAATTTTAATATTTTTATAGCGATTTAATAAATACAAATTATATAAATTATTTATAAAAAAAAGTAAATCTTCATTTATTTTCATATAAAATATTATATTTACTAAAAAAAACAAATGTTATACCATGTGACTCTTTGACTAGTGTATAAAAAAGGGAGAACCTGTCGAGTGCTCTCATTAAATGATGCAATGATATTGTCGCACCCACGGATATCAGTGACAGCTCCACTTGACATTAAAAAATTATCCAAGTCTGGCATTTTCGCAAGTTTACCGCAACCCCGAAGGATCAAATCTACCAACAACTTGTTTTCTGATAAATTTGGCAATGCTTCTAAAGCAGTACAGTTACTTGCACGGAGACCAATGAGGCTTATAGGTAACTTTGGAATTGACTGCAGCTCCTCACAATTATCTAAGGTAAGTATCCAAAGTCGGGAAAGCTGGGAAAGGCCACTAGGACTTGATGCAAGGCAATGAAAGTTATTCCCAGATAAGTCTAAACCACGAAGAAAAGGTAGGTTCCAAATTCTAGTATAATTTATATCATCATCTGTTAGATTGCAGCTTGTAAGTCGCAATTCTTCCAGAAAATTTAAGCCTTGGAGAGAAGGGATGAGCTTAGACACCTGTCTTCCCATTACCCACGATCGAAAGAGTGAAGGGCATGACTTAGGTGTTGATACTTCCTCACAACCAAGATGCAGCTCTTTTATTTTACTCAATTGTTGTATGGTAGAAGGTAGACTTTTAATTCTGGTATTGTCTGCAAGAAGAGTGGTCAACGACTCCATGTTCCCTATTCCCTCGTCCAAATCATGAAAGGTTGAACACCCAGAAAGAATAAAAATTTCAACTGATTTTAAATTGTAGAAACCCCTTGGAAGCTTCTTAAGAGCTTTGCAATCTTTCAAATTCACTAAAACAAGCTTGTCAAGTTTCCCAATGGAATGGTGAACCTCAGACAAACTCGTGCAACCTTCAAGTATTAACTCTTTGAGATTGAGGACTTTTGAAAAATTAGGAGTTCGGATCAAGTAATGGGAATGACTAAGATTAAGGATCCTCAACTTCTCCAGCGACTGTGGAAAACAAAAAACAAGATGGCCAATATCAGACACTAAAAAGAAAAAAAATTAAATTCACTAAATATATAAATGAGAAAATGGTTTCTATATCTTACTTTGGCATTCTTCCAAACCTGCCTCAAATTGCTACATTGCAAGTCCATAGCAACTGCATTTTCTAAATTAAAACTGCTGGGTATGTTCTTCATCGAGAACCCATGCCAACAGAGCCATCTTAATTCTTTAGAAATATTTCCATAACTCCCATTGAGCTGGACATAGTCGAGTCGAAGTAATCTCAGTCTTTGCATCTTTGAAAATGTTCCCGTATGAAAGCTAGCCTTACTAGCTTTTTTATTTCTAAGAGCGAGTCCTTCGATTGTTTCACTTCCCTATACAACAGAGTATCAGATAAGTGAGTAAAGAAAGAAAGAAAGAGGGAACCTCTCATTAAGGATTGTACAAATTTTGCAATTAGCATGCCTTCAACGGTTGGATGTGCAATTAGCATGCCTCTCATTAAGAAAAGTTGAATAAATTCAATTTGAGGCTCTAAGTGGAAGTGCAAGATGTATACTTAACCCTAACATACGTTCAGTAACATAGTTTCTGATTTATGCTAGCAGCTTACAATAAGGCAAGACATTAAATAACACTTATTTACATTCCCATGTTTGCTTCAGGGTTATACCTTTGATATTGTATATTTATCATTGTTTAATAGAGAATCATCTTAGCATGCAATTACAAAAATACTAGACTCATCTTGGCAAACAAAGGACGTCCAGTAATAATACCTAAATAGAAGGCTAAAGGAAATATAGTAAACACGTTAATTCTATTCAGCTAACACAAGAAGATAATTTGTCTTGCATGACATAGCTGTATTTAATAAAATCTATAAATTGAAAAATTTCTTACCGTATGTTTTTCCAATACGTCGAGTACATCTTTACAATGCCACAATCTACTCCATTTACCTGGCTCTTCAGGAAATTTTTCTAGAATAACTCGGGCTGCCATCTCTTGAAGCAAATTGTGCACCATGATTGTTTTTTGAAAGTTCACAGTTATAAGACATCGTTCAAGAAGAAGATTGATTGCAATTATTGTGAAAAATCCACAACCATCCAATATTTGTACAACATAGTTTTTATTCATGCCAATAAAGAAGCAACAAATATCAAGGAATATATTCTTCACTTCCTCATCATCCAATGTATCAAAACTTATCCTAAGCTTTTCTTGGACTTCATGGGGAGGAATTTTCTTCAGTTTGTCTAGCGTACTTCTCCACTCTATTAAGCTCCTATTAAACAAAGAACACCCTAAAACTTCAAGAGCTAATGGCAAACCTCTACAATAATTGACAATACACTTTGAAAGTTCATGATAACTTTCATGAGGAGACCTTTTCCTAAACGCATGCCAACTAAATAGCTCAAGTGATTCAATATCATCCATTTCTTTGGCCATGTATATGTTGTTCACTCCATGAACATTTAACAAACGTTCATCTCTTGTTGTTATTAAAATTCTACTTCCAGGACCAAACCATTCACGACTTCCAACTAAAGAATTTAATTGGTTTGATTGATCAACGTCATCTACAATGACAAGTACCCTTCTATTACAGAGTCTTTGCCTTATTACATTGATACCTATATCCTCACAACCAACTTTTATTTTGATTTTCAATATATCAAAAAGAAGTTGTTCTTGCAAAGAAACCAGACTCTTCTCTCTAACATTCATGAGAAAACTTTTGCCTTCAAAGCTATAATTTAGTTGGTTATATATGGCTTTGGCAATAGTTGTTTTACCAATACCACCCATTCCCCAAATGCCTAACATATAAACACCATTATGTCCAACACATAACATATCAAACAAATATTTCAAGCGAGACTGTATGCCAACAGGATAGAGGGTCACAAATAAACAGGAGTTGTTCAATTCTCTGGAGACTTGTTCCACAATTTTTTGAATGAACTTTGCTTGATGCCTAACAAATTTCACCCATTAACAAAATAAAAATTCATTGCCAAGTTTAAACTGAATAACGAACTGATACAAGCTCATATATCATATATGATTTCTAGTGGTTCAAAGGTTCACAAATATCTTTAAGTTTGGTAATTCCAGAATTATAATCACCTTCATCAACGTTTAAAGGTTCAATAATGGTAATCTTCAAGGAAAATGGGCATTTGTTGCGTGGAACTAAAGCAGAAAAATAATATGATTATATTAAATAAAAGACATGTTACGTAATGTCACAAAATCCCTTTTTTGTTATTAAGTTTCTAATGGGCCAACAATTGTTAAAGCCCAAATGGATTAAAACCGTATGAGCCGTGAAATATACATACATGCCTATATATATTAATTAAGTAGCAATTCACAGAATAAGCAGCTTCAGCGGCAACGACTCCTGCGGCAGTTTTTATTGAGGCAGCAAACACAGAGGCAGCAAGAGTAAATCAACAAGAGGAGATGCATTTGATAAATTCAATTAAGAATATAAGTTCTTTCTCACTATTTATTTGGTAACAAATTTATACTTACTGTTGATTATTTTTTTTATAATTTTTGTGGGTGCTCGTTATTATTATTTCATGGATTCTGTATTATTATCTGATCTTGGGCTTAACAAGACATATACTAAGACCTTGTTTTGGTGAGAAATTATTTGTTGTTGATCAATGAAATACAACATGTGTGTAAATGTTTTCTTAAACATTCATTTTCTTTCATACTTTATCAAATAATTTAACAATTTAATTGATTTGGACTTTGGAGTACCACCTTAGCTTAATTCAAGAGTAATACAGTTGATACTTAAGTCTCTTTCCTTATATAAAAAAAAAAAAGTTACTCTTTAATCACAGTAATACTCTGAGGTACCTTAGTTTATAAAATGGTACATGTAAGTTCAATTTATCGTAACTAATTGAAAATCCTTGTCTTAGCACATGCTATAAAGTGGGTCATTTAATAAAGGGTAGTTTGTGTCATTTTTTCCACCATTTCCTCTATCTGCATTTCTCTCTTTCTATCTGGATTGTCTATCTTGGATTTGTTTCACCTCTCTTTTGTGTTACAATGATGAACTAATTACATAACAAATATTGTGGCAATGATGTATATGAGGAGATGCGTTTTTGATTTCGTTCTTCAAATGTTCTCTTTGTTGCTTTTGTTAATATTTTTGATCGTGTAATTTTTTTTATAGGAAGAGCAAGTGGTGGCTGTCAATTTTTTGCTTGGTTAGACCCTTTTGTTTCGTCTAAGAATTCAAAGTTGGTTATTGAATATGCAAGAGGTACAGTGTTAGCGAAATGAAATGAAATAAAATAAAATAAGAAGTTATAGAATGAAGTAAAGGACCTCTACAATTCCCCCACCATAAACCCAAGTTCGAATCCCATCAGAGGCGTAAGTGTATTTTTCTCTTCTTTAATAAAAAAAAAGAGCCTTTAGAGCTCCTTTTTTTAAAAAAAAAAAAAAAAAAAGTAAAGGACCCCTGCATCATTTGTAAATCATAAAATCAAATGGTAGGTCGTGTCGATATATTTTTAATTTAAATCATGTAAATTTGATTCAAATTTAATCTATTTATTAAATAGCTCAAACAAAATTCAACCTTAATTAATTTATTTAATAAATAAATTGATCTATTTAATCCATTTAAATAAATTAAATAATATATATTATATTATATTCATAATGTTTAAAATTTGACATATTATATCAAAAATTAACATATATACTTATATAACTTGCTAAAATGATAAATTCTAATTAAACTCTCAAAATTAAATTAATTTAAGCATTATTTCAAGAAAAAAATACTAAAATATTAACTAATATAAAATAAAAAAAATATCAATAATTATAAATATTGTGATACATCAATATCAAGGTGTTAAAATATCAAATACCAACAAAAAAGTTCTAACAAAAAATATATATTGTAAATTTTTTTGTGAGTAAAATTTTTTTTAATTAAGTTTAAAATAAATAATAAATAATCAAAATATACAAAATTAAATTAAATAACATATTATTATAAATTAATAAAAATATGAAAATAAAAGATAAAACAAATTTAAAAATTATATTAAAAAAAGTACAAACATAAAATTAATTAAATTATAAATTATTATCTACTTATCTTAATAATTTTAATTATTTATTTAAATTATTGATATAGATTACGAATTATCTAGATTAATCTATTATGACATTAATATTTTTTTATAAATTAAACTATTCAACGCCGCAACTTATATAAACTTAATTTATACCTGACTATTTTATAGCCGGGTAATATTAAGTTGGAAAATTCTCAAAAAATTCCAAAATTTACTACGAGACATCCCGTTAAATTATTTAATATTTTAAATATAATAAAATGACAAATTTAACCTTTTATTTAAACTTAAAAAATACACCCCACATCCCCCACACCCACACCTCACATCCCACCTTCTTAAATTAATTTCATAAATCCCACCTCTTCTTCCTCACTCACTTCTACCTCCACTTCCACCTCCACCTCCATATTCATTAATCCACATCCCCCACACCCCACATCCCACCTTCTTAAACTAATTCCATACATCCCACCTTCTTAAACTAATTTCATACATTCCATCTCTTATTCTCCACTCACCTCCACCTCCATCTAGCAAAAGGTGGGATGTATGAAATTAGTATTTAGAGTGAATTTAGAGTTATTAATTAATATGGAGATGGAGATGGACCTCCACCTCCATCTAGCAAAAGGTGGGATGTATGAAATTAGTATTTAGAGTGAATTTAGAGTTATTAATTAATATGGAGATGGAGATGGAGATGGAGATGGAGGTGGAGGTGAGTGAGGAAGAGGAGGTGGAGGTGAGTGAGGAAGAAGAGGTGGGATATATGAAATTAATTTAAGAAGGTGAGATGTGAGGGATGCGAGGGATGTGAGGTGTGGTGTGTGAGGTGTGGGTGTGGAGGATGTGGGGTGTATTTTTTAAGAGTGAATTTAGAGTTATTAATGAATATGGAGGTGGAGGTGGAGGTGGAGGTGGAGGTGGAGGTGAGTGAGGAAGAAGAGGTGAGATATATGAAATTAATTTAAGAAGGTGGGATGTGAGGTGTGGGTGTGGGGGATGTAGGGTGTATTTTTTAAGTTTAAATAAAAGGTTAAATTTGTTATTTTATTATATTTAAAATATTAAATAATTTAACGAGATGTCTTGTAGTAAATTTCGAAATTTTTCGAAAATTTTCCTATTAAGTGTCCAAGTCATATCAAAATTTGTCGGCTAAACTTAAACTGTAAGTCTTAATTTATAAAGGGACCTGGTCTCTTTATAACGTGTTTTATTTATCATTTTTTCACGCGAAATGACAATTTTATCATTCTCTTCTTTCTCACGTGATTTTGTGCGCACGTTTTTTTGTTATTTTTTGTTTGATTTCAGCAACATTGAACTTTTGTGTTGGGGACTACTGATGTACGATCAAATAACAAAGAGATGTAACTAATTCTTGTGTCCTGTTGGCTGTATGGACTGTATTATGAAGTGTTCGTTATAGGTTAAGGTTCGGTAACAAGGGATATAAGTGTATTTTTTTCATGGAAGTAAGGGACTTTTCAATATTTTCCACAAAAATAATTCCTCGTTTTGGATTTTTAGGGCATCTCTATTCCAGTACCATTTCTTACATTAAATTAGTACAATGAATAGTATTGTACTAAATTTAGTACGATTATTCACATATTTTTTATTTTTTTAAATCATAAATTTAGTATATAATATAATACAAAATTATAATAAATTAAAATTAAGTATATAATATAAAAATATTTAAAAAAAATGCAACATAAATTTAAAAATATAATATGAACTACTAATTTTTAAATTTTTTCTTATTAATAAATTTTTTAAATTTATTGTTAATTAATTAATAATAATTGGTTGAAAATAATAATTATTAATGAATTAATTAAAAAAGAAAAATAAAAGGAATATTTTATTTTATAAAGAAATATATTTTTTTAGTATAATATTTGGCGTTCGTGGGTAGTAGGAAAAAAGAAAAAATTTGATGCAAAAATTGGTGTAAAATGATGATGAGGAGGTGGAGATGGTTTTACTAGATAGATCCCCTGCTCAAGTCCCATGATATGAATGATGAATCTACTTCTGAATCTCAAACTAGCGAGCTACAATTTATCAAGATCTTGTAAAAAGAAAATCAAATAATTAAAGTAGAAAATTAGAGATTACCCATCAGCAGTATTACTAAAATCAAAGCCAGAAAGATCAGCAGCTTCAGTCAGATCATCTTTCCACCTCTGTATCTTATTTGTATCATTACCTAAAGACGAGAACCTCCTCTCATGTTTCTCAAAAGCTTCAGCAAAAGAACCCGTTTGTCTCTTCACATCCGAAGGCTCAATGTCGAAGAAAATAGGGATCACCATCTTCTGTAGAGTTCTTTGGCACTGCATAATCGTAGACAGTTCTTCAAGACACCATGTGGAACCAGCATAATTTCTTGAGAAAACAACTATGGAAATCTTGGAAGTTTGGATCGCTTTCACCAATTCTGAAGAAATATCTTCTCCTTTTCGGAGTCCAACATCGTCTATGAACACATTAATTCCTGCTTGTTCAAGCATTCGATGGAGATAATCGACGAAGATTTTGCGGGTATCTTCTCCCCGAAAACTCAAGAACACTTCGACACTCCATCGAGTACAGGAAGATAAATTTCCGTGATGTGAGGTTAAGGCCATTTTGGAACTGATTACAGAAGCAAGCTTTATTTATGATCAGCTTTTTACCAACTCTGGGTCTTGCTTGTTAAAAAATTCTCATTTTATCTCCTCTTTTTTAATACTGATGAAACTGAACGAAGAAGATTCGCATGTCAGCCTCAAAGTCAAGGTCTAGTTCTAACTTCTAAAATACGAATTCACTTTTTATCATCGTTTATATTACGTTTGTAAAAACAACAAAAAAATATAAATTATTACTAAATTAGTAAAACAAAAATTATAACCAACTGCAAACATGCAGTTGGGTATAATTATACCCAACTTCTAAGTCAAAGTCTAATTCTAACTTCTAACATACGAACAAGGGCATAGTAGAAAAGCTGAATTTTTTTTAATACAAATTAAAAATTTAGTAAAAATTATCGTACATTATGCTCAATTCAATACTTAATTTTTTTTATGTCATATTATAATAAAGATATAGAGTAAGCACTAAAAAAATATAGAATTAACGCATTATAATTAACTTATAAAGAAAATTAAACAAAAATATAATAAGTTAATAAAAATATTAGTATCATTCATGAATAGAATAAATTTATTAACTAAAAAATTTAGACAAATATATATATGATTTAAAATTTGATTTGGAATGTAAAAGTAAATATAATTTTGAATTTTAAACTTGAAGCTATATTTAAAAATATATGTTTATAAATAATATAACATTGACTAATAATAATAAAAATAATAAAATTTTTATATAAAAATTTTTAAATAAATTTTAAAAGATTATTAAAATAAAATGTCAAATAATATAATATTAGATAAAGTTAAAAATTTGGGTTAAAATAAAATATGATAAGCATAAACTTAAAAACTTTAATATGAAACTCATCATATTCTTATTTTTAAATTTTAAATATTTTTTGGATTATCACATCTAAGAAGAATTTTTACATAATATATGACTACAATTTTATTTATGTTACTAATATTTACCAAATACATTAAAAAAATATATATTAAACCACTTTATTTATAATTCATATCATTTTTATTCACGTATTTTTTAAATATTGTTAATATATACTAAAATATCTACATAAAAATTAGACACAATATATTACTACAAATAAAATATTTATTTAATGCTAAAAATATTTATATAATTAATTTTTTTTAGAAAAAATTAGCCGTGGCTGTAAACCCGCTTAGCCCCCAAGACGCTCCGTCCCTGCATATGAATACACTTTTTATCATCATTCATAATACGTTTGAAAAAATAACAAAAATTATAAGTTCTTACTAAATTAGCATAACAAAAATTATACCCAACTGCATGTCTGCTTCGAAGTCAATGTGTAGTTCTAACTTCTAAATACAAATTCACTTTTTATCAACGTTCATAATACGTTTGAAAAAACAACAAAAATTATAGGTCGTTACTAAATTAGCAAAACAAAAATTATACCCAATCGCATGTCAGCTTCGAAGTCAAGTCTATTTCTAACTTCTAACATACAAATTCACTTTTTATCATCGTTCATAATACGTTTGAAAAAATAAAAAAAAATTATAGGTAGTTACTAAATTAGCAGAAAAAAAATTATACCCAATTGCATGTCAGCTTCGAAATCAAGGTCTAGTTCTAACTTCTAACATATGAATTCACTTTTTATCATTGTTCATAATACGTTTGAAAAAACAACAAAAATTATAGGTTGTTATTAAATTAGGAAAACAAAAATTATACCTAACTGCATGTCAGCTTCGAAGTCGAAGTCAAGGTCTAGTTCTAACTTCTAATATATGAATTGACATTTTATCATCGTTCATAATACGTTGGAAAAAATAACAAAAATTATAGGTTGTTACTAAATTAGCAAAACAAAAATTATACCCAATCGCATGTCAGCTTTGAAGTCAAGGTCTAGTTCTAACTTATAACATACGAATTCACTTTTTATCAACGTTCATAATACGTTTGAAAAAATAACAAAAATTATAGGTTGTTACTAAATTAGCAAAATAAAAATTATACCCAACCACATGTCAACTTTGAAGTCAATGTCTAGTTCTAACTTCTAATTAACATGCAAATTCACTTTTTATCATCGTTCATAATACGTTTGAAAAAACAACAAAAATTATAGGTTGTTTCTAAATTAGCAGAACAATTAATTAACCCATGGGATTGGGTATAATTTTTGTTATGGTAATTTAGTAACAACCTAATTTAGTAACCCATGGGGTTGGGTATAAAAATTAGGATTTTTATCGGTTTACTTGTATCATTGCATTGATGGTTAACTTATATTATCAAAATAATATACTAGTAGTCCTTTCATTTAAAAAAATATACATGAATGGTTCAATTTTGAAAAAAAAAACCTAAATTATGGAAGAATAATTTTGTATTTATGAAAGTATTTATTATTTTATGCATTCTCTTATTGTTTTTTAGTTATTTCAATACTAAAAACCTTCATAGTAATTACCTTCAACATTCATCATCCTCTTCTTCCTACTCTTGATATCATTTTATTTCTTTATCGGCCAACTAGCTTTCACTATTTGCTACAGAATAATTCAAAATTGTATTTTTTTTTATTTATGAATTTGTAGTTAAAAATAACACCAAGTTTTTTGAAATACTCATCTCTGCTCTTGATCGCTACTACTATTAGCTTATTCCATCTTATCTCACAATATGCTTTATTTTTTATGACCACATTATATTTGATCAAATTTAGAAAAAATGTGACTTTAATTGAACACAAGTTTGTTGAAAAATAATAAGAGGTGAAAAAATTGGAGAGAGTGAACTGATGATAGTCACAATTATTGTTAGAGATGATGTTTCGAATGAGTTAGCAGTTATCTAATTTTAGTTTCAATAAAAATTATCTTTTAATTGTTTTACAATAAATAGTGAAAAGTGGGTGGACGAAAGAATGTGATAGTATTAGAGCTAGGATAGAGATGATGGTAAAAGTAGACATAGTTGTTACTTATTAGGATTGATACGGTTGTTTTTATAATAAAATTGATAAAAAATATGAGAGAAAATATTAAATAATAAATATTTTTATAAAGATAAAATTATCCTCCATAAATTAGATGTTTTTCAAAATTGGATCATTATTATACCTTTTGTTAAATGAAAATTATTGGTGTCTAGCTTAATAATATAGATCTACTTGCATGCCTTTTATTAAATATATGAACTATTAAAATACCACATCTGTTTATTTTACTCTTAATTTTGCTCTTGATTTTGGTGTGTTACTCAAGTGTGAGTTTTATTCTACATTTGTCAATATTTTGTTTTTATTTATTTTTAATACCTAAATCAACAATACCACATTAGAATTAGTTTCAACCTAAAATAATATATAGTGTTTTTGAACGAACACACAACTTTACATAAAATTACCATTAAACTTAATATCATGACAGTTAAATATGCTAAATAAAATGTATTTTTTATTGTATTACTACCTCACAATAGAGATATATATAGAAGATAAAATACAAGAGTCCTAAATAAAATAGAACTAATTACAGATAGACACTAATTACATAACTCACGCTAACACTCCCCCTCAAGTTGGCGCATACATATCGACCATGCCCAACTTGCTTAGTGAGTCATAAAACACCTTCTTGGAAACTCCTTTAGTGAGCACATCTGCAAGTTGTTTATCAGTGGGAACAAAAGGAAAGCTAATGAGTTTGGCATCTAGCTTCTCTTTTATAAAATGACGATCAACCTCCACATGCTTAGTGCGATCATGTTGTACTGGATTTTGTGATTTGTCAATGGCTGCTCGACTATCACAATACAACTCTATAGTATTTTTGAGTTCGAGACCCAAATCAAACAATAAACTTTTTATCCACAACAGTTCACAAACACCATGAGCCATACCTCTATGCTCAGCCTCAGCACTAAACCGTGCCACAACTTTCTGCTTCTTACTTTTCCATGTAACCAAATTACCCCCCACAAAGGTAAAGTAACCAGATGTCGACCTTCTATCTGTAATACTTCCTGCCCAATCTGCATCTGTGAAGCCATAAACTTTCAGAGGATTGTTGTGTTTAGTGAACATTACTCCTCTCCCTGGAGCTGACTTCAAGTACCTTAAAATTCTCACAACTGCATCCATGTGACTCTCACTCGGGTTATGCATGAACTGACTTACCACACTTACTGCATATGTGACATCTGGTCCAGTATGTGTCAAATAAATTAGGCGCTCAACCAACCTTTGGTAGCGAGCTAGATCAGTTGGTACTTGATCTGGATACTCTGCTAGACAATGATTTTGCTC
This sequence comes from Elaeagnus macrophylla, assembly GCA_029378325.1. Lineage (NCBI taxonomy): Eukaryota > Viridiplantae > Streptophyta > Magnoliopsida > Rosales > Elaeagnaceae > Elaeagnus > Elaeagnus macrophylla. The sequence goes on along the minus strand of CM055644.1, from coordinate 11,220,222 downwards.
AATAGGAGTGTCAATAGGTTTACAATCCAGCATGCCTGTTTCAGTTAGTAGGTCAAGAATGTATTTTCTCTGACATAGAAAGATTCCTTCGCTCCCCCTGGCTACCTCAATTCCTAGGAAGTACTTCAGTTCACCCAAATCCTTCATCTCAAACTCAGAGGCTAGCTGTCTCTGTAATTTATCCATCTCAACAGCATCATCTCCAGTAATTACCATATCATCAACATAAATAATTAGAGTTGTTACCTTCCCTTGTTGATGTTTGAGAAATAACGTATGGTCTGAATTACTCTGCCTGTAACCAACCTTCTGCATGAACTGTGAAAACCTTCCAAACCAAGCTCGAGGGGATTGCTTAAGACCATACAAAGACTTCTTCAATTTGCATACAAAATTACCAAGAGAAGCAGCTACATACCCAGGTGGAAGATTCATATATACCTCCTCGACTAACTCTCCATGAAGGAACGCATTCTTGACATCAAGTTGTCGAAGTGGCCAATTAAAGCTTGCAGCAAGTGAAAGTAGAACTCGAATAGTATTCATTTTGGCAACTAGAGAAAAAGTCTCATCGTAGTCTACACCATACGTCTGAGTGAACCCTTTTGCTACAAGGCGGGCTTTATACCGATTCACAGATCCATCAGCCTTATGTTCCACAGTAAACACCCATCGACAATCAACTGCCTTCTTGCCTTGTGGTGAAGGCATAAGTTGTCAAGTATCGTTCTTCTGTAATGCCTCCATCTCTTCTTCCATTGCCTTTTTTCATTTTGGGTCTCCCAACGCATCCTGCACTTTGTTAGGTACTGATACAGTAGATATTTGATTTACAAATGATTCATATGGCTTAGACAATCTTTTAGTAGACATGTAGTTGGTTACTGAATATTTTGATTTTGCATGGATACTTGGTTCATATCTTTTGGGTGGTTGACCTCGAGTAGACCTATTTGGTAACACAAACTGTCCAACACTAGACTCAACGCTATTAGTATCAATAGGTATACATACCTCAGATGAGTGACCTTCAGTACCAGGGAGCTGTTGATCAAGGGTATGAGTGATGCCTGAGGGAACAACAGTATCTTCATTTTCATTTTCAGTGGTTGGAGCTGGTGCTTGGACACTTGGAGTATCTATTTCTTCCACTACTGGATTCAATGGGTTAAGAATCTCAACTGGACCCATAGAAATATCAGTAGGTGATTCTTCCAAATCCTCCCCTTCACCATGATACAACTCTTCGAAATATGAATTCTCCCCCTGATGAGCAGTATCAGGTGAGGAAAAATAACTCATGTTCTCAAAGAAGGTAACATCCATAGTGACATAATATTTCCTGGTCGGAGGATGGAAGCACTTGTACCCTTTCTGATAACCTCCATAACCAACAAACACACATTTGATTGCTCGGGCATCTAAGTTGGACCTCTAATTTTTAGGAACATGGACAAAAGTAACACAACCAAATACACGGGCAGGAAGATTATGAAATGATGACAAGGACACATGAGATGCGAGAACCTCGAATGAGATTTTGCCGTGAAGGACACTAGATGGAAGACGATTGATGAGATGGGCGGAAGCTTGTATAGCATCGCCCCAAAGGTATTTTGGCATATGAGCATTAAATAGGAGTGTACGAGTCATATCAAGTAAATGACGCTTTTTTCGTTCAAACACCCCATTTTGTTCTGGTGTTTGTGGGCAAGTAGTTTGGTGAACAATTCCATGTGTTTTGAAAAAATCTTGAAACATACGATTAACATATTCTCCCCCATTGTCAGAACGTAGGACTCTAATGGTGCTATTGTATTGTGTTTGAACATGAGTACGAAAGTTTTGAAAAACTGAAAAAACATCATCTTTGGTTCGAAGAAGAAAAACCCATGACAATCTTGTACAATCATCAATAAACGAAACAAAATACCTCATGCCCGATATAGTGGGATCTCTACTCGGTCCCCAAACATCAGAATGAATTAACTCAGAAGGAACAGTACTTTTATTAGAAATACTAGGAGAATAAGTAATACGATGGCTTTTGGCCAAAACACACGTCTCACAATGTAAAATAGACTCACTAACACCAATAAACAAAGTAGGCATAGATTTTTTCATAAGACTAAAAGAAGGATGCCCTAAGCGGCGATGCCATAACCAAATTTCACTTAGATTATCAGAACTCGAGGTCAATGCGGTGCGGGACTGTGCTCCTGGTTTCTCCCCTGCGTAGTTCTGATCCAGACGAAACAATCTGCCCCTCAGATACCCTCGACCAATTATTTTCCTGGTAAGAAGATCCTGAAAAATCACATACATAGGATAAAAGGTTACAAAATATTGAGACCCAGTATTCAACTGTGGGACAGATATTAAGCGATGGGATAAGTCAGACACATATAAAACATTATGGAGCTGTAAAGTTGGAGTGATACGGACTGACCCCTTTCCTAAGACAGGAAAAGCTTCACCGTTAGCATTCATAACAAAAGATACTGGAGGGGAAGATAACTCAGTAAAATACAATTTATCATAAGTCATATGATCAGACGCACCAGAATCAATAATCCAAGTATTAGACCCAACAAAGTGAGAAACGCTTAAGGCCATACCAAACTTACCACGACCAGCTATTGAAGCTATAAGGGTACCTTCACATGTCACACGATGATCCTGTCCCGTAACACCATAGAAATCTGGTTCCTGTACTACTTGTACAGCAGCTGCTTTCGCTTTAGAACGATAATTTGGCCTTTTAGGTCTAAGGTGCGGGTTCAGTTTCCAGCAAGTCTCTCGGATATGTTCTCCTTCATTGCAATAAGAGCAATGGAGACGAGGACGATTGGCAAAGCCTGGTGGAGGTCCTTGTTGATGAAGTGGAATTGAACTCTGCTGCTGGAGAGAAGGTGCCTTTGAATTGGCTTGAATGGCAAAGCCTGGTGGAGGTCCTTGCTGATGAAATGGAACTGAACTCTGCTGTTGGAGAAAAGGTGCCTTTGAATTGGCTTGAATGGCTAGACTAGATAATTCAACCTGTGCATGATTAAGACTTTCCTGCTGAGATTCGTCCTTACAGATGTATCTAAAAGTTGTGGTCAAGCTCGGAGGGTCTGGCATTCGGAGCAATTCGCCTTTAGCACTGTTATGTTTTGTATCAAGTCCTCTTAAGAATGCATGAACTCACTCAAGCTCTTTTTCTTTCTAGTATCATATAAGGTCCTCTTGATTTTTGATTTTGCACGGACGTTTCTGATCAATTTCAGCCCATATATTCTTCAGCTTGGTAAAAAACATAGACATTGGTTGCCCATTCTGTTGCATGCTGGCAGCTTTGCACATTAATTCGTGGACCTGTATAAATTCAGATTCATTAGTGTGGAGGTCTACCAAAGTTTTCCATATGGCCTCAGCTGTGTTACATTCTTCCACCATCTGTAGTACATCATCAGTGATGGCTCTAAATAAAATAGACATAACGAGGCCATCATCATCTTCCCACTTAGTATAGGCCTCAACATCATCTTCATGAGGGGCCTTGATTGTTCCAGTGACATGTTCCATTTTGTGTATCCCGCGGAGATAGACGGACATAACCCTTTTTCATGTTCCAAAATTAGTACCATTGAGTTTGGTACCATCGAAGGAGCCACCTTCTGAACTCTTGACAGAGACTTCAAATTTTGGAATTTCAGGTGTCTTAGAACTCTGATTTTCTCTTGAATCTCCCATTGAAACAGACAATAAGATGCAGCGGAATAAAAATTATTTATCTCTCTTTTTGTTTTTGAGTTGACCGTTGATCGTTGACTGTTGACCTTTGACCGTATATGGACTGCTGACTGTGTCTGTTGACTAGATTGATGACTGTATGTTGACTGCTGACTTGACAGATAGGAATGAGCTTGGGCTGGACAAGGGAGAAGAGACTGGGCTGAAATTGGGCTAAGGCTTAGTGAGTTTGGGCTGATTTTTTTTTTAAAGTGGGCTAGGGTAAAATTGGGCTAACTTGTGTGGGCTAGGGTTTGAATTGTGTGGGCTAGGGTTTGAATTGTAGGCAGATCTAGAGCGACGATAAGTGAGGACAGGCGATAGACGGTTGTAGATCTCGTGCGACGGAGACAGGAGCGGCGACTGAGACAGGCACGCAAGCGGAGATAGGCGCAGGCGAGCTGGCGGACAGGCGGACGAGTGGACAGGCGCAGTGCGGCAGGCGAGCAGGCGCTGTGCGACACGACGTGGGAGAGACAGGACAGGCGAGCGCGGCGCGGCGCAGGAGAGACAGGCGCTGGACTGGCGGACTCGTGGCGCAGGAGAGACAGGCGTGGGACTGGCGACGTAGCGGCGGTGCTGGACAGGAGATCACGCGAGACAGGCGGCGCGGACAGGCGGCGGCGCTGGACAGGAGATCACACGAGACAGGTGGCGGCGCTGGACAGGAGATCGTACGAGACAGGCGGCGCTATATAGGAGGCGGAGCTGACGGCGGCGGCGCAGGACAGGTAGCGCTGACAGAAAAGAGACGACAAAATTTCTTTACGAACCTTCGCTTTGATTCCAAATTAAATATGCTAAATAAAATGTATTTTTTATTGTATTATTACCTTATAATAAAGATATATAAAAGATAAAATATAAAAATTTTAAATAAAATAAAATTATATATAATTTAGAACTATATTACAGATAAATATTAATTACATAACTTAGCGGTAATAAATTACAATCAGTTTTCACTCTTCAGTTTTCACTCTTGTATATGAGTTTGTTTCTTCTCTCTCTTACTTTATTTTTCTCTGTTACTTTATCAGCTTCTTTTACTTAATTTATTAGTTTCTTACTTTCTGCTTATGGCTTTGTTTATTATTTAAATTCCTTTTCGTTTTCTGAGTCTTCTGACTCTGTTAGTTTACTATATCAATGTTTTATTAATTCTTTTACTTTGTCTTTTTCTGACTGTTTATTTCTTAGTTTTTTTTTTCTTCCTTTCTCTTCCTTATATCAGTTTCTTGCTTCTTTATTTTACTTTATAATTTCTTTTTCTTTTTTTTTTAAAAAAAAAAGAGTTCTAAAGGCTCCTTTTTTTTTATTAAAGAAGAAAAAAACACACTCATGCATCTGGTGGGATTCAAACTTAAGTTTCCGATGAAAGAATTGAGAGTTTTATCACCTGAACCACAAGAGATTTCCTACTTTATAATTTTTTTTTTTTTACTTTATCTTGTACTTTATTAATTTATGCTTTATGCCTTTCTTTGTTATTATTTTTTTTTCACTTTCGTTTTCTGGCTCTTAGTTTATTTTTTACCTACTTTATCAACTTATTATTCTTTTACTTTATCAACTTATTATTCTTTTACTTAATCAATTTACTAGTTTATTTCTTTCTTTTTTCTTTCTTTTTCTTTTTCTTTTTCTTTTACTTTTACTTTACTTTATCAACTTATTTTATAGTCTACAAACTTTACTACAACCACCCATTAAATTATGTAGTAAATAGAAAAGAAAAGTGGGAGATGAATATAATAGATTGAAAGATCGTATTGTCAATATTGATGCTATAATTAATATTTGAAATACAAGATGATGACAATAAGAATGATATTGGATATAATGATAAAGACATGCTTTGATAGGCTATAGTTTAATTGGCATTAACTTTTTTTTGATGAATTATATAAATTTTTATTTTCATGAATTATATAAACTTTTTTCTTGTTTAGAACTTTAAAATTTACTTTAGACTTTTAATTTTTCATGTTTTGTTTGTTTATCTTATTTGATCTTTATATGATAAATAATTTTACTTTTTAAATTGTTATGATCCTTTTGTATTTATTAAAATGATATTTTGATAAAATTAAATGACTGTTGACATTTTCATTATTATTTTTAATTTACCTCTTGATGCTTATGCCTCAACCCGTGAGGCTTCCGCCTTAACTATTAAAGGTAAAACGGCTCAAGACTAGTTTTTTCCTTTTAAAATCTTGATATACAGAAAAACATTTTTATTAAATATAATGCTATAATATATACATCGGTATTGAAAGTATATAATTGGATATTTGGACTGATAATAGAAATATTTCTTTGAACGAATGAAATTCATTGTAGTTATGGATATAAGAAAGTTATATGAGGAACATAACTAGGTAATACATATTTTTGTTTGGTATGCAAATTTAGTGTATTAATTACTTGAAATTAGAGGTATTCATGGTAAGATTTTTAGCCAAATTTTTTTAACCAAACCGGATCGAATATATTACATTAATTAAACTGTACCAAACTATTTGGTTAATAAAATTATTGTAAATGGACGTTTGGTCCAACTTGATTAACGATTTTTCATTAAAAAAAAAATTTCTCCAAAAATTTTAAAACTTGAAATTAACATAAGGAAAAAAAAAAAAAAAAACCTTTGAATCTAACCAAATTAATTAATATATACTATAAATATAAACCATATAACATTCCAAAAATAATCATAAAATCAACTACAGTATGAAACTAAATATTTTCAATAAATGTGAACATAGTAATTTTAGTACATAATATTTTTTCAAATTAATAATCATAAACATCCTCATACAATCTGACTGAAATTAAATTAAAATAGTCTATTTAATACAATTAAAGCTAAACACAAGCCTAAACTCACACATATACCATAAAAATATGAAACTGCTCCATATATAGGCACAAAAAAAAAAGGTTAAAAATTGTATTTTTCACGGCCTATAAACAATCCTACTTAATAAGTGTGAAATATAAAAATTTTCTATATTCTTTTGAAAAAATAATAATATAATATAATTTTAAAAATAAATTTTTATATATTATAAATAATGATCTGATCTGATCCCGATGGTTTAGAAATTTGTTTAACCATAGCAAACTGTTTAAAAAATGGTTTGAAAATTAAAAATTAAACTAGACCGTTTGACTTACAAAATTGTACGGTCTAATTTTTCAATTTTATTTGATTTGGTCCAATTTTTGGACACCCCTACTTGAAATAGAACATAATCTTTAAAAACCAACTTTTTTTTTTTTTTTTTTACGTAAATAAGCAAAATGACATTGTTTTGATGAAAACTAAATTACATTTTCAACCTTTAAGGCATCTAAGTCTAAAATTTCTGTGTAAACCTTAGATACATAAAAAAAAAAAAAAAAAACATACTATTTCAAAATGACAGAAATAATAGATAATCAAAAAACAATTAAGGTATAATAGAAATAGAGATACAAGATATTTCAGAATATTTTCACAATAAATGATATTTTGTAAAAAGAAATTTGAAGAAATTTAAAAATCAAAGTTAAACATTAAAGAATGCGATGGATTTAAAGAATTACCTTTTTCAAAAATAAGAAAAATGTTCCCTAAAAAAGATATAGTTTATTATGAATAAGTAACAAAGAGATGAATATTACCATAATAGATGCAAAGAGAAGATTTAACATACCATTAATTGATAAAAAAATTATTATAGATAAATTGTCAAACATTCCAAAAAAAAATAAAGAAAAAATTGGATATATTCATATTAGAAGAATACAAATTTTAATTAAAACACATTTTAGATAAGGGATTGATACACCAAAAAAATTAGCATTATTAGATAACATAATAATAAACAAAATAAATGTTTTATTAAGAATGATCCATGAAAATTTAGAATATCAAAAATTAAAATTTGCAGCGTACCCTAGATTCACTATTAATGTAAATGACAAATTTAAATTAAGTATTAAGTATAGCATATGAATTTGAAATAGAAAGTTTAATGAAAGAAAGAAACCACTCATTTTTAATACACTATATAGTAAGTTACTCACTAACTAATAGTCATAATAACTCAATATATAGACAGAATAAATTTATATAAATAGAAAAAAAAAAATTCAAAACATAGGAGAAGTAATAAAATTGAAAGTAATGACAAATTTTGAAATACTAGAAGAATAAACATTAGATATTAAGGAAAAATCTCTTATACAAGGAAAAAAAAATAATGTTTTTAGAATTAAGTTTACTGAAGATCAAGCAAAGGTTAGTAAACCTGAATGGGAAGAATAAGAAGAAATAAAAGAATTAAAACAAGATATTAAAGAAATTAAAAATTTTATTAATACATGAAGTAATAAGAGATTAGAGAATGTTAAAATCAAAATTACAAAAAATAGAATTAGAAGGAAATGGAAATGAAAATGAAAGTATAAAAATCCTAATGAAAGCCTTAGTTCTTTGAAAAATTACCAAAAATAACACCTCTAAAACTTATAATAACAAAACTAACACCCTAATAACATTGAACATTCAATTTGAACGGGTAATATTGAACGTTCAATATTAAATGGATCTAAATTATTGCCGTTCAATTCCAATTGAATGAGTATTCAAAGAAAAATGATATATCAATAATTTTTTTAATTGTGAAATTATAAGTTTAAACACAATAGGTACTATTTTTGTTAATACAAATTTTGAGGGATATTATTTTTATTATTTTTCCTAATTCTTTTAGCTGAAGATGTAGATACAACATGTGAATCAAATACCAAATCTTTTCATAATATAAATGATATTCAAAAAGAAATTCTTGAAGAAATAAGGGAACACAATTGGACCAAAAGACGATTAGATATACATGAGGAAATAATAGAATTGAGAAAAGATATTAATAACATATCGAGAGGAAATGGATTATAATTAGATCCATTAAAATGGTTAAAAGAAGAACCCCTAGGAGATCTGATGCTTTAATACCTAAAAATGATCAAAGGAATAATGAAAAATCTAAAGATATATTCACAGTTTAATAGAATATAGAAGAAATCTAGAATAACAATTTATGAATCTTAAAATTAAAGACATAGAAAAATTAATTAGTTTGTTAACCTTAACAAATAAAGAAAAAATATGTACAAATAAAGAAGAATATGACATGACAATAATAAGTGAAAGTGAATCTAAACAAGAAATATAGATCAAATAATCCACATGGAACCTACTTTAACAATCCTACAAAGAACAATCCTAGAGAGGAAAAATATATGACCCACATAGAGAAGAAAGAAATAGACAAATATTAGGAGAACCTGAACATTTTAATAGAAGAAGACATCAACCTAAGATGAAAGAAAGTTTACATTAGGGTACTAGAGATAGTATTCCACCAAACTTTAGACCCAATGAAAGTTATAAATATGATATTTTAGATTTAGACTGCATAAGAGATAGAATAAAAGTCTTAGATGATTGGGCTAGTGGAATGAGTGGAATAATACAAACTTCTACAATCACACAAACCTTATACTTTTAGAGTGTTAGTAACTCATAAAATGATAAAAAAAAATGTAAAGTTTGGTTTACTAATTTAATAGAACAACATTTTTTATCTTAAGGAAATGCATCTATAGGAAGAAAATACCTAGATACTCACTAGTACAAAAACGTGTTTTAGGAACGGTTATTAACTGTCCCAAAGGACTTTTAGGGACGATTATTAACCGTCTCTAAAAGTTAAATATAATCGTCCCTAAAATCATTTTGGGATGATTAAACTCCTACTTTTGGAGATAGTTAATAATCATCCCAAATTATATATCAATAACCATCCCGAAAATATTTTCTCACAATCTTTTGGGATGGTTAATAACTGTTCCTAAATATTTTTTTCTTTAAAAAAATTTCAATATACTGTTTTTAGCACTCGAGACTCAGAAGTTAGAATCAATAAAAATAATTACAGAAAATTGTTTAAAATTATACAATATGAAATGGGATGTAATATGAAGCATGTTAATTGTGACTGTCTTCATGAACTTACCATACAATGCTCACGAGGATTTGCAAAAGTAGCAGTAGAAAATATGAAAGAAGGATCACTTCCTTATTCTGCATAGCAAAGCACAGCCAAGTGGTTGATCTAATCAAAATAAACACTAAAATAATTTACATAACTATAAAACTGAATATATGACTTACTCATTTTTCTTTCTCCATTATCTACGTACAAGTAAAAAAAGATCTACATAATCTAGAAGAAAGTTTACCATATGAGCAGAGGAGGCAGAGTCTGCTTAATATAAGAGTAGTATGACAACCAAATGCTCCCTTATAGACATGGGCCTCATCAACAACAACAAATCTAACACATGAAAAGATATATATCAAAATTCCATGACAACAAATGATGAATGTAAGTACTATAGTGACAAGCTAGGTTAAATCAGCATTGAGGTAGAATTTGCATAATTGGTTAAAAAAATAGGAAATAGGAAACTAGAATCAAGAACATAATACCTAAGATTTGACAAAATCCTGGCAAACTATTTATGGTATGGCAAGATGGATAAATGCAACATGTCTGGATTTGTAATCACCCAGTATAACTACATGTACTTGTATATAATAGATGATATACTAGTATTTAGAGCAATTTTACAAAAGCATCACTTAGATATTTTTAATGTTTTGCAAGAATGTAGAAAATTAGAGATAGTATTATTTGAAAAGAAAGCAGTAATAGCTCAAAAAAAATATTTAGGGTTAGAAATAGAAGATGGAAAATATCATCTACAACCCCATATTTTAAATAACATACAAAGTTTTCCTAGCATGATTAAAGATAAAAATTAATTATAAAGATTTTTAAGATGCCTAACATATGCAGAAGTATATATGCATTAATGAGAAAACCACTACAAACAAAGCTTAAAAAATATTATGTTTGGTAATGAACCGATCTGGACACTAAATATATGGATAAAATAAAAGCACAGGTAAAAAATTTACCAGCTCTATACCATTCAAGACTAGATAATAAATTGATAATAGAAACAGATTCTTCACATGAATATTAGAAAGCAGTATTAAAAGTAAAGGTTGATGACAAAGATGAATATCTTTGTAAATTCACTTCAGAATCTTTCCAAAATCCTGAATTAAATTACCATAGTAATGAAAAAGAATACTTAGCTATAAAGAAAGTCATTAAGAATTTTGTAATATATGTTGTTTTTAAGAATAATCTCACACTAGAAATCACTAGAAATTATACATAGAATAGTCAAATTCCCTGTATAGAGATAATAGTTGCATATATATAGACAAAAAAAGATTACAGATGTCACCCTTTGACAGGTATGAATAACTCTGACACTATGTTGTGTCAGACCTGAATGTTTAGAGTGTAGAAGAAAAGACTGGCAGATTTCTTCCTAAGGTTTGTGGTTTGTAACCTACACGATGTGATATTGAAACGATCCTCATTTAAACCATGTCATATATCTGATGTGATCTGGGACGAACCTCTCTTTATCCATGTCGTACATCCGATGTGATCTGGAACGAACCTCTGTTGATCCACACCGTACATTTGATGTGATCTGGAACGATCTCATCCCTTAGTCTTCTATACTCTTTCACCCATAAGTTCATACTTTTAGACGACGTGATCTCTCCAATCCTAAATAGTGCCATAATTAGCGTATACTCTAACATTAAGTCCCTCATTCTTTAACTTTGAGGTGAAGTAAAAGAATTTACTTACTTTATTGATATCATAAACGTTGTTTAATTCCTTGATATTTCTCATTAATATTATGAAATTAAAGGCATTTACTAATTCTTCCCAGTGATGTCTCTTCCATTTCCCTAGATCATAACGTTTCAAATTTTTAGTTTATAAAGAGGGATTTTTGTTCCCACAATCACTACATTTCATAAAAACTTCAAAATTTTTAGAGCAGAGAAGTTAAGATCGTACTTTCGAAAAATAACCTCGTAAGTCTGCTTTCGAAGGGAATTAGTTCATGGATTTTGGGGAACGAGATCGTTTTCTTGGGAAAATCAGTTCTTCAGACTAAAAAAGGAGTTTCCCTTATCATCCTTTCATCTAAAGGTAAAACTATCTTTGTTCGATCTTGAATTTCTTTACACACTTTCTGGTTTTGTTTTCTGCATTACTTTGAGTATGGCTTCGAGTGAAGAGAGGGTACATACTTTTTCTGAAATTAAAAACTCCCCAAAAATAGATACTCCTCAAGGTCATCTTGAAGGAACTGTATCTACTCCCAAAGCTTCAGAGCTAGAAAAAGGAAGAAAAATAACCTTCAAAGTAAGTACCGACTAGACTGGGCAACAAGCAGAACTGATTTTTCCTCCCGGTATAATTTTGAAATCAAAGGATCAAGACGTGAGGAGGGAAGATGTCCCAGCAATTAGGGATGAAGTCCCTAAACAGACGACCAAACAAAAAGTGGGGGTCTTAACTCTATCAGTTTCCACTAAATCGAACCCAACTCCAATACAGATTGGGTCGTATTCGTTAGGTCCTCCTCCAAAGATTAATATTCCCAATGTGAAAATCCAAGAACCAAGAAAAAAGAAATCTGGTGAGAAACTACCCTCAGAACGAGGTCGGGAGAAAATGAAAGGTCAAAAAGATTCGATCTTGAAACTACAAAGTAGGTTCGTGGGTTTTGACCTAACGAGGATAAGGGCACCTTAACACATTGCTCCAGAAATCAACTTACAACTTGTGTCTTCCCACCTTTGTGATAATGACGATCCTCCAAATGGATGGTATGTTCTCCACGAGGAAGCTCTAAAGGTGGGACTTCGGTTTCCAGCTCCTCGTATTATCACAAGATTTCTCAGTATGTATGATATCAGTTCAGCCCAATTGAATCCGAATGGTTGAAGGATTTTACTGTCTCACAGTGCTCAGTGGTGAGTTGAATATGGATATTGATGAACGATTAATTCGTTCGATGTACACGGTCAAGAAAAATGGAAAAGATAAAGGGAGATCGTATATATCCCCTACTCAACAAAAAGGGCTCATACTACATCTTCCAGGTAGTCAACACTCCTAGAAAGACAAGTATTTTTATATACAAGGTGACTTGTGGGAGTCAGATGATGGTCGTAGGGTTCGATCTACATGGAATCACAACTTCGTCAACGATCTTCCAAAAGGAGACGATGTTCTATATAGGTTGACATCCAAAGAAAAGGAGAAATTGTGTCATATTAAATTGAAAAAATTTGAGTATTACCCATACATAAGTATACTGACACCAAAAAAAATGTTGGAGTCAGGTGTCTGGAATAGTGTGGTAATAAGACGTTCAAGTCGTACGCTCTCTGTGTTCGTAAAGGTGTTTTGACGACCATCCAACCTCTTAATATTAGTATTAATTTTGTGTATTACAGATATGGATTATTCTGGAGTTGACTGCTCAGACCTGTTCGCAGACGTGGACATTAAGAAGAGTGCACCGAAACCTTCTTAAGTCGAAGTAAGAGTTCAAGAAGGGGATGACATCGTGAGACACTCGGCAGGAGTGATCGTATTCCCCATAGTGCCGAGTTCATCTCACATGAAATATGACCCCTAATTATCCAAGAAAAGGAAAATGAAGGCAGTTTAGTTCGACGAAAGAACTTCCCCTGTTCGTGTGTGTGATCCAGAGAGTTTAGAATTGAGTGACATCTATCTCAAAGATGTCAAGTATGTCAACACTCCAGTGACATATTTCAATGAAGGGATATTTGGAAGAAAGGATCTGCAACTAGACCTTTATCAGCACTTCAGGAGTGGAGAAGAGCAAGCTCGTGTACAAACAGCTTGCAAAGAGCAAGGATTGACACAAGGAGAAATGGTTTCTCAAAGGCTGTTCGAGGTAATACACTTATACAATGTCTTTTACTTCCTTTGTACATATAAAATTTTTACGATGTCTTTTACAGAATAAACTTTAGTTCCTGTACTCCAAACTTTATCCTAAAAAAAAGTTTTGTGATGTCATTTACAAGCGCTATCAATTATCCTAGAAGAGGAGATAACAAATCGAGCTTATTGGCAAAGAACTCACGAAGCGGAGTCCCTACTATCTAAGTACGAACAAGCCATTAACCGAAAGGATGCCACTATTGGTCGTCTTCGATTAAAAATAAATGACCTAGGGACCGAACTGCTAGATCTTACTAAAAAATTAAAGAACGCTGGGAATGTCGCTATGGAACAAACAGCTCGTGCTGATAAGGTTAAAGAAGAGCTTCATGTGTTGCGAGAAGAAATGAAAAGAGTACAAGACGATGTGAACTCTCTTCGTGACTTGGTGACTAAATTAGAAGAAGATTGTGTACGAGGTTATCGTGAAGGAGTGTCTTGGGTAATGGAAAATTTTAAAACACAAGCTTCGAGGTTGAACTTTAATGGCACTTTTACGAGTTTAGTACGAGCTATGCAATCAAATGAAAGTTTGTCCAAACCAGCCAGTTCTCCTTTGCAAAGTACTACGGGAGTTCAAGAGGAAGATATGGCATCGTCTCCTTAGAAGTGATATAGGTTTCATTACTTGTAGATGAACTCTACATATTTTGATCGTGTATTAGTTTTGAATGAACTCAATGCTTTTTGTAACCAAGCAAAGTATTTCATGTTTGAAAGATAAATGAAAAGTGAATTGACGCACATGTTGTTTTTACTTCTGTATTATCATTTTTCATCAGATCAAATCTCAACTGTCTCTTTTTTTTTTTATAGATTTAATAAAAGGAAAAGGGTGATGTAGACAATGTGAAATATAGTATATGTAGACTTGGCATACAAGTAAAATTATTCCAAAACAAATGGGACAATCATTTTAAAATTATAAAAGAATAGAGAATCAAGTTATAAATAAAATACTTGCGAGAATTTTAGTTCAATTGTATGAAAAGTAGGTCGTAGATTTTTAGAATTTTAGGTCGTATAGGTTGTTTAGACTGATGGCCTTTTCACAAGTTAATGTGAAATGTATCCTTATGTCCTTTGGTGAAGATAGCTCAGACGAGGTGGAAAAGGAACGTGTAGTGTTAAGACGCGCCAATATCCACGAGCCTATGAATACCGATCTCAAAGATGCTGGAAAGGTCGACAAAGGTCAAGTTCTTAGAGTAGAAAACTCAACTTATGTCATGTCTTCGGAATCTGATGATGACGAAGTGCCTTGTATAGTATGTCAAGACCCACATCTTCCTCAGTTATTTGAGACCAGAATCTTTGGAAACACCTCTACGCAAGACGATTTATATCATCATTTGGGTCATGAAGAAGATCGAATGGCCATTACGAACACAAGGAAAAAGGAAACAGGAACTCTATGGCATTTGGCCAGTCGTCGCGTGCTAGAGGTAGAGATTTTTAACTTTGTTGCCTTTAAATTTCTTCCATGCATATCGCCTGAATTCACTTCGTTTTAATTCACTTTGTCTTTTCATGTTGTACTTTATTGTATGTACTTTGTATTTCATTTGTTGTTAATTTTACTTCGTCTATGTTACACGTCGTGCCTCATTGTATTATAGACTTTGTACCTCATTTGACTTCTTTGTAGGCTATATCATTGACATATGATAATGAGAGGGAAGCTTCAAATTTGTATGATTCAGCTGTTATGCTTAAAACAGACTATGATGAAAGAAACTAGTTATATCACAAGACTGCTAAGAATTCAACGAATTAATCGAAGATGTAGACAAACATCGTCAAGTTAGAGATATGACGGTTGCAAAAATTAGGAACTGACACTGTTAAGAAACCAAATATTGGAGGAATACAATACTTTAAAATAGAAGAATATCATTCTTGAAGAAGATAAAGAAAAATTATCTCAAGAGGTGGAATATTGGAAGAACTTGTATTGTCAATCTTTAACTATTGTAAACGATCCAAAAAACCAATAAATTTGATAAAGTAACGAATTGGTGTAATAATATCTGAAACTTTGTAATGAATGAAATTATAAAGGTGTGCAACTTTGTTCCATTTGTTTGTGTTATGTATATATATATATTCTTCATATTGAGTCTGTGATATCACGTTTATTTTATTCGTTATGAGAGACATGAATGAGTCGATCTGAGTCTATCGCTATCATGTTTATCCTCTAGAAATAGGTTCTCCATTTGGGAACTCTTCGCGTTTAATTCGTGATATCACGTTATTTTATTGGTGACGAGGGACATGAATGAGCCGATCTGAGTCTGTCGCTATCATGTTTATCCTTTAGAAATAGGTTCTCCATTTGGGAACTCTTTGCGTTTAATTCGCGATATCACGTTATTTTATTTGTGATGAGGGGCATGAATGAGCTGATCTAAGTCTGTCGCTATCATGTTTATCCTCTAGAAATAGGTTCTCCATTTGGGAACTCTTCGCATTTTAATTCGCAATATCACGTTATTTTATTCATGATGAGGTACATGAATGAGCTGATCTGTTTTTGTCACTATCATATTTGTCCTCTAGAAATAGGCTCTCCATTTGGGAACTCTTTGCATTTTAATTTGCGATATCAAGTTATTTTATCGTGATGAAGGACATGAATGAGCCGATCTGAGTCTGTTGCTATCATGTTTATCTTCTAGAAATAGCTTCTCCATTTGGGAACTCTTTGTCTTTATTTAGAGTTTTGATTAGAGGAAAATGTTGTTTTGAGTGTTGTTTGAAAGAACACTTTAATATCTTGATAAACATCTTGTACATTCAAAATAACAACAAACGGATATATTTACAATAGTCTTGTAAAGCTCAAAATTGACATGGAGGATACCTCGTCTAAAAATAGTATCGTTTGAGTTGGTCCACATTCCAACTCAAAGGTTCTAGCTTTCCTCATTTTCGTCGAATGTGATAAGTCCTCTTGAAGTAATATCGATGACTTCATAAGGTCCTTCCCATGTAGCTATAAACTTACCATGTCCAGTTTCTACGTTATTTTCGACCACTTTTCGTAACACCCATTGGCCAACATCAAAAGTCTTAGGCTTAATGGTTTTGTTGTACATTTTTTGTACCAATCATTTTTGGGTTTCGATTTTGATTAAGGCCAATTCCCTCAACTCCTCAGATAGCGTAAGGTCTACTCTCCTCAAATCTTCATGATCTTTATGTGACAATTTTGACCGCAAGGTTGGTTCTTGCAACTCCGATGGTATGACTGCTTATGTTCCATATACTAGAGAAAATGAGGTCTGTCCCGTTGTCAATCTTAGTTTTATCCTAGTAGCCCACAACACATTGGATAATTCGTCAATCAACTTCCCTTTCGCTCCCTCCAATCTTTTCTTTAGAATGTTTATTAAAATTTTATTGGAAGATTCAGCTTACCCATTTGCTTGTGGCCTGTACGGTGTAGAATGAGAGAGTTTAATTTATAACTCTTTACAAAATGAGACGACTTTTTGACCTATGAATTGTTTTTCGTTATCCGTCACCAATTCTCTTGGCAAACCAAAACGACATACAATATTTTTCCAAATAAATCCAATGACATCTTTTTCCTGAATTATTACCAACGCTTCTGCTTCAATTCATTTTGAGAAATAGTCAGTGGCTACAATGAGAAATTTTCTTGGAACTGGACCTACAATGTCAAGTCCCCATTTTTAGAAAGGCCATGGACTAACAATTGATTTCAGCTCGCTGGTGGGTTGATGTTACAAACTGACATATTTTTTGCAACGATCACATTGTTTGAAATAAGACATACAATCTTTTCGTAAAGTGGGCCAGTAATAATCTTGACACATAATCCATTGTGACAAAACCACACCCCCCAATTGAGCTCCTCAGTGACCTTCATGCAATTCTGTAATGACCAATTAGGCTTCAGTATCTGTCAAACATTTTAACCAGAGACCTCCATTGTTCTTTCGATATAAAAAGCTATCGTACAGTATGTAACTTTGAGACTTAGTTATCAGCTTACGTGCTTTGTCTTTGTCATGGGGTAACACCCCTTGACTCAAATAAGGCACATAAGGAGTGATCCATGTTTCTCTTAGACTGACTCCATTCACCATGCTTTCATCCTTTTCATTTTCTACAGTTGGTATGCTTAGCAAAGTTAAACATGTGATAAGGACCGTTCTCTTCATGTCGGTTGCAATAGCTGAAGCTAAACTTGCTAAGGAATCAGCATGACTGTTATTGCTTTGCTGTATTTGGACCAAAACAAAATCTTTCATTTTAGATATTTTTGCCCGAACTAGCTCCAAATATTGTATCATTTGTTCTTCCTTGGCGTCAAAAATTCCTTTGACTTGATTGACAATTAATCGAGAATTACTACACATGACCACTTTCTTAGCCTCTAAGACGTTTAATTGTCGTAAGGCCAAAAGTACTGCTTCATATTCGGCGACATTGTTGGTCACTTGAAAATTCATTCAAACACATTGTTCGATCATTTTCCCATTTGGCGTAAAAATGACAATTCCAACACCTACACCTTTAGAATTATAGGCTCCATCGACATGGACCTTCCATACTGGGGAATCAGTTGTATCAGTTGCTGTTATAACTTCCACCTCCTATGGTGCTTCCATCCATTCAGCTACAAAGTTTGCGATAGCCTATCCTTTTGTTGCTGTGGGAGATTGGTACTGGATCTCAAACTCGCTTAATTCAATGGAAATTTGTGACAACCTTCCTGATGCTTCAATTTTACCCAGTACATGTTTCAAAGGATATGAAGTGATAACGACGATAGCATGTCCACTAAAGTAATGTCACAATTTTTTAGCTGTCATTCTCAAAGTAAAAGCAACTTTGTCCTGAACTGGGTATCGTTGTTGAGCTCCTGTTAGTTTTTGACTAATATAATAAACGGGTTGTTATTTTCGATCTCGATCAACCATCAAAACAGCACTCACTGCAGTCGTAGTGACGGCCATATACAAATACAGGGTTTCTTTATCAGAAGGACTGACCAATATGGGAGGTTGTCCCAGGTATTGTTTGATAGCTTGAAAAGCGTTCTCACAGTCTTTATCCCAATTATAATCTGTATTCTTCTTCAGTAGTCGAAAAAATGGAAGATATTTCTCCGAACTCTTAGATATGAATCGATTGAGAGCTGCAATTCGACCATTTAATTGTTGAACTTCTTTAATGCATCGAGGCGATCGCATGTTAACTAATGCTTCAATTTTGTCAAGATTAGTTTCGATGCCATGTATTGATACTAAATACCCTAGAAATTTTCCCGATGCCATACCAAAGACACATTTCTTAGGATTTAACTTCATATTGTAAAGGCGAATGACAAAGAAGGCTTTTTGAAGATTTGTGATGTGATCTTCTAGGTTCTTTGTCTTGACCACCATATCATCAACATAAACCTCCATACTCTTTCCAATCTGTTGCTCAAACATTTTATTAACCATTCTTTGATATGTTGTGCCTACGTTCTTCAGACCAAATGGCATGCGAGTATAACAGAAAGTTCCTTCTTTAGTGATGAAGACTATTTTTTCTTCATCTTGAGGAGCCATTTGAATCTTATGATAACCTGAATATGCATCCATGAAACTCATGATTTCATAACCAGCTATCGTATCGACCAATTGATCGATGCTGGGGAGAGGGAAATAGTCTTTAGGAGTTGCAGCGTTGATGTCTGTGAAATCCACACACATGTGATGTTTTCCCCCCGCCTTCTTGGCTAACACTATGTTTGATAACCATGTGGGATAACTTATTTCAAGAACCCAATGGACTTTTTTGAGAGATTTCATTTGGTTTTTTATGAACATATTTTTTTCTCGCGCAAATTTCCTTTTTCGTTGCTATATTGGGGTCTTGGTATGATCAATATTTAGTCTATGCTGAATTATCGTAGGGCTTATTCCTGGCATATCCTCTGGCTTCCATGCGAATACATCCACATTTTTCTGGAGAAAGGTAACTATGGAATTCCTCACATTGTCAAGAAGTGATGCATTAACCCTTAATAATTTTGCCTCTTCTTTGTCACCTATTGGTATGAGTTCATAGTCACTTGGCGAGACTGTCAAAACTTTTTTTTGGGATATTTGAACCATCTGGCTTATTGTTTTTACAAAATGGTCCATACTTTGACTGCTATTGTGATTCGACATTTTCATGGTGGAATGATAACAACTTTAAGCCCTTTCTTGTTCCCCCTTTACTTCTTTGATTCCTTCTTGTGTGGGATACTTCAACAATTGATAATAAGTTGAAGGAATTGCTCTTATCTTATGCAACCAACTTCGTCCTAATATAACATTGTATGAAGTTGGAGTGTTAAGTACTACAAAATTTGTGAACATGATGGTACCGACGATTGAAACAGGCAATCTTATAATTCCTATTGACATTGTGGTGCTGCCATTGAATCCCACTAATGGCATTTCTTTGAGAACTATTTCTTTTAGATCAATTCCCATGTCTAATAATGTTGTGAGGTATAATAAATCGGATGAGCTACCATTGTCTATCAATACTCTCCTGACTTCACAATGAGCAATATTTACTGTTATTACTAATGGATCGTCATGAGGGGGTGGTGCTTCTCTTTCCTCAAAACTTATCGGGCAGATGACATTTGATTCTCTCACAAAATAAGCTGGCTTGTTCATTTCACGAGCCTCCCTAGCGTAACTTTTTCTTGAGTTTTGTGAGAACCCAGACATGGTCAAACCTCCATAGATTGTATGAATAATTCTCACATAAGCTAATTGTTCATGTTTTGGCTGTTCATCTTTGGGATGAAGGTTGTGTGCGAACTCTGTGGCAGAATTCCTTCATTCTCTATTTGATCCTGCCATGCCATCGTCCACTAATTCCAGCAACAAACCTTTAGATAATTGGGCTAGTGGAATGAGTGGAATAATACAAACTTCTACAATCACACAAACCTTATACTTTTAGAGTGTTAGTAACTCATAAAATGATAAAAAAAAATGTAAAGTTTGGTTTACTAATTTAATAGAACAACATTTTTTATCTTAAGGAAATGCATCTATAGGAAGAAAATACCTAGATACTCACTAGTACAAAAACGTGTTTTAGGAACGGTTATTAACTGTCCCAAAGGACTTTTAGGGACGATTATTAACCGTCTCTAAAAGTTAAATATAATCGTCCCTAAAATCATTTTGGGATGATTAAACTCCTACTTTTGGAGATAGTTAATAATCATCCCAAATTATATATCAATAACCATCCCGAAAATATTTTCTCACAATCTTTTGGGATGGTTAATAACTGTTCCTAAATATTTTTTTCTTTAAAAAAATTTCAATATACTGTTTTTAGCACTCGAGACTCAGAAGTTAGAATCAATAAAAATAATTACAGAAAATTGTTTAAAATTATACAATATGAAATGGGATGTAATATGAAGCATGTTAATTGTGACTGTCTTCATGAACTTACCATACAATGCTCACGAGGATTTGCAAAAGTAGCAGTAGAAAATATGAACGAAGGATCACTTCCATATAGTGCATAGCAAAGCACAACCAAGTGATTGATCTAATCAAAGTAAATACTAAAATATTTTACATAAACTATAAAACTTAATATATGACTTACTCATTTTTCTTTCTCCATTATCTACGTACAAGTAAAAAAAGATCTACATAATCTAGAAGAAAGTTTACCATATGAGCAGAGGAGGCAGAGTCTGCTTAATATAAGAGTAGTATGACAACCAAATGCTCCCTTATAGACATGGGCCTCATCAACAACAACAAATCTAACACATGAAAAGATATATATCAAAATTCCATGACAACAAATGATGAATGTAAGTACTATAGTGACAAGCTAGGTTAAATCAGCATTGAGGTAGAATTTGCATAATTGGTTAAAAAAATAGGAAATAGGAAACTAGAATCAAGAACATAATACCTAAGATTTGACAAAATCCTGGCAAACTATTTATGGTATGGCAAGATGGATAAATGCAACATGTCTGGATTTGTAATCACCCAGTATAACTACATGTACTTGTATATAATAGATGATATACTAGTATTTAGAGCAATTTTACAAAAGCATCACTTAGATATTTTTAATGTTTTGCAAGAATGTAGAAAATTAGAGATAGTATTATTTGAAAAGAAAGCAGTAATAGCTCAAAAAAAATATTTAGGGTTAGAAATAGAAGATGGAAAATATCATCTACAACCCCATATTTTAAATAACATACAAAGTTTTCCTAGCATGATTAAAGATAAAAATTAATTATAAAGATTTTTAAGATGCCTAACATATGCAGAAGTATATATGCATTAATGAGAAAACCACTACAAACAAAGCTTAAAAAATATTATGTTTGGTAATGAACCGATCTGGACACTAAATATATGGATAAAATAAAAGCACAGGTAAAAAATTTACCAGCTCTATACCATTCAAGACTAGATAATAAATTGATAATAGAAACAGATTCTTCACATGAATATTAGAAAGCAGTATTAAAAGTAAAGGTTGATGACAAAGATGAATATCTTTGTAAATTCACTTCAGAATCTTTCCAAAATCCTGAATTAAATTACCATAGTAATGAAAAAGAATACTTAGCTATAAAGAAAGTCATTAAGAATTTTGTAATATATGTTGTTTTTAAGAATAATCTCACACTAGAAATCACTAGAAATTATACATAGAATAGTCAAATTCCCTGTATAGAGATAATAGTTGCATATATATAGACAAAAAAAGATTACAGATGTCACCCTTTGACAGGTATGAATAACTCTGACACTATGTTGTGTCAGACCTGAATGTTTAGAGTGTAGAAGAAAAGACTGGCAGATTTCTTCCTAAGGTTTGTGGTTTGTAACCTACACGATGTGATATTGAAACGATCCTCATTTAAACCATGTCATATATCTGATGTGATCTGGGACGAACCTCTCTTTATCCATGTCGTACATCCGATGTGATCTGGAACGAACCTCTGTTGATCCACACCGTACATTTGATGTGATCTGGAACGATCTCATCCCTTAGTCTTCTATACTCTTTCACCCATAAGTTCATACTTTTAGACGACGTGATCTCTCCAATCCTAAATAGTGCCATAATTAGCGTATACTCTAACATTAAGTCCCTCATTCTTTAACTTTGAGGTGAAGTAAAAGAATTTACTTACTTTATTGATATCATAAACGTTGTTTAATTCCTTGATATTTCTCATTAATATTATGAAATTAAAGGCATTTACTAATTCTTCCCAGTGATGTCTCTTCCATTTCCCTAGATCATAACGTTTCAAATTTTTAGTTTATAAAGAGGGATTTTTGTTCCCACAATCACTACATTTCATAAAAACTTCAAAATTTTTAGAGCAGAGAAGTTAAGATCGTACTTTCGAAAAATAACCTCGTAAGTCTGCTTTCGAAGGGAATTAGTTCATGGATTTTGGGGAACGAGATCGTTTTCTTGGGAAAATCAGTTCTTCAGACTAAAAAAGGAGTTTCCCTTATCATCCTTTCATCTAAAGGTAAAACTATCTTTGTTCGATCTTGAATTTCTTTACACACTTTCTGGTTTTGTTTTCTGCATTACTTTGAGTATGGCTTCGAGTGAAGAGAGGGTACATACTTTTTCTGAAATTAAAAACTCCCCAAAAATAGATACTCCTCAAGGTCATCTTGAAGGAACTGTATCTACTCCCAAAGCTTCAGAGCTAGAAAAAGGAAGAAAAATAACCTTCAAAGTAAGTACCGACTAGACTGGGCAACAAGCAGAACTGATTTTTCCTCCCGGTATAATTTTGAAATCAAAGGATCAAGACGTGAGGAGGGAAGATGTCCCAGCAATTAGGGATGAAGTCCCTAAACAGACGACCAAACAAAAAGTGGGGGTCTTAACTCTATCAGTTTCCACTAAATCGAACCCAACTCCAATACAGATTGGGTCGTATTCGTTAGGTCCTCCTCCAAAGATTAATATTCCCAATGTGAAAATCCAAGAACCAAGAAAAAAGAAATCTGGTGAGAAACTACCCTCAGAACGAGGTCGGGAGAAAATGAAAGGTCAAAAAGATTCGATCTTGAAACTACAAAGTAGGTTCGTGGGTTTTGACCTAACGAGGATAAGGGCACCTTAACACATTGCTCCAGAAATCAACTTACAACTTGTGTCTTCCCACCTTTGTGATAATGACGATCCTCCAAATGGATGGTATGTTCTCCACGAGGAAGCTCTAAAGGTGGGACTTCGGTTTCCAGCTCCTCGTATTATCACAAGATTTCTCAGTATGTATGATATCAGTTCAGCCCAATTGAATCCGAATGGTTGAAGGATTTTACTGTCTCACAGTGCTCAGTGGTGAGTTGAATATGGATATTGATGAACGATTAATTCGTTCGATGTACACGGTCAAGAAAAATGGAAAAGATAAAGGGAGATCGTATATATCCCCTACTCAACAAAAAGGGCTCATACTACATCTTCCAGGTAGTCAACACTCCTAGAAAGACAAGTATTTTTATATACAAGGTGACTTGTGGGAGTCAGATGATGGTCGTAGGGTTCGATCTACATGGAATCACAACTTCGTCAACGATCTTCCAAAAGGAGACGATGTTCTATATAGGTTGACATCCAAAGAAAAGGAGAAATTGTGTCATATTAAATTGAAAAAATTTGAGTATTACCCATACATAAGTATACTGACACCAAAAAAAATGTTGGAGTCAGGTGTCTGGAATAGTGTGGTAATAAGACGTTCAAGTCGTACGCTCTCTGTGTTCGTAAAGGTGTTTTGACGACCATCCAACCTCTTAATATTAGTATTAATTTTGTGTATTACAGATATGGATTATTCTGGAGTTGACTGCTCAGACCTGTTCGCAGACGTGGACATTAAGAAGAGTGCACCGAAACCTTCTTAAGTCGAAGTAAGAGTTCAAGAAGGGGATGACATCGTGAGACACTCGGCAGGAGTGATCGTATTCCCCATAGTGCCGAGTTCATCTCACATGAAATATGACCCCTAATTATCCAAGAAAAGGAAAATGAAGGCAGTTTAGTTCGACGAAAGAACTTCCCCTGTTCGTGTGTGTGATCCAGAGAGTTTAGAATTGAGTGACATCTATCTCAAAGATGTCAAGTATGTCAACACTCCAGTGACATATTTCAATGAAGGGATATTTGGAAGAAAGGATCTGCAACTAGACCTTTATCAGCACTTCAGGAGTGGAGAAGAGCAAGCTCGTGTACAAACAGCTTGCAAAGAGCAAGGATTGACACAAGGAGAAATGGTTTCTCAAAGGCTGTTCGAGGTAATACACTTATACAATGTCTTTTACTTCCTTTGTACATATAAAATTTTTACGATGTCTTTTACAGAATAAACTTTAGTTCCTGTACTCCAAACTTTATCCTAAAAAAAAGTTTTGTGATGTCATTTACAAGCGCTATCAATTATCCTAGAAGAGGAGATAACAAATCGAGCTTATTGGCAAAGAACTCACGAAGCGGAGTCCCTACTATCTAAGTACGAACAAGCCATTAACCGAAAGGATGCCACTATTGGTCGTCTTCGATTAAAAATAAATGACCTAGGGACCGAACTGCTAGATCTTACTAAAAAATTAAAGAACGCTGGGAATGTCGCTATGGAACAAACAGCTCGTGCTGATAAGGTTAAAGAAGAGCTTCATGTGTTGCGAGAAGAAATGAAAAGAGTACAAGACGATGTGAACTCTCTTCGTGACTTGGTGACTAAATTAGAAGAAGATTGTGTACGAGGTTATCGTGAAGGAGTGTCTTGGGTAATGGAAAATTTTAAAACACAAGCTTCGAGGTTGAACTTTAATGGCACTTTTACGAGTTTAGTACGAGCTATGCAATCAAATGAAAGTTTGTCCAAACCAGCCAGTTCTCCTTTGCAAAGTACTACGGGAGTTCAAGAGGAAGATATGGCATCGTCTCCTTAGAAGTGATATAGGTTTCATTACTTGTAGATGAACTCTACATATTTTGATCGTGTATTAGTTTTGAATGAACTCAATGCTTTTTGTAACCAAGCAAAGTATTTCATGTTTGAAAGATAAATGAAAAGTGAATTGACGCACATGTTGTTTTTACTTCTGTATTATCATTTTTCATCAGATCAAATCTCAACTGTCTCTTTTTTTTTTTATAGATTTAATAAAAGGAAAAGGGTGATGTAGACAATGTGAAATATAGTATATGTAGACTTGGCATACAAGTAAAATTATTCCAAAACAAATGGGACAATCATTTTAAAATTATAAAAGAATAGAGAATCAAGTTATAAATAAAATACTTGCGAGAATTTTAGTTCAATTGTATGAAAAGTAGGTCGTAGATTTTTAGAATTTTAGGTCGTATAGGTTGTTTAGACTGATGGCCTTTTCACAAGTTAATGTGAAATGTATCCTTATGTCCTTTGGTGAAGATAGCTCAGACGAGGTGGAAAAGGAACGTGTAGTGTTAAGACGCGCCAATATCCACGAGCCTATGAATACCGATCTCAAAGATGCTGGAAAGGTCGACAAAGGTCAAGTTCTTAGAGTAGAAAACTCAACTTATGTCATGTCTTCGGAATCTGATGATGACGAAGTGCCTTGTATAGTATGTCAAGACCCACATCTTCCTCAGTTATTTGAGACCAGAATCTTTGGAAACACCTCTACGCAAGACGATTTATATCATCATTTGGGTCATGAAGAAGATCGAATGGCCATTACGAACACAAGGAAAAAGGAAACAGGAACTCTATGGCATTTGGCCAGTCGTCGCGTGCTAGAGGTAGAGATTTTTAACTTTGTTGCCTTTAAATTTCTTCCATGCATATCGCCTGAATTCACTTCGTTTTAATTCACTTTGTCTTTTCATGTTGTACTTTATTGTATGTACTTTGTATTTCATTTGTTGTTAATTTTACTTCGTCTATGTTACACGTCGTGCCTCATTGTATTATAGACTTTGTACCTCATTTGACTTCTTTGTAGGCTATATCATTGACATATGATAATGAGAGGGAAGCTTCAAATTTGTATGATTCAGCTGTTATGCTTAAAACAGACTATGATGAAAGAAACTAGTTATATCACAAGACTGCTAAGAATTCAACGAATTAATCGAAGATGTAGACAAACATCGTCAAGTTAGAGATATGACGGTTGCAAAAATTAGGAACTGACACTGTTAAGAAACCAAATATTGGAGGAATACAATACTTTAAAATAGAAGAATATCATTCTTGAAGAAGATAAAGAAAAATTATCTCAAGAGGTGGAATATTGGAAGAACTTGTATTGTCAATCTTTAACTATTGTAAACGATCCAAAAAACCAATAAATTTGATAAAGTAACGAATTGGTGTAATAATATCTGAAACTTTGTAATGAATGAAATTATAAAGGTGTGCAACTTTGTTCCATTTGTTTGTGTTATGTATATATATATATTCTTCATATTGAGTCTGTGATATCACGTTTATTTTATTCGTTATGAGAGACATGAATGAGTCGATCTGAGTCTATCGCTATCATGTTTATCCTCTAGAAATAGGTTCTCCATTTGGGAACTCTTCGCGTTTAATTCGTGATATCACGTTATTTTATTGGTGACGAGGGACATGAATGAGCCGATCTGAGTCTGTCGCTATCATGTTTATCCTTTAGAAATAGGTTCTCCATTTGGGAACTCTTTGCGTTTAATTCGCGATATCACGTTATTTTATTTGTGATGAGGGGCATGAATGAGCTGATCTAAGTCTGTCGCTATCATGTTTATCCTCTAGAAATAGGTTCTCCATTTGGGAACTCTTCGCATTTTAATTCGCAATATCACGTTATTTTATTCATGATGAGGTACATGAATGAGCTGATCTGTTTTTGTCACTATCATATTTGTCCTCTAGAAATAGGCTCTCCATTTGGGAACTCTTTGCATTTTAATTTGCGATATCAAGTTATTTTATCGTGATGAAGGACATGAATGAGCCGATCTGAGTCTGTTGCTATCATGTTTATCTTCTAGAAATAGCTTCTCCATTTGGGAACTCTTTGTCTTTATTTAGAGTTTTGATTAGAGGAAAATGTTGTTTTGAGTGTTGTTTGAAAGAACACTTTAATATCTTGATAAACATCTTGTACATTCAAAATAACAACAAACGGATATATTTACAATAGTCTTGTAAAGCTCAAAATTGACATGGAGGATACCTCGTCTAAAAATAGTATCGTTTGAGTTGGTCCACATTCCAACTCAAAGGTTCTAGCTTTCCTCATTTTCGTCGAATGTGATAAGTCCTCTTGAAGTAATATCGATGACTTCATAAGGTCCTTCCCATGTAGCTATAAACTTACCATGTCCAGTTTCTACGTTATTTTCGACCACTTTTCGTAACACCCATTGGCCAACATCAAAAGTCTTAGGCTTAATGGTTTTGTTGTACATTTTTTGTACCAATCATTTTTGGGTTTCGATTTTGATTAAGGCCAATTCCCTCAACTCCTCAGATAGCGTAAGGTCTACTCTCCTCAAATCTTCATGATCTTTATGTGACAATTTTGACCGCAAGGTTGGTTCTTGCAACTCCGATGGTATGACTGCTTATGTTCCATATACTAGAGAAAATGAGGTCTGTCCCGTTGTCAATCTTAGTTTTATCCTAGTAGCCCACAACACATTGGATAATTCGTCAATCAACTTCCCTTTCGCTCCCTCCAATCTTTTCTTTAGAATGTTTATTAAAATTTTATTGGAAGATTCAGCTTACCCATTTGCTTGTGGCCTGTACGGTGTAGAATGAGAGAGTTTAATTTATAACTCTTTACAAAATGAGACGACTTTTTGACCTATGAATTGTTTTTCGTTATCCGTCACCAATTCTCTTGGCAAACCAAAACGACATACAATATTTTTCCAAATAAATCCAATGACATCTTTTTCCTGAATTATTACCAACGCTTCTGCTTCAATTCATTTTGAGAAATAGTCAGTGGCTACAATGAGAAATTTTCTTGGAACTGGACCTACAATGTCAAGTCCCCATTTTTAGAAAGGCCATGGACTAACAATTGATTTCAGCTCGCTGGTGGGTTGATGTTACAAACTGACATATTTTTTGCAACGATCACATTGTTTGAAATAAGACATACAATCTTTTCGTAAAGTGGGCCAGTAATAATCTTGACACATAATCCATTGTGACAAAACCACACCCCCCAATTGAGCTCCTCAGTGACCTTCATGCAATTCTGTAATGACCAATTAGGCTTCAGTATCTGTCAAACATTTTAACCAGAGACCTCCATTGTTCTTTCGATATAAAAAGCTATCGTACAGTATGTAACTTTGAGACTTAGTTATCAGCTTACGTGCTTTGTCTTTGTCATGGGGTAACACCCCTTGACTCAAATAAGGCACATAAGGAGTGATCCATGTTTCTCTTAGACTGACTCCATTCACCATGCTTTCATCCTTTTCATTTTCTACAGTTGGTATGCTTAGCAAAGTTAAACATGTGATAAGGACCGTTCTCTTCATGTCGGTTGCAATAGCTGAAGCTAAACTTGCTAAGGAATCAGCATGACTGTTATTGCTTTGCTGTATTTGGACCAAAACAAAATCTTTCATTTTAGATATTTTTGCCCGAACTAGCTCCAAATATTGTATCATTTGTTCTTCCTTGGCGTCAAAAATTCCTTTGACTTGATTGACAATTAATCGAGAATTACTACACATGACCACTTTCTTAGCCTCTAAGACGTTTAATTGTCGTAAGGCCAAAAGTACTGCTTCATATTCGGCGACATTGTTGGTCACTTGAAAATTCATTCAAACACATTGTTCGATCATTTTCCCATTTGGCGTAAAAATGACAATTCCAACACCTACACCTTTAGAATTATAGGCTCCATCGACATGGACCTTCCATACTGGGGAATCAGTTGTATCAGTTGCTGTTATAACTTCCACCTCCTATGGTGCTTCCATCCATTCAGCTACAAAGTTTGCGATAGCCTATCCTTTTGTTGCTGTGGGAGATTGGTACTGGATCTCAAACTCGCTTAATTCAATGGAAATTTGTGACAACCTTCCTGATGCTTCAATTTTACCCAGTACATGTTTCAAAGGATATGAAGTGATAACGACGATAGCATGTCCACTAAAGTAATGTCACAATTTTTTAGCTGTCATTCTCAAAGTAAAAGCAACTTTGTCCTGAACTGGGTATCGTTGTTGAGCTCCTGTTAGTTTTTGACTAATATAATAAACGGGTTGTTATTTTCGATCTCGATCAACCATCAAAACAGCACTCACTGCAGTCGTAGTGACGGCCATATACAAATACAGGGTTTCTTTATCAGAAGGACTGACCAATATGGGAGGTTGTCCCAGGTATTGTTTGATAGCTTGAAAAGCGTTCTCACAGTCTTTATCCCAATTATAATCTGTATTCTTCTTCAGTAGTCGAAAAAATGGAAGATATTTCTCCGAACTCTTAGATATGAATCGATTGAGAGCTGCAATTCGACCATTTAATTGTTGAACTTCTTTAATGCATCGAGGCGATCGCATGTTAACTAATGCTTCAATTTTGTCAAGATTAGTTTCGATGCCATGTATTGATACTAAATACCCTAGAAATTTTCCCGATGCCATACCAAAGACACATTTCTTAGGATTTAACTTCATATTGTAAAGGCGAATGACAAAGAAGGCTTTTTGAAGATTTGTGATGTGATCTTCTAGGTTCTTTGTCTTGACCACCATATCATCAACATAAACCTCCATACTCTTTCCAATCTGTTGCTCAAACATTTTATTAACCATTCTTTGATATGTTGTGCCTACGTTCTTCAGACCAAATGGCATGCGAGTATAACAGAAAGTTCCTTCTTTAGTGATGAAGACTATTTTTTCTTCATCTTGAGGAGCCATTTGAATCTTATGATAACCTGAATATGCATCCATGAAACTCATGATTTCATAACCAGCTATCGTATCGACCAATTGATCGATGCTGGGGAGAGGGAAATAGTCTTTAGGAGTTGCAGCGTTGATGTCTGTGAAATCCACACACATGTGATGTTTTCCCCCCGCCTTCTTGGCTAACACTATGTTTGATAACCATGTGGGATAACTTATTTCAAGAACCCAATGGACTTTTTTGAGAGATTTCATTTGGTTTTTTATGAACATATTTTTTTCTCGCGCAAATTTCCTTTTTCGTTGCTATATTGGGGTCTTGGTATGATCAATATTTAGTCTATGCTGAATTATCGTAGGGCTTATTCCTGGCATATCCTCTGGCTTCCATGCGAATACATCCACATTTTTCTGGAGAAAGGTAACTATGGAATTCCTCACATTGTCAAGAAGTGATGCATTAACCCTTAATAATTTTGCCTCTTCTTTGTCACCTATTGGTATGAGTTCATAGTCACTTGGCGAGACTGTCAAAACTTTTTTTTGGGATATTTGAACCATCTGGCTTATTGTTTTTACAAAATGGTCCATACTTTGACTGCTATTGTGATTCGACATTTTCATGGTGGAATGATAACAACTTTAAGCCCTTTCTTGTTCCCCCTTTACTTCTTTGATTCCTTCTTGTGTGGGATACTTCAACAATTGATAATAAGTTGAAGGAATTGCTCTTATCTTATGCAACCAACTTCGTCCTAATATAACATTGTATGAAGTTGGAGTGTTAAGTACTACAAAATTTGTGAACATGATGGTACCGACGATTGAAACAGGCAATCTTATAATTCCTATTGACATTGTGGTGCTGCCATTGAATCCCACTAATGGCATTTCTTTGAGAACTATTTCTTTTAGATCAATTCCCATGTCTAATAATGTTGTGAGGTATAATAAATCGGATGAGCTACCATTGTCTATCAATACTCTCCTGACTTCACAATGAGCAATATTTACTGTTATTACTAATGGATCGTCATGAGGGGGTGGTGCTTCTCTTTCCTCAAAACTTATCGGGCAGATGACATTTGATTCTCTCACAAAATAAGCTGGCTTGTTCATTTCACGAGCCTCCCTAGCGTAACTTTTTCTTGAGTTTTGTGAGAACCCAGACATGGTCAAACCTCCATAGATTGTATGAATAATTCTCACATAAGCTAATTGTTCATGTTTTGGCTGTTCATCTTTGGGATGAAGGTTGTGTGCGAACTCTGTGGCAGAATTCCTTCATTCTCTATTTGATCCTGCCATGCCATCGTCCACTAATTCCAGCAACAAACCTTTAGATAAGAGCTGCTCAATTTTCCATTTGAGATGTCGAAGTCCTGAGTCCAATGTCTCGTGTCTTTATGAAAAGCACAATACTTGTTAGGGTTGCATTGAGCAATCTTCATCTGAGCAAGCCAACGAACTTGTTGAGTTTTTTCCATATGACGAACTACTTCGGCTACTGAAACACGAATAGGTGGTCCTTTGAAAGGAGACAGAGATCTTCCCCAAGTTCTTGCATGTTGTGGTGAAGTGTTATTAGGTCGAAACCTTGAAGAGTAAGGTTTTATCCCTTTATATGATCTTCTTCCATTGAGTTTTTTATCAAGTGACGATTTTCTTCCATCGTCGCCAACCCTTGAGGTTGATAACTTTGTTGAGGGCATTTCTCTTTCCACATTTCCAACCTTATGAGCCTCGTCATACACTACTTCTAATGACCTTGGAGTGATTTTTGTTAATTCAATAAATAGGGCAGAACTTCGTTTAACTCCCATTCGGAAAGCCTCAATTTCCAGAGATTCTGGACAATCAATGATTTCAAATTTTTTCATCTTAAAGCGTCTGAGATAAGCTTCAATAGTTTCTTATGATTCTTGCACTATTGCGAAGAGATGGTGAGCTTCCTTCCTTATAGGTTTATTACTTGCATAATTGGTGATGAATACCTTCATGAATTCTCCATAATTTGTAATGCCCCTTGGAGTCAAACCTCTAACCACTTTTGACCTGAATCTTGCAAAGCAAATGCAAAGATCTTGCACATCATTGCATCTTTTTTTTCAATAGATAGGCAAATCGATGCCATAATGGTTTTAAATTGCATGTCATGGAAAACTGGATCTTTAGTTCACCTATAGGCTGGACATCAAGAAGTAAAGAACTTCTATGGAGGTACGATGTGTTCAATATCATCAGAAAAAGGTGATACGTTTAGTTGATTGCAATCTCTTTCAATATCATATTGAGTTCTTCCTGTTCCTTGTTGCTTAATCTGCTCTTCCATTTTCTTCATCCTTTCATCCCATTCTTTATCTATTTGTGATTTTTGATTAGGAATATAAGGAATTATGGATGGGACAAGTTCTAGTGGGAGAATTGAAGCTTGATGAGGTGGGGAGTTGCATGCTCTATGGGAGCTCTCCTCATCATGAAGTGGTTCTTGTTGTTGATCTTCTAAATTCAATCTAGGATTACGAACATTTGCCAAATGATTTTGCAACTCCCAATTATCTTCTTGACTTTGAAAAAATCTCATTGTAACTCCACCAATTGTTGTTGCAAAAGAGGCATCATAGTGTTATCTTCTTGGGCGAGACGACCTGATGGTTCTGAGGAACTAGACTATTCTTCAGGTAAAGGATGAGCTGTTTGGCTATCAATTGGGAAAGATCCCATTGCACGCTCTAAGGTTTCGTTCAGATCATTGATAGGCATTTGGTCTTTGAACTGCAACGCGTTAATAAGTTCTGTCATGATGAATTACAGTTGATGAACTAGATTTCTTGGAGCATGATCTAATTCTCTTAGTTATGAACTAAATTTAAGGTCTCAAACAAAAAAGCAAGAGCAAAAAAGCTTGAGGCCCCATAGTGGGCGCCAATTATTTTTAAGAATAATCTCACACTAGAAATCACTAGAAATTATACATAGATGAGTTGAATCCACTTTATAGAGATAATAGTTACATATATAGACATAAAAAGACTACAGATGTCACCCTTTGATGGGTGTGAATAACTCTAACACTGTGTTGTGTCAGACCTGAATGTTCAGTGTGCAGAAGGAAAGACTGTCAGATTTCTTCCCAAGGTTTGTGGTCAATAACCCACACGATGTGATATTGGGACGATCCTCATTTAACCATGTCGTATATCCGATGTGATCTGGGATGAACCTCTATTGATCCACATCGTACATCCATTGTGATCTGGAACAAACCTCTGTTGATCCACGTCGTACATCCGATGTGATCTGGAACAATATCATCCCTTAGTCTTCTGTACTCTTTCACCCACAATTTCATACTTTTAGACGACGTGATCTATCCAATCCTAAATAGTGCCATAATTAGCATGTACTCTAACATATGTTTTAAGTTCAACATTTATAGTTAGAACTGATAATAAAAATTTTAAATTTTTTTTAAGAACTAACATTTCAGGAGACTATAAGCAAGGAAGAATCATCATATGGCAGCAATGGTTCAATTATTATAAGTTTGATGTAAAATATTTACCAAGAACTAAAAATAATTTAACAAATACATTAACTAAAGAATTAGCACCATTAACTATTTTTATGATCGCAGGAATAGAGCAAATTGATATAAAGGTCAAGATAAAAGAGAAGGAAATAAAAATCCTTCGTAAACAACTTGAATTTTTAAATCTTGAGAAATCTCTTATAGAAATAGGCAATATAAAGGAAAAACTTAATTGTTCAAAACTACCCTCAAAATCCAAAAATTCTATAAAAAAAAAAAAACTTGTGAGAAAAGATCCCAGATTAAAATGGAAGAACCTAGCAGTTCAAAAAAAGATAAAATCTCTGATAAAGGAAAAGGAAAACTCAATTGAGCTGATGAAGCAGAAAAAGAAGAACAAAAGAAGATTTATGTAGTTTACAATGGTCCAAAACCTGAAATTTACAATAATTGGGCAGATACAAGCAAAGTTATTCTTGAATTTAGTAGAGTAACTCATAGAGCTTTTACCACCAGAATAAAAACTGAAAGAAGCTATGCTAATTATAAACACCAAAGTTAATAAATCCAAAAGAAGTTATAAAAAATTGTTGAGAAATTACCAATAATAACACCCTTAAAATTTATAATAACAAAACTAACACCCTAATAATATTGAGGGTTCAATTTGAACGTGTAATATTGAACGTTCAACATTAAACAGATCTAAATTGTCGTCGTTCAATATCAATTGAATGCTTATTCAAAAAATGATATATCAATTATTTTTTTATTGTGAAAATATAAGTTTGAACATAAGAGGTGTTATTTTTGTTATTACAAGTTTTAAAGGGTGCTATTTTTGTTGTTTTTCTAAAATTATTCTACAGTACTATAACAACAACCAGTATCAACTAGCAAGTGAAGAACTTTAGAAAAAGTAGTAAGACCACCTGTCTTATTCAAGGAAACATCTTCCAAAAATATATCAAAAGTTGAAGAAGAAAAAAATTAATATATAAATCCAGCAAAACACAATGGTTGAGCTTGTACGACTTAGCTAGAAAGTTTACGCAAGAACACATAGAGAATATGAAATTCTATACTATAGAAAAGGATTATCCAGCTATAAATAAATTCAATATTCTTGAAGAAGCACATCCAATTTTTGTATATAAAGCATATCATGGAGGTTTAATTGAAAATCTTTATCTAGGGATTAATTTAAGTGAATTAAATTATTTCCTAAAAATTTCAAGAAAGGCATAAAAAACTTTAGGAAAAAGATTAGAATAAAAGATAAACTTATTTATCTTAGATTTTTTAGTTCATTAATGGATTGGAATGATGAAGGTTGTATTAGTTCTTATCATTTTGTCAAATTAGGCATTGCCAACCCCAACATAGAAGTTCTCAAACCAAGGGCATTACCATAAAAAGAATTCAATACAGAAGAACTCTATTTATCAAGAGGACAAATTTACTATGAAATCAAGAATATTGACAATTCTACTGAAATCAAAGTAAATTATTCAATTAATAAAATCATCATTATTTCCCATAGTAATATGCTCTCATCAAAGAAGATGGTAACAAAATAAGTAAATTTGAAGCAAACATCAACAGTAACAATTTAGAAGTATGTCAAGAAAAGAGAATTTTTTTTTTGCTTCTATACCAGAAAGGTTACCAAATATCACAAATGCATTTTTTTCATCAAAGATAGAGAATATGAAGAAACGTTATCATCTACATCATCAAAATTGTTGGCAAAAAGAGAAAAAGAAAGGTAAAAGAAGACCGTCGGCAAGAAAACAACAAAGAAAAGCAAAAATGTAGAACCCACACCTTGTTGGCAACACACGCCAAAGAACAGTAAAAGTAGATAAAGTATTTTGTAAAAGAGATTCGTTATGTTATAAAAGGAACTCTTATTTCCATCTACACACACACACACAAAGCAAAAAAGGAGAAAGAGCTTAGAAATAAGAAGCTTAAGTTATTCTCAATCTATGTATAATCCAAAAATAATGTATTTTCAAGGAATGAGCAACTAAGGATCCATTCAAGGTTCTTAGTTGGCTTCAGGTATTAATAATTATTATATTATGAATAAAATGGAATGAAGTCACTCTTTTCTTATCTCTTTACAAGTCCAATTTTAAATACCATAATATGTACTTATGCAAGGGCTTCTCTATTACCAGGTAGGTATCAAGGATTGAAGCAAGATGAGGCATACCAGGTATTATAAAAGATGGACAGAGAAAGGAAAGAACGTGGTGTACCCATTTAATTCAGGTATGATAATTGTAACCTTAAGTTAATTAAGAATCTTGAATGTTTAAATATTCGTTTAGCTCATTCATAAATAAAAATAAAGAAATCATGACTAAAATACAAGAATTTGAAAGAAAATAGATGGAGCTTTTAGAGCAATATTTTGACAATAAATGTTATGAAACTTGTTCAGAAAATTTTAAAGGATTTGACACTCTTTTAGATTATTACACAGATTATATTTCTAATATACTATATTTAATAGATCATCTCGTGGGAAAATTTTTAAGAAATTATTTTACACAGAAATTTGTTAAAGTAAATAAAATAGAATTTGATAACCTAATTTTTTGGTTTTATTTATTCAAAAAATATACAGGAAGATAAGTTAACTGAGCTTTAAAATTTAGCGCTTAAAAATTGGTATCAAAATCATAAATATAAACATAATTAATAAAAATTATTTTAAACAAAATGTTTAAAATTAGATACCTCAACCTAATTCAACAAGAAAAATAAATTATTTAAAATATTATAAAAAAGAAGGCAATATAATTAATATTAATGGTTAAGAAAATAATAATTTATAAGATCATTTTCAAGTGGAACAAAGAATTAATATAGTTATACCATAAATAATAATCTTAAAACTTTTTTTACACTTAAATGATTTTCATAAATCTTACGAAGTTTTCTAGAGGAATCGTAAACTTTACATATATATTAATCAAAAATAATGAAAGAAAGGGTATTATGGTAAAAAATTATATTTAATACTTAATTAAAATTTACTGTTTCAACCCAAAAATAGTCTATTTGAGTAAAAATGACTCTTTTGCACAAAAATGAGCTATATAGGTAAAAAACTGAAATTTAGTAGGATCATTATCTTAAGTTATAAGTAGTTGCAATGTTAATGATTTTTTCCTTGTAATGTCAACGTCATATTGGCCGTAATATAAGTATGCATATGTGGTATTTTAAAACTCATTTAATGATACATCATTTCTACCAACATGTTTATGCAAGGCCACACACAAATTTGACATATACATTTTTATGGATACTGTATTATAGTAGTCACTTTATTTAATAAAAGATATGCATGTACACCCTATATTTTTGTAGTAGTATAATAATAATTCTTGCCTTTAATTTTAGGTACACTATAAATATGCATTATCAGAGTTAAATTGTTCAACTTTAATGATTTATTTAAGGCTTTAGTTTTGTTAAAGACAATTTTAGCATTTATTATTTCAACATGTACGTGGCACATGTATCAATTCTCAATTAAGTTAAAATTTTGGACTATTAGTGTATCTAAAATTAAATTTAGGGACGACCAATGTGCTACTACAAAAATATGGGTCTACAAGCATACTTTTTATTAAATAGGGGGACTATTAAAGTACCGAATCCCATTTTTATTATCGACCTTTTTCTTCTATTCACAGGGAACCCATATCGACAGTAATCTAGATAGTATGCACATGTTATATTTGAAGAATTTTTTTTAAATTAAATTTGCATAAGTTTTAAGGTAAATTTTATTTTGGCTATTATGTTAATATGATGTTACCATTATGTTCATTCTTTCAATGTAGTTGCATAAATATTGACATTTTTCTACAATAATTCAACTTTATATCGACTATAATTTGTTTCAATGTTGTCTTTAAATTGTACATGCAAGTCCACTTACTAATTTAATATTACAAAAAAAATATATTATGACATCTTAGTTAGGTTAAGAATGACAATGTTTCGTGTTTATGATGAGATCCATCAACATGCTTATGCAAGTCCACAAACTAGTTTAATATAACGTTTTTTTTTTTTTAGCAATTGTACATATATGTGTCTTATTATCCTTGTATTAAATTAGTTTGAAATAATATTTTCTTACATTATTAAACTTTATATCGACCGTAATATGTTATTGCATATCATATATTTGAATAATTATTTACTAAATTATTTTTACCATTAAGAAAAAAATTATTTGCATGACTTTTAAGAAAAAAATTATTTTTACCATTATGATAAGTCTTTCAATGTAGTTGCATGCGATTCAATATTTTTCTACCACAAATAGACTTTACATTAACCGTAATTTATTACATCATTTTCTTCAACATGCATATACAAGTTCATATACTAATTTAATATTTTTAAAAATAAGTTTATATAGTTTGATGGATGAACTTCGTACACTCGTCACATATGGTAGTAAGTGGATAAAAAAAAAGTAGAAAGGAGTATCATGGTGAGAAAGGTTTTGTGATCAGGTTACAAAAATGAGATAATTACATTTGTAGTCGGTGCCGATTCACTAGACATAATCATACAATGTGCAATGAATTCATGCAAATAATTGTGAAACTTATACCATCAAACAATATTTTAAAGGGTTACATGCACTTTTTTGGCTCCTTGTTTCCTACGGGAATATTAGGACTCATGTTTTTGGCAATGGTGAGAGTTAAATGTAAAGTTGTTTCCTTAGTGATCTGTGGTGAGTAATTGATTTTGTCAAACTAC
The DNA here is from genome assembly GCA_029378325.1 of Elaeagnus macrophylla. NCBI lineage: Eukaryota > Viridiplantae > Streptophyta > Magnoliopsida > Rosales > Elaeagnaceae > Elaeagnus > Elaeagnus macrophylla. The sequence continues at coordinate 11,181,141 of CM055644.1, read as the reverse complement.
TCTATTACTAATATTTGACATATTTTATTAAATTTTGTTGGAGTTATCTATTATATAATTAGGACGATCGATCTATTATTAAATTACATATTTTGTTATTAATGTTTGACAAATTAAGTTTGTTTTTTTCTCCGATCATTATGTGGTAGTTGTACAACTACTCATTAATCTAATTTTCCTCCCATATATCTTTACTTTAAGAAATCTATCTTTACTTTAAGAAAATAATACGTACATGACATATAACGTAATATCAATTTTGCAAAACATAGATAGACTATAGTAAAAAGTTTCCTATTATAAACACTTTATGACTTTGTTTTTGTTATCTTCAGCCAAGTCCTCAAGCCATTATATGAGTATATATACAATTAAGAAAATTTATTGTATGCAGTATATTAACCAGCACAAATACACAATTAAATTATGATGCTGAAATTAAAATTAAAATTTACAAAGAAAGGTAAAAATTGCATGATCAAAAGTTTCATTATCTATACATTGACCACTAACAAGTATACAAAGAATTAATACAAAAAGAACCTAAAAAGCTCTAAAGGTGGTTAAGGAAATAAACTACATTAGCAACTCATAGTCTACTACATGTAACAACTCGTAACACATATTTTCTTGTATACAGTAATGTCCTCGTGTTCAATATCAGAGAGTGAATTGTAGGTGTGTGAAATTCAACAACCGTCGGTGCATATACTACAATCTCCATTGCAAAATAGATATTATAGATTAATTTGTGTAAGCATTTCGCTGCAATGAAGAATAAAATGTCATGATTAGAAAATAAGGGATTTATAAGCTACACACACGTACGGAAGTTGTTACATTGAAACTTTCTCTCTTTTGATCAAAAACATCTTTTAAGATTTTGTTTTTTTGAAGTTTCTTTCATATTGATTAGTCTTATAAACTTCACACTGTTCATTAAAATCAGAAAACATTTCACGTATACTTTACATAAGTTTCTTTAATGGAACATCTCGAATATGTGTTGAAAGCGAGTTATAGACATGTAATACAGTCATTAGGATATGATCCAAATTAAATTTATTTTTTAAACATATGCAACTTCACTAAAATAGTTGAAATAATACATTTTCATACCAAGTATGTTATGGACAATATGAAGTTGAAATATGGATTAAATAGTTGATAAACATAAAAATTCATTAACAAACTTAAGATATGTGTACTAGCAAATATACATAAAAACCCTTAAACAAAATACGGCACATGTGGTGAAATTAGTGGGTAGGCACTTGCATGGGCAAGTGGTGGAAATGCTATAAAAAAAAGTTATGGTCTATATAAAGTTGAAATATTGAAGAAAATAGTTGATAATGTGACGTTAAGATTCTTGTCAAAATTTTCTCTTAAAATACATTCAACAAGGATTAAACACTCTTAAAATACCAAATACACATATGATAAGTCAATATAAAATTGAATTATGGTAAAAAAAAAAATCGATAAACATACAAGTAAATATTAGAGACTTAAGACACTGATAATACTATAACACACAATGTTGTTGAAACAACTATACATTAAAATACATTCTTCAATTACATCGTTTTAAAATATCACATATGTATATAAAATAAGTTAAGTCAATATGAAATCAAAGTATGTAAGACAAAAGTCGATAAACATACAAGTATACATCAGAGAGTTAAGATAATGGTATTGTGATGTTAACAATCTTGTAAAAAAAAATTAAAAATATATTCACCTTCAACTAAGCAGTCTTAAAATACCAAATACGAAAATAAAATAGAATAAGTCGATATGAAGTCAAACTTTTAAAAAAAAAATTGATAATCATACAAATATTATTAGAGACTTAAGATAGTCTTAATGTGATAGTAACAAACAATCTTATCAAATTTTCATTTAAAATACATTCAACTTTAATTAAAAAGTCTTAAGAGTACCAAATATGAATATTAAAATAAGTCAATATAAAGTCGAACTATGAAAGAAAAAAAAAATTGATAAGCATACAAGTATAGACGTAAAATAGTAGTAATATAATATTAACAAATAATCTTGTCAAAAATTTCCCTTAAAATATATATATTCAACATCAATTAAAAATTCTTAGAATACTACATATGCATATGAAAAAATTAAGTCGATAAGAAATATAATTATGAAAGAAAAAAACTGTTAAGCATACAAGTATATATTAGAGACTTAAGACAATGATAATACGATACTAACACACAATCATAATTCATTTAACTTCAATTAAATAGCCTTATACCACATATGTATATCAATTTGATTGAGTCGATATAAAATCGAACTACGGATAAAAAAAGTCAATACGGATACAACTTTACATTTTGATCAACAAAAAAAGGAATACAACTTTATATTAGAGACTTAAGATAGTGGTAATATGATATTGATATACAATCTTGTTGAAACAACTATACATTAAAATACATTCAACTTTAATTAAACAGTCCAAAATACTACATATGCATATCAAATCGATTAAGTTTATATGAAGTTAAACTATGGAAAAAAAAATCGATAAACATATAAGTATACATCAGAGACTTAAGATAATGATAATACGACATTAATAAATAATCTTGTTAAAATTTATCTCAAAATACATTCAACATCAATTACACAGTCTTAAAATATCACATATGCATATAAAATAAATTAAGTCGATGTGAAGTCAAAGTATAGAAGAAAAACGTTGATAAACATATAAGTACACATTAGCGATTTAAGATAGTGGTGGATAGTGTTAAAATACTAAGTATGCATAAATAATAGATTAAGTCGATATGAAGTCGAAATATATAAGAAAATGTCAAGAAACATACAAGTATACATTAAAGACTTAAGATAATGGTAATATGATATTAATAAATAATGTTGTAAAATGTTTTCCTTAAAATACATTGAACATCAATTAAACAATCTTAAATTACCACATATGAATATAAAAAATATTAAGTCGATAAGAAGTTTAACTATGGAAGAAAAACGTATTTAAGTATACAAGTATACATTAGATTCAACATACAATCTTGTTCAATCAACTATATATTAAAATACATTCAATTTTCATTAAACAGTCTTGTAATATTACATATGCATCTTAAATTATTTAAGTCCATATGAAGTAAAACTATGACAGGAAAAAGTCTATAAGAATATAACTACACATTAGAGACTTAAAAGACAGTGGTAATACAATATTAACTCACAATTTTGCTGACAAAAAATTGAAGGATATAGCATATATATAACTATACCAGTCTAACAATTCCAATTAAAATTACATTAGTTGTAGGCAATGAAAAACGTAACAAAATATCAAAATAAAATTTCCTTTTGAATAAAAACCCACCAAGGGGTCTTTAAGTAATGTTTGGTACCTTGTAGGCACCTTTAAAGGCAAATGCCGATCAAAAATAGTGTAAAACCTTGAGGCTTCATGTGTGGTTTTTTATTAAAAAGGAATCCTTAGTTGGTTTTGTTACAGACAATAGCCTGTCATTAAAATATCGATCAAATATTAACTTTAATCGACTATCATTGCTTTACTTATTTTTAACATTTTGACCATATCAATTTTTAGTAGACCCCATATTGACAATAGAAGTAACCTGTCAAGTATGTTAAAACCTGCTCATGGTTCATTATTAATTAAAAAATCACATATTGAGACTCCAATGAATTTTTACATTATTTTTTGCCCATTTTAGAAATACCCACAAATATTGATGGGTAACACCAAGGTCCCAAAACTTGTGTTTATGGACACTTAGGTCCTACTTTTAGCCAAAAAAAAGGTACAATTTATTTCATATTTTAGAAATTAAAGTGTTATTTTAGTAAAATTTAGAGACAAATATCTTAAAATTTAGATACTAAAGTGTCAAAAAATCATAGTTTAGGGGACTAAAGAGTACCCGGTTGAAGGCTAGCAAGTAAAAAAATCTCAAACACATAATTAGAGACCAAAGCAATGCTTTTGAAATTATAAATTAATTAAAATATATAATTATAAATTTAAAAGATAAAAAGGAGAAGTACTAGTAACAAATGAATAATTCATGAAAAAAAAATATTTTTTTATAATTTAAATGTCAAATCTTAAGTATGATATATCTATCTTATGAATATATTTATTTCAAAGGAAAATTTATCTATATTGTATCTTAAATTTATATTTAATTAAAAATTTAATATCTATCATATCTTATATTCAAAATTCATATTGTATGTTGTAAACTCTATAAATAGAGTTTTTGTATTAAAAATAAAACAATTAATGATAATTTTTTCTTCTATTTGCTCTTTTTACTTTTCTGCTTTCTTTACTTTACTTTTCTTATTTTCTTTAATTTTATAACATGTTATCAATACGATTATTTATTTAAAACTTTGGTTTTTTATATGTGAAATGACATTAGCCATAATATATTACAAACTGTTTGTGGTATAATTCACAAGTTATTAAATTTTATTATTCTTTATGATTAAACTCAAATTTTATTTTTATTTAAAATCTATCAAGATTTTTTTTTATTTTTTGATCAATTCAATTAGGTATCATAAATATATAATATTTATGATTTATTTATTTTTTAAATTTATTAAATTATTTAATTTATATATCAATATATATATATATATATATATATATATATATATTTATATTGTAGTTGTTTATAATTTTAAATATATCATTGGAAAACCAATAGAATCTAAAAAGATCGATGTATACTGTTAAAAAATAATAATAAATAAATTTGCCCTTTTTAGGACGAGTAATATTAATATTGTTTCATTTTCTAAGAATTTTGAAAGAAAAATAATGAAGTATAAATCTGATATATTGCTTTTTACACTATTTGATTTCATGCCTGATCAGCCCAATTATGGATTTACTAACTTGACAATCTGTAATGCGCTTTTCCCTGATTACTACTCAATGGGACATGCCTATATAAAGTCAAATTGCTCTAATATGTTATATCTGATTGGTCATTAATTAACACACTATATAATGATAGCCTCTAATTGCCTTAGTTGATCAGAAGGCTTGAACTAATCTGATTGTTATACGTGAATTATTATCAGATAAGGTTGTTATTTTTAATTAACCATTATACAGTAAACGTTCTGATAATATTTGAATTCTACTCTTTCATGTTTATCTATACTAGAAAAAAGCATGTGCTATGGACTTGTAAAGTAAAAAAATTATTTAAAAAGAAATAAAACTTGAAAAAATATAAGACAATTAATTTTAAAATAAATTATTTAAATAATTCTTTTAAAGACCGTATATTATTTATTTCAACCTCTATATAATTTTTTAATATAATTAATATTTTACTAATTTATATTGTTTTTTCTTTTTAACTAAGATTAAGAAAATGTAGATAAAGGTTGATACTTTAAAGATATTATTTCTTAAAAAAATAGCTAAAAATAATGATTGATAAAGTTTGATACAATTTAATTCAAAAACCAACTATAAGGATTCAAGTGATGTTTTCTATTTTCTTTTATCTTTTTTTTTATAACAAATTTCACATTTTTTATGTAAGAGGAAAGTAAATTTTGAGAACAAGAAAAAAAAAAAAAAAAAAAAAAAAAAAAGGTGAATACTGAGAGTAAAAATAAAAAATAGTTGATCCTGTTTAGTTATTTTATATTATTTGCTCAATTTTTGAAAAATAATTTGCACTTTTATTTTGATATTTGAATTATTGACAACAATAATTATATTAATTTAAATGAACATGATAAGTAATATTTATGGATCATTTTAAAAAAACTAAACAATATTAAATTATAAAAAAAAATTCGGAAATCAAATTCTATTAATTTAATTAAACTAAATAGAATAAGCTAAAATAAAATAATTACAAAATAATAGATCTAAAACAATTAAAATTATTTTTCCTCTAAAACAATCAAATTCAAATACTAATTTATTTTAGTTAATAAAAATTCATATGGAGAAAATAATTTTTGTTTTCCTTTCTTTTACAAATTATATTACCTTATTAGCATGATTAATAATCTAAATTAAGAACATGAGCCACAATCAAAATAAGTTACAAAAAAAAATTATTTATTAATTAGTGAGTAAGTAATGTGCATAGTACATATCAATCGCATTAAAATTATTTTTAACTTTACGGATATATTACTACACAATTCAAGAAAATGCTTACACTAAACATGCATATAATTAGTTTAGGGTACTACTTCATCCCTACTTATGAGTAATAAATAATTTAGGGTAATAATATTTTTACATTTATTATTGTCACAATAAAATTGTATAAATTATATGTTGTATTTTTTCAATTAATTATATTTTACTAATATTATTGCTAACTAAATTTTTCATATAAAGAATTGTTGTAATAATAACAATTTAAATTATGATAATGTTACTATTCATAATTTATCCATATTATAATTAGAAATAGATTATTGGGTGCATTAAAATTTAAAACATAAAAAATTATTACTTTTTTGTCGGCATATAATTATATCTAAGATGGCCTTTCTTATATTTATATTTTTGTTAAAAATATTTTATTTTATTGATCATATATTTAAAAAAATACATAAATAATTAATTAATAATAAAATATTTAACATATGTATTAAATTTTGTTTTAATAATTTAATGCAATAGCATTAAAGAGATGTCAATTCAAATTTGATGGATAAGTTTATTTTGGTGAATTTTGTATAATTATAAGTATTAATATATTATAAATGGCCTTATAAGTTTAGGTATTTTGAGTGCAAAGTTTGTTTGTTTGTTTATCTTTAGTGGCATATATATATATGTTTTATAAATTTTAAGCAACATGTTATTTTTAATAATATTATTATTTTATTGTTATTGTTATTTATTATATGTGAACTTTGATTTTTAGCAAAACAAGAAGAAAAAAAATAACCATGTTATATTTATCTAAAATTAAGTTATAAATTAATAAATTTGTAAAGAAGTATGTAATTTTTGTTGTTGTCTAATTAACAAATATGAGGAAAAAAATTATGAGAAACTCAAAAATATGCTAAAGTGAAAAGAAATATTTGCATTGATCTTAAAATTTATTCAATTAGTATAAGTATTATGCAAAAATTAATATTAAAATTCACTCTTACAGGGATGACCATGACTCTCTTCTATTTACAAAATTATTAACAATATAATTTGTAAGTATTAAATTATATATATTATCAATTTAAAAATATATATATATAAGAATGTAATTATAATTAAATAAAATTAGTTATTTGAACATGTAAATACTTTTTTTTTTTGGGCAATAACAATGCAAATACTTAAATTTAATTAAAATTGAAAATTTTATACGCTACCTAAATATGAAGATCAAATCTACAAATAAAAGTATTATTTTTTTATAATATGATAATAAAAATAAATTTTAATTAATTTGATTGTAAGTTGATATTTACATCTATCAGAGATTATAAACGTATTTGAAAACCATGAACATGCAAAACCAAATAACGAAAGTCTATGTATAAGAAATAACAACAACAATCACAACATAACTTTTAATTGAAAATAAAGCCTCATTTTTTCTACACTTTTTTCAAGACACTATACTCAAAGTTTTTTTAATGATACAATGCAATTCAATTTTTTAAAATAGTTGCCAAAAATTAACCATACATTTTTTATTTAGAACAAATTATATTATTGATACGACATTTAGAATAAACTATAATAGTACAAATAAAATAAAAATACTCATATAATTAAATGTTTGTTTATTCATGTAAAATATGACTAATTAGTTATTTCATAAAGATACGAAAATACATAACCGATAAAATAAACTTAGAAGAAGAGTAGAAAGGGAAAAAATATATATTTTAAAAATTAAATGAAAAAATAGACAATAAGCTAATATATAATCACATACCACAAGCTACTCCTTGTTAATGAATTTGATATATAAAATTCTACTGTAAGGAAGATATATGAAAAAATAAGGAATGGTAGTTGATTATATACACCAAGATATATATATAAAAAAAAAAAATGTAGTGCATTAATATATACACTAAGATATATATTAAAAAAAAATGTAGTGCATTAATATAGAAAAAAAAAAGTTGTAATTACAAAGGATAACATACATACAATATTATACTCAGAGGAGTTATAAGAATTTAAGTGTAATAAAAATAAAATAATCAATTATCTATTAAATAATTTTGAAAATATAACTTGGGAGTTACAATATCAAAAAATAAGTTATTTTTCATTTAGTGTTGAATTTAATTAAAAAAATTTGATCTTCAATAATAATTATAAAATTAAATTTTTCTATCACAGTTAATATAGTTAGATATTAAAATTTAAATAAAAAAAATTGAGATTAATATAATACATTATACTGAAAAAAGAGTAAAATTGTCATAATGCAACCTTTGATTTTCAACGATTAAAAGAAGGTTTTGGATATATAACTTCTCTTAGTTGTTAACTTTTCTTAGCCTTTAATAGTTTAATGTCATTTCTAAGCATGTGATAATAATTTTTTTAATGTCTTTTATTGTTAGCATAAAGTGGCCCGTCAGTAATAATTTTTTAACACAAATGTCCGAAGCTGTTTATTTATGTATAATTAGATGTAAATTATTAACAAACGGTAGAAATTTGTAATTAGATATTAATTAAATTTTAAATCTGTAAACCATTTAATGCAATTTCTAAACATGTGGTAATTTTTTTGAATCATGTGGTCATTTATTCATAAATATTTAATACAATAGCGGCTTTTGGTATAAATTTTCTTAGGTGTTAACTTCTCCTACCTATTTAATATCATTTCTAAGCATTTAGTTATTTTTTTAGCCATGTGGTCATCTATTCATAAATATTTAATATAGTAGCATCTTTTTATTTTATTAATATAACTTCTCTTATTTATATTTGAGTTTATTTTAAATTAAAAAAAATTAAAAATAATATTTTCAATAATTACTAATTTCTTAATTTATTAGAACGTATATATATTAGAATTTTAAGTTTATTTCATTTTAAATAATGACAATATTATAAATTATGAGGAAATAAGAGTAATACGAACATTTACTTTTTTTTAAACCTCAAGTCAACTCTCACCTTCATAGTAGATATAATAGTAGATATAGATGGATATGACTATCACTTTTTCTTGGAAATTTGGGATTTGATCGATTTGTTCTATACAATACGGGCATGAGATAATTTAATTATTGATATTCTCTATACAATAAGAATAAGTCAGACATATGACTGTTATCGTCTAGCTTGTGATGAAAATTTATTTATTAAGTAAATTATCAATTTACTTTAATTAGCAATAGATTAATTCATGTAAATTTTTACGTTATCTAATTTTTTTTAACTTGGTTGCTCTACAATAATTTTTGGAAACCACCCCGTTATACGAAGTTAACTATTTGATTAATCTGACTGGTTATTTCATGTATTAGATAAAGGTATGACCAGAGACGGAATTGTGTTATGGGCTTACCGGGCTTAAGCCCGGGCAGCCTTTTCAAAATTTTTTTTAATTAATATTAATAATATAAATATAATTTAATATATTATATTATAGTTATATATTTTTTTAAAAATAAAAATAAAAATATTAAATATTTAAAATATTTATGTTTTAATTTACACTCATATTAATAATTATGTATTATATATTCCTAAAAATTATAACTTTTAAACTTTTAATCGATAAATATTGTTTAATTATTAATTTAAGTATGTATTTAAGTATAAATTTATATGTATTTAGCACTCTTTTTTTTATAACAATTCATTATTATTCCATTAAATATGTTTTTTTTCTTCTTTAAATTATTAATTAGAGTTCTTTATTTCAAAATATATATTATCCATTGTTATATTAGAACATGAAATTTATTTTAAATTTTTATATTTATTAATTACCATATTAATAGGTGAAAAAATGATTAGGCATATAACTTATTTATTGATTCTTTAATTATTTAGTTATTTTATTTTTTGTTTATTTGTTGTTAGGTCTATTTAAATTTGTATACTTTAATTTACATTAAATATTTTTATTGTAGGTTATAATGGATAAACCTCACAAAAATTCTAAATCATTTAAAACTCTTCATTTATTCTTTAAGAAAATAGATGACCAACAATTAATCAAAAATATTTTTTTTGAGACTACCAACCAAAAAAGTAAGTTATTTCAAGAACTATTTGTTGAAATTTGTAGAAGAAATTGAATTCGAATTGATAATTGATGAATTTTATGCTCTAAAAGTATCGTCGGGTACAACTTAAATAAATTTTTTTTATTTATTTTTAAAATTTATATTATTTTTTCAATGTTAGCTATAAATCTTGATATTATAAATAAAAAAATTAATTTTTTTAATATAAATTAGCCCTTCTAAGAAAATATTTCTGGTTACGTTCCTGGGTATGACCACATATGGTATTTTTAGGAAGCACATGGTATACTTAAATTCGATTCCTTAACTATGATAATTTGATTGGTGTTCATTCATATTCATACATTATATGAAAATCATGAGTACTTATGTTGACTATTTGATTATCATGCCAATTAAATGCAGCGATCATCTAGAATTATGTGTGCATAATTCAATCGCCTGTTTTATGATATGGTCGTTTTAAATTAAATACAAAAGTTAAGTAACTATATTAATTAAAACGTGTGGTGGTATGAAATAGTAAAATTTAAAATAGTTTTGTCTAAAACACTAGTTTTAAAAGTCTTAGTGCTACTAATATTTTCTGAGAATGTTTTAGACGGGAAGCCTTATCCCACCATTTTTTTTTTTTTGTGAGCACTCTAAGTAAATATTATTGTGTTATTATATCATTATTATTGTTATGATAAAATATTTCTCAAAATTTACATCTATAAGAAATAGGGGATTAGAATATTCTCTTAAAAGTGTGATGAGCTATATTTTAGAATTGCATATATGTCATTTATTGAGAGTCCACAGTCTATAATGTTAACGTAAATATATAATAAAGTATATTTAATACCTCGTGTATGTTATTAAGTAGCAACATTGAGAGCAAAATTAATATCATAAAACATTACATATGTTATTTTATGAATAAAATTTGCTATTAAAGCAACAATGTAATAGCATTTATATAAATAGTACACATAGCTTACATATATATAACTATGAATGTAAGGGCATTTTGAACATATCATTCTTAGAAGTGAATGTTATCTAATGATTATGTGTATGAATTGAGCTATTAGGTTCATATTGCTAATATAAGCAAATAAAATTTATTTTGGAGTTGTTGTTATATCAAAACATATTTAAACTCCAATTTTATAATGGACCATGCGCTTCCATAGAAGCAGAATAAGGTAATGTTAATTAAGGGCTAATGTGTTATCAATATTATCTAGTATACGTCTCTCTTTTTTATCTTGATTGACAATGATTATCCATAAAGTTATGGATGAAGAAAGATGAAGTGGGCTTGTAATTATTGCATACTAATTAAAAATATTGAACATCTTTGTATCTCAAAGACATTACAACATTGCTCGTTATTTGGTTTAGCACAATTTCATATATAATTTAATAAAAGGTTTTGAATAACTAAAGTGTGATCAATTATATAACATATAGTTGTGCTTAAATTCTTTGAAGTTTAGAAATAATTTGAAATTTTGAATATATTTGGCAATAATGGTATTCGAGACTGTAAGCCTTAAATAGAAGCTTAAACTTGAAAAAATTTCCTAAAAGATCGATTTTATGATTAAAATTGTACGGATGATGCATATGTTAGTTTAAAGTATAATACCACAAATATATGACTATAACTCAATATTTAGAAACCTTCTTTTAATTTTTATCGTAAATATAAAATAAATTTTGATGGATAAAAAATTGAATAATTACCATGACCAAAATAAGTCATGAAGAATAAAAATTGATTCATTATACAATAGAAAGTTAAATGGTTGTGGACCAAAGTCCAAATCTTTTTTTATTTAGTAACTATATGTAAATGTTCCTAAAATAAAATGAATTTACTCTATTTGATAAAAGTTGATATTGAATCTCACGCCTTTGAAAAAATTATATATTATGAAAATATTATTGTTAGTTTTATTATGAGAACATGATATATTTTAGATTCAGTTTAATCCACAAATTTATTATTAAAATTTCGTAATTGCAACTTATATTAATGGCAAATTAAGTTACATTATTTTTATTGCACTGACTCAACACATTGAAGTAGACTCACTAATAAATTTAAATATATGTGTTTTGAGTTTTATTATTTATTTATGATTGAATACATAAGACACTTTGAAGAGTAAGCAGGCTTATTAAATAATTTTTATAATAAAAATAATTTTTTTCATTAAAAGGAAAAAATATAATGGCGTAAAATTACTTAAAATGCATATATTTTATGAAACATGAAGTTTAAAAAATTACTCAATGGTAGAGTACTATATGTGTACTATATATTGTTCATGCATTTGAATAATGAAAAATTTAGTTGCAAAATGTTCGAGTAATTATTGAAATCTCTGTAGGATAATGAAATAAAATAGCAGCAAATATTCATAATTTATCTAAAGCTTGCTAATTGTATTGGTGTAAAAAAAATATAATTATTGTTGGAATAAAATGAGTTAACTCTAAAAAAAATGATATCGAAAAAGATTATAACTATTAACTCTTATAGAGCTTCAGGTACCTGATATAAAATAATATCATTATGACTACGGGCGAAAAAAATATTAATATATTAATATTGTATAACATATTTTCTTTCATATCTCGTTTTAATAATAGATGAAAAGGAGTATTAATATTGATAAAAGTTATTAAATGTCGACAAAGAAAAGTATTGACCAAATACAAAAGATTATTTTATGCACATATTCATTCACTTATGCGCAAAGTAAAATAAATATAGCATAAACACCTAAGATTTTCGTTAGATTATAAGGACTAATTGTCTAAATGCCTAAAAATATAAAATGTGTTGAAAATATATGAACTTATATAAAATATGATGAAGATAATTTTAAAATGTGACTAGTATTCACATAATTTTAGTATATATGTAGCTACTTATGTGAATAAATTATTAATACTTATTGCTTATAAAAATATTAATTTCAAATGTCATATATCATTGTGATAATTCATAGGCATGTACCATTAAAATAATGTAAATGACTACATGAATTTTAATAGATATCTGATGCATTCACATTAGCATACTTTTACATGTTTTATGACTTTTTTATGGATACAAAATATGTTGATTTATTTTATGTGCTCTTAAAAATATGGCAAAAATAAGTAATTATCTTAAAGAGAGATAAACTTGTATTGAATTATTTTTTAGAGATAAGACATATATGCATATTATATATCCAGCTATTATTTAGTTGTATGATATAAAAATTATCTCCTATTGTTCTTTAGTTTATAATCAGTTAGCACTATTTAATAAAATAATTGATGCTCAGTATATTTATTGATATTGATGAATGTTATCAGAGCATATACTAATTTGAATCTTACGGAAGAACAAAATGATGACTTTTATTATAAATTAGATATAAGAATTATCATTATTATTACAATATATTTTATAAGTGTAAGGTTTCTAATTAATTTTGTAATGACTAACAAAATAAGCTATTTTGTAGAATAATATATACCTTACAAATTAATGTTTAAATGTAACATGTTATCGATGTAAAAATATTTAGCCTACAACTATAAAATTGTACTACATATTAAGTTAAGTGACAACCAAATAGGCTCACTCGCTATGAGTTATTACATTTATTTTAACATTTAAGAGATTGCTATAGCAATATTAAAATATGTCAATTAAAAAAAAATCTCATGTTGAACGATTGTCATCATCAGGGGGAGCATATCTATATACGTATTGTACTCTTTTTTCTTTCCACTGTTTAATTCCACTAGGCTTTTCTGAAAATGTTTTAATGTGGCAACTTAAGCATAGGGGTGTCCACAGTCCGGTTTGGTCCGGTTTTTAGTAAAAAAAATTTAATCGGACCGAACCGTTTATATTATTTTAACCAAATCGGACCGAACCGTTTAACTAATAAAAATTTTAAACCGTCCAATTTGGTCCGGTTTGGTTAACGGTTTTTAAAACTTTTTTTCTAAACTTTTTTCTATAGCAAACAGAGGCAGAAATTAGTTGAAAAATGTGTAATTTTGCCTTTAATTTCTATGCTTCATTCTCAGAGGCAAAAATTGAACGGTAAGTCTGTTTCTTGTTCTCAATTATTTCAATCTTAACACTCAGTTTTGTTTATTTAAAATTTAGATGGGTTTGGAATTTGATTATTCAAATCATCTTCACAACCAAAGTTACACAATTAGGACAAATAAAAGCTGATTTTCTTTTTTATTGGCAAATTTAATTGGAACAAGAGCAGGATAGTGAAGTCATTAGCTATGCTAATGTTGCTTAGTAAAAGTAAAAAAAAAAAAAAGGAAATCTGGAAGTCTAGTAAATTACATATGTAAATTGTAATATATTAATATTACATATGCGAATGAGATGAGAAGTGGGTAATAATAATAATAATAATATATTATTTAAAAAAAATAATATTTTATTTATAACGGTCCGGTCCGGTCCGATTGGTTAAAAAATTTACAAAATCGGACCGGACCGTTTCACCAACGGTTTGTATTATTTTTAACCGGACCGGACCATATATTTCATAAAATTGTCCAATTTGGTCCGGTCCGGTCCAATTTTTTGGTTTTGTTCAGTTTGGTCCAGTTTTTGGACACCCCTAACTTAAGCATATTGCATTAAAATAATGTACTATTTTTTCATTTGCTAATTCTCTTGTCCGACTAATTTTTTCTAGCAAAGTTTTTTAACGATACATGTTCTCAATGCATTTGACATCCAAGAGTAGTATTATAATTTATATGTCAAACCTTAAATATGATATATCTATCTTATGATTAAATTTAGGGTTATATGCTGTCATGACCCCCTATTTATTAAAAATCTGATATGACCCCCTCCACTTGATTTTTTTACATATTATGACAAAAATGCCCTTAATAACCCCTCAGTTGGACGACTGTCCAACTCACCTCAACAGAGTTGGACATGTGTCCAACTGGATGTCCACTCGCCGGAGCTCAGTTGGACGACTGTCCAATTGATGAAATTTTGTCCGACCGGCGACCCCACTCGCCGGAGCCGAGTTGGACACATGTCCAACTAGAATGCCCTTAATAACCCCTCAGTTGGACGACTGTCCAACTCACCTCAACAGAGTTGGACATGTGTCCAACTGGATATCCACTCGCCGGAGCTCAGTTGGACGACTGTCCAACTGATGAAATTTTGTCCGACCGGCGACCCCACTCGCCGGAGCCGAGTTGGACACATGTCCAACTAGACTGCCCAGAATAACCCCTCAGTCACCTCAACAGAGTTGGACATGTATCCAACTGAGTTGGACGACTGTCCAACTGATCGAATTTTCGTCTAACTGATCGAATTTTACTTGCCAAACAGCAATATGGGGTCGAACCTACAATTTCTTAACTACTATCCATCTTGTTGCATGCATATACATGTAGGTGCATTAATACATTAAATTACAAGTCAATACAGTTTCTCCAAGCAAAATAATGTAACAGAATTAGATATTTCCATTGAGTAACTGATCTCATACAGTTTCTGCACTGTCTCCGCAAAGTGACCACTACCTTGATCAGGCAAATCATCCCTGTCAACGCTAGTGATCACCACATAATCCAAACCCCATGAAGCAATAGCCTCCGCCACATTAGTGGGCTCGTCAGGATCGGCGGAGGTGGAGTCCTCGAAGTCTTCACATTGCAAAATCTTCAAGCCGTCGATCAAATTCGCGATCGGTCAACTCTGCGATTCAGATCGCCATGGCTCGTCTTGAGGACGAGTTTCGCAACATCCTCTTAATTCGCATCTCTCCACTCGAGATCGACTCGCTTACCGATCCAAGTTCTTCAACTCACTCCGTCACTTCGAGCTCTACTGGTAGTGAGTTGAAGAAAGTGTGAGTGTATTCAGATCTATGAAAGTGTGAGAAAATCGGCCATTGATTCAAGTTTCAAAAGGCTTGGGATCGAGAGACTGAGCATCGGTGATATTCAAAGAGACAAAAGCTACGAGCTGCTAAAGTTTGTATCAGAATGGTGTTCGTGAATGAGAAGAAGCTCTGCGAGCAAACGTCGATTTCAACTTTTTCTGGTGAATTAAGGGTATAGTGGGAATATTATTAAAATTGTAAGTTGGGGGTCTAATCTAGAATACAAATAATGATATGGGGTTATATCAGCCTATTTCCCTTAAATTTATTTCAAATAAAGATTTATCTCTATTGTATCTTAAATTTACATTTAATTATAAAGTTAATATCTATCATATCTTAGATTCAAAATTAATATTGTATCTTATAAATTCTATAAATAAAATCTTTGACAATATATTAAAAATACAACAATTAATAAAAATTATTTCATCTATTTACTTTTCTACTTCTTCTGCTCTTCTTCTCTTATTTTTTTTAATTTTATAAGAACTTTTAGTTTTTTTCGATTGTTTCGGTTGGCGAGAAAACGTTTAACAATTTTTAAATTTAACTTAATAAGTAACATTTATTTAAAAAATTTCACATATTATACTTTAGTCCTCCTAATAAAATTCTTTTAAACTAGTCTCTTACTTTTCTCATTATAAATTTAATCTTCTTTTTTTTTTAATTCTTAAATCCCTTACTTTTTTATCTTTCTTTTATTTTTTATTTTTCTGTACTTTTAAAATTTAGTTTCGATTTTTAAAATGCAGATAGAGCCATTCCAACATCAAAGACTAGAAATATTTTTAATTTTTCTTAAGCAATTTGATTAGACATTATTGTGACCAGTGGACCATAAATGTTTGAGTAATACGATAAGTAAATATGAAACCATAATATTTCAAAGGAATTTTGGTTGAGCATGCAAATTCTTGCACTTATTAGCAATTTCAGGACAATATTAAAATTTCAAGACATCATTATTCATAAAAATTACGGAAACACAACCTAAAATGGTAGTATTAGACTAGGGCAAGAACTTAAACTCATACCCCTTTTCAATTATCCCCTATTTATCTATGTACAAATGATACAACTTTTAGATGTCCCAATAGAGACATCTGATAAAATTGAGACTATACAACTTGAAGAAACTTTAAAACCTAAAACTAACTCAAAACAAAAATTTAAGGTTTATATTGCATTGATGTGGATGCGCTGGAGCAGGAATGACTTCTTGCGGTTGATACGCCTTGAGGTTGAAACAGCTTCTTTCCATTCACAATCACTTGATTTATGTAATCCAAGTGAATCAATTTGAAATTGTACTCCTTATTAAATTAGTGAAAATGAAGAATCATAACAAGACACTTTGAATAAATAAAAGAAGGGAGCAAATGAGCCATCAAAGTTTGGAACAAAAGGATTTATGGAAAAAAAGTACCTTTCCTTTCCAAGAAAAATCATACTGATAACAAACGGGTTCTAACAGTATTAGCTGATCTCCCTTTTTGAACTGTGGGAAGAAAGTCCAGTATGATATTATTGACATAACTGTAACTTTTGCTCATGAAGATAAGCAATGAGTTTCACTACCACATAATCACTTTTTCAAGATGTCAAATATTGGAGCATGAACCCTAATTCATGTGTAACAACAAAATTTTAGAAAATGAGAAACCAAAAACCCAGTTGCTGAATCACTTGTATTCAATGAAATAACCATCCAAAGAGCAGCTTGTTTTAGAAAAATTTGTCTTAAAATCAGGCATATAATAAAAGTGTCTTAAATAAAGTCAAATAATTTGTGATGCTGTTCAGTGAAAAATCCACGAGAATTTTAACTATTATGAGGTTGGCGATTTGTTAATAATAGTCAGGAAAATTCCTGTCAAATAGAGGTTGAGTATGATTTTGGACAGGGACCGACTAGTTACAAGTATGGAAAATTCTATGGTAATTATGTCAATAGCGTTAAAGCCACCTGCCACTACAAGAAGCTCAATAGTGTTGCTAGTAAGATTTAAGCAGCTAGATTTTACCGTTTTATATTGCAACCTGTGCACTGATAGAGCAAAGAATTCTGTCTCTGAGTCACATATCAAATAGTACCTAATTAAGAGAATCCAATAGAACAATTAAAAATAGTGATGATATATAAAACTGTTTTAGCCTGCCACTAATATTTAAAAGCACAAGAAAACGTGAATGGGCAAAGGGAAAAATATAAACAAAAAGAATAGGAAAATAAAGAGTAAGATGCAACACCCTGAAAAAAAAAAACAGAGAGAGAGAGAGAGAAATGAAGACATCATTCTAATTTCATAATTTTAGTAGTTTTGTGATGTAGCAAGAAAAATACAATATCAGTCTATCATTAATTTTAAAGAAAATATAAGAAACTGGAAGACCAAGCGCTGGGTAGAAAAGGACATACATAGGAGGAAAAATCTCATGTTTGACAAAGGATAGCACCTTTGCCAGAACTGCAGTTCCTTTGTTCGGACCCTCTGACAGAATATTGACCGTAACCCTTCTGTATGGGGCAAAACTACTAACGTTTGAAAATGTGTCACCACAAGCACCAAAAAGGGGAAAAACATAATGATTGGTTCTGAATGACTAAAACTAAAATACATGCAAGAGTCAGGTAGCTTACGTTTTAAAGAAGCTAGATCTGATGCTACAGATCCCAGTGTCTTAGCCCTAGCATATTCCTGTAAATGAAATGTAACACATCTTTCAGAACGGATACTGGTTATTATGAGATTCTTGAGTAACATATAAGAGTAAACTCATGCTATGCAACATTCACTCTAGAGTGTCCTTAAGTATTGTGATACTCAAAGTCGTTATTTATGCAACATATATTTAACTAAACTTCTGATTTGTTGCTACTTCCTCAGGTCCACTCACTCTGCTCAAAATGCACACTAAATGATCTTCAACCCAAACGTCGCCTATAGAGAGTAAGGAGGGAGGAGGGCAGGAAAAGAGAATTTGCATTACCTTCAAGGCATCATCCAACTTCTCAAGAAGGTTAACAGTATCTTGAATCATTTCTGAAACCATATGTTCAGTATACCTTAAAGCAGTAGCATCTTCTAATCTAGTGAGAGCAATCTCAAAATTCTCCAAATATATGTGTGCCTGACAAAGAGACACATTAAATAACTCTAAGAAAGAAGACGCATGCATAAGCTCACAACTAGACATGTAGCAAAAAATCAAGGTAAGATATGACAAATTAACTTTTTAATTACTTATCCACATTTTTATGTACTTACTCACAAGGAAACTATCAATTGTGATTATTACATCTGTATTTGTTTCTCCATCAGTGTAACCAAGTATTACAATTGAATCAGTTTCCAAATGTTTATAAATAAAATAATTTTCAAAAGACCATGCAAACAGTAAAATTATTACACAGTCATCTACTTGAAGGACAGTTTAAAAGAGTTCCCCGTGATTTAAGAAATCAAACTAAGGTAATAAAAAATATAAACTTACTATGGCAGAGCTAAAGGATGCACTTGACTTCAATCGTTTGTCTTTCTCCTGATGCACATCATCAAACAATAAGCATCTTCGTAATAAAGAAAGACGCCCCAATTAAAGAATGAATGACAAATGAATGCTCGTTAGGAAAACAAAAAATATAAGAAAACAATGATGATACAGGAAAAAGATTCCTGACATAAGTTTTTGCTCTTTAAACTTACAGCATTTTGGTATGCCCTAATGGATTGCATAAGAATGTAGCGATCCGCACCTCCAGTGGCAAAGAAACTTGAGAGATATGCATTTCCCAGATTATCTACCAAAATCCATTTAGTAAAGAATAAGGTAAACAATATTTTAGACAAAATAGGATTTAAAGGGAAACAGATGCTTGTGGGTGCATATCCAACATACAATTAGGTAAATTCAAAATATTAAAGTGCATCAGTGTACAGAATTAACAGATTATTCTAATGGAACCATACATAAGAAGACTAATAAATATGAAAAACAAGAAATTTTGCGAGGAACACATGTGCATTGGGCTGTAGAAAATCACAAAGGTAAATTCAATGTGAAGACTGAAGACCATAAAGATTAGCACAGTCAACTCGTCTTACGCCATGAGCTTCCACACTTAACATCCAAAGCAATTGCATTTCTGGCAAGTTGAATGCTCTCTTGGACAAATTCTACTTTATTCTCGGCACCTAGAGAAGACACAGATTTAAATGGGCATAATATTTATGCACTTTGAAGTCAAAGCAAAATTCTAAAGTTACATGAAGACATAGCAGGATCCTTTTATTAAATTCTACATCTTTTTTACTTTGGTGGAATTTGAAAATGGAGCTTATATGTCTATTCTAAACAATATAACGAACCCATTTTCATAGCTCAGTCCGAAGAGAATATTAATAAGGCAAGAGAAAGAAATCTGGAATCAAAGCTCAAAAAATGAAGTAAACATGTCTCAATAACATATAGGGAAAATAGAAAATACTTGCACTTTCAAAAATTAGACTCAAGGATAGTTTTGTTTCCATTGTCTAGACAGCCGACTTAAGGTGCTAACAAAACATATCAATATGTATCATCATGCTTGGTAAAGAATGTAAGCGTCGATACTGATCCATTCAAATGTTATTTCATTAAAGTAATTTCTTTTGTAATTACCCATGAATAGAAGTTGAAATGAATGTTGTTCCAAACATTATATATTAGCTTCTTAAACAGATCTATATGGGAAGATGGACCAATGAGAAAATATCCTTATTTTAGTTTTAAATTTATAAGAAATTCCTGTTAATAGATCATGTAGCTTATGGGATTGTAGCCCAAGATGTTGCAATTATAATGTTAGAACATATATTGCTTCCTTAAATCAACTCGACAGGAAAACTAAAGTATAATTAAAAAAATAAAAAGACCTTGAGCCATTTGTCTTGTAAGCTTTGATAGTCGACAAAGTTCTTTTCGGTTTGGACCCTGCAAATCAAAGAAAATAATTGTCATGTATAGATATAACTCATGCAAACATAGCCCTGTTGGTCTCAAAATAAGGATGACCTTCTTTAGAACAAGAATGAAGCAATCCTTTGCTGCAGATAGATCTCCCCTTTTCCAGATGCAGTTACCCAAACAAAGCCAAGCATCAACAAGAGAAGGATTCAACTTAACCTGCAACACAAAATTGTATATTTCAGACAACAAACTTCACCATGAGCCTTACAAGCATGTTTAACTTTTAGACCTAAAAATACATTCTTACTGCTTTGGAGAGATGATCTTCGGCTTCTTTACAATAGTAGGGAACTACATCCAATATCTTTCCTCGCACATACTCATATATTGCTCGCCGGGCAGGAACTTCTCTCCGTTCTGCAAAAGAACAAAATATTTCAAGACATAAAACAAGGTCTATAGAAAACTAACATATATTCCATTTAGACCTATTTAAATATTTTGTCATCATGGTTTAACCCTATTTAGACCTATTCAAATATTATGTCATCATGGTTTAATGGTAAATATCATTTTTTTTCTTAGGGGGAGGTGTGGACATGGCCCCCAACGCAAGCCCCTAGTTCCTTCACTTATTTTTTTCTATTTTATGCAAAAAATTCTTTATCAAGAAGAAAACTAGCATATATTCCATTAACTCACTCATACTTACACAAGATCATGTTGGTGCACATCTTAACAGTTTTAGCAAATTTTGTAACCAAACAAATGCTTATTAATGCATAAGAATGAATTAATGCATTATGATGTCTAGAAATTGAGGTTACCATCACATCATTTGTACAAAAGAAATCTGAATAAGCAACATAATTTTTCAAGGCAAAAGCAATCAATATAACAAGAAGGTAGCAAAAAACTCTATCCAAAATCCTCAAACAATGAAATTTTATTCTCATTTCTTTCCAGGTATCAAAATTTTACTTAAACGTTCCACATGATACCCAAGCATTTGATATTATTCTCACAATCATTTCAACGCATTTATGCTTATATTTCATAAAATTGGAGACTACGCCCAAGTAATAATAAAAGTGGCTGGGTACAATGGATGGCCTCAAGAGGATCATTTTCAATTTATTGACAGGCAACAAAACCGGGTCTTTCATTACGTAACTATCACATATATGTACCAACAATCGATTCCGTATCCGGAAAATTTTCAAGAAATGTTAAAATGGTTCTTGATAGAAGGAACAGTTATTATGGTTCTTCATAAAAGCAAGAAAGAAAAACAAGAAATAAGTACCATAGGGCAAGATAAGTTAAAAACGAGGGAAAAAAAAAAAAACTCCTAGTAACTAAAGAGTAAACATAGATCGAAATGGGTATTCGGTAAATTGCAAGAAATGTTATTAAGGTTCTTGAAATGGGTTTTGGGGAATGAAGTTTGAAGTTTGAAGAAAAATGAAATTTACCCAGAGGAATGGAATCAACAAGCCTGAGAGCGAGACATCGAAATTTGGCGATTTTGTCATTAGGCTCCGATTTTGTCATTAGATCGTAAAGTTCTTGGGCAGCTTTTATGGCTTCGGCCAGTTCATCTTCTTCCTCTGCTTCAGTAGTCATTCTTCTGTTCTTCAGAGTCCAAGGCACACTGCTGAGACTAACTAGAAATTCGAAACTACAAACCAAAGCAACAATTGGCGGGTAACACTACGGGAAAACAAAGGTTTATAAATATTTAAAAAAAAAAAAAAGGTGCAAATAGGGGGGGTTGGGAAAGGGAAATCAACCCAAACGATGTCGTTTTAATATTTGAGAGGCTAATAACACATAGTTTATAAAACAAAATAAAAACGATGCTTATAACACAAATGGCAGATAGGAGCTAAGGACTTGTAGTCTAGTGATATGATATCACTGGAGGTCTCAGGTTGAAGGTTTAAAACTAGAAAAAAAAAAAAATTGGCAGATAGGAGAATTTTTTTTTTATTCTTATTGTATTAATACAGAAGTCATGACATGTCATAAATGAATTAAGTATAAAGTATAAAAATGATTAATGAAATAAATTTTTTAATGAAGAGTCAAGTGAATTGAATTTTTGTAACCGTGTGAAAAAAGTGAGTTAAATGGATTTGTAGAATAAAAAAAAAAAAAAAAAAAACATAAGTTTATATTATTTATATATATATTAATTATATCATGATACGTAACAAAATTATTTTAAAAATAAATAAATAATTTAATTTTTTAGATAATTTTACCACGTGTTATAATATAATTAATATAAGTGCAAAAATAAATACAAATTTACGTAACTATAGCATTATTTATTCATGTAAAAATTTCAAATATAATCATTACATCGTAAAACTGTGTGTGAAATTTTCACACCGGTATATACAAGTTGTATGGAAGTAAAGATTGAGAAAGCCAACAATAATATAATTAGTGACGAAAACATATTTTAAAATAAGACAATTTACTTTTCATGTCAAAAAATTATTCATTATTTTTAGAGCAAATAAATAGTGATACTTTAGACAAATAAAATTGAATATTAGTGTATTTATTTTATTAAAAAAAATAAATATTTAATGTTTAATTAAAAAGTAAGTATTATAATTAGTAGAAAATATTATTTTATATACTTTAAAAATAATAAGTAACATTTTTTCCATGCTACTAGGATATCATCATATCAATTTGCTTTGTAGAAATCGAAATTAGTGGAAAAAATCAATTTTGACACCAATAGAGAATACTCCCATGGAAATGTAGATCCATTATTATGATATATAAGACAATAATTATTATAATAATTGTTAAAATAGCATAATAAAGAATTTAATTATAATTTGTATTTGTATTTGTATTTTAAATTTAAGCTTATTAGACTTAATTACATACTAAATAAATATACTATAGATTTTATGAATATTTAAATTATTTAAGATTTAATTAATTTTAATTTTTAATTTATTTATTAGTGGTAGATCTTTTATCCTTATAAAATATTTGAACCTTTGCGAAGAATATTATTCTATCTCCTGCTGTATTTAAACAAGGATGGAAATAGCCTCCACATCACTATATGCTAGTTATGTAATAAAGTAGTAGAAATTTTGTCGTCTATTTTTACCAATTTGATATTTATAGTGAAAAAATGTTTTCAAACTAACAGTTTTTTTTTTTTTCCCCACAAAAATTAACCGTTTTATGATGTGACTTATTTAAGCCTCTTTAGTAATTAATTTTAAGATTAAGTGTATCAAATAACTCGATCATGCTTATAACCCCCTCTCCAAACACTGCTTCTTTTCTTTCTTTTCTTTTTTCTCTTCCGGCGCTCTTCTTCTCTTCTCTTTTTTTTTTTCTCTTCCCGTGCTTCTTCTTTCTTCTTTTTTCCCGCAACTTTTCATTTTTTTTTCTCTCTGTTGTTGCTTCTTTTTTTCTACTTTTATTTGAGTTAACCCAAATTTTTTTTTCTATATATATATATATTTATAAAATGATATATTTTTACGTTAATTAAACATATATATTTTTTATTTAATTAAATATATGTATTTTTTTGTTATAATTCAACTATTTATACTTAATAAAAAATAAAAATTGTTAAAAAAAAAATAT
Source organism: Elaeagnus macrophylla (assembly GCA_029378325.1). Classification (NCBI taxonomy): domain Eukaryota; kingdom Viridiplantae; phylum Streptophyta; class Magnoliopsida; order Rosales; family Elaeagnaceae; genus Elaeagnus; species Elaeagnus macrophylla. Next base: position 11,156,332 of record CM055644.1, on the reverse strand, counting down.
ATGTGTCATATAAAAAAATCATATGTTATCTGCTAAAAAAATATATGTATTATTTATTAAAAAATATATATAAGGACATCATTAAATAACCAAAAGGTTAATTTTATGCCAAGAATCGAGACAAGCTACTATGTTGTCGTGCGTTCCAACTCCAATTGAATTGACAGTTGCTAACGTCATGGCCATGGGATAATAGCAATAATATTCACGAGGTTTGAAGTAATATCACAAATACTTCTCAAATTTTAGAAATATTAAAACTACCTTCAAATTTAACTGAAGTTAAAATTAATAAAAATAAATAATAATTTTTATACATATCCAATTAAATGATAGATATAATAAAAAATTAATATATAATAAAAATAGAAAAAAAAAATAACATTTTATATTGCTTCTCGTAAGAAATTATACTTAACAAAATCAAAATCAAAATTAAATCTTGGAGAAAAAAATTAATTTAAAAAATTATCTTTATCAAAAATAAGTTTTTTCAATATAACACATAGAATATTCACTAACAAGATTGAAGCATAAATAAGTTTTGCTAATTACAGAACTCTAAAGCTTCTTAGATCAAGTGATGCAATAGTCAGTTTAGAAGGTAACTATGCTCAAGTACTCAAGAAACAAGAAATTATAAAAAGCCAAATGACAATTCTTAGAAAAAGTACTGATACTAATAATCTTTCGAGAAGAAGATGATACATTTCTTATCTTAAAAGAAGAGAATAAAAAAAACGAAATATCAACCTATACCAATTGTTAAATTCTATAATTTAGCCTTTAAAATCAAGAAAGAAACAATCAGAATTAATAAAGTTTTTCACTACAGAAAAGAATCATGTACCATGAAATAAGAAAGTCATCAGTAGTAGATTCAATATCATTAAAGGAGTATATCCTAAATTTGTTTGCCAATTATTTTATTGTTTATTAATTGAAAATATTTATCTAAGTAACAATTTAATAAAATTAACATATTTTTCAAAAAAAATAAAAGAGCAATTAAGAATTTTAAGAAAAGAGTTGATACAAATAATCAACCAGTATTTTTAAAATTATTCAGTTCAATTATGGATTAGGATAAAATCTTATCAAAATAGAAATGACATCCTCAGCGAGAATAATCAAACAACCCAGAAGAAAAGTTTTACAAAGAAATGTTAAATTAGGAACGAGCAGTAAAGCTAAGTCAAATTTACAATAAAACTTCTTTAAAAGTAAAGGTAAATTACTTTACTAATAAAATCATAATAATTTATCATAGTAATTTAAGAATTAACCAAAAAGATATTAAAAAATTGGTTAATTTTGATGCACCATTTAATTGCAATGAATTAGAAGCCATAGAATGAACTAAATAAGAATTTTGCCAACTGGCAAAAAAAGCATACCAAAAGTCATAGATGTCTTTATTGCATCAAAGACATAGATGAATTCACATCTTCATTCTCCAAAATGAGTGTGTTAGTAAGTGATTATGAATAAAGTATCAGTAGCAAAAGAAACAATAAGCATATAAGACTGTTGGAAATAAACTTGATTTGGCCCAAATTATTTTAGATGTTTTAAAAACTAATTTAAGAGTCCATTAAAATGTTAAAGCTCAAAGAGCCCAAATTCTAGAAACATGCTCTAGAATTGTCTTAGAAAATATCTAGATATTTTAAGAAGAGAAAGTAGTAGAGAGTGGTAGAGAATTCTAGAGAATTGAATAATTTAATAGAAAAATCTAGAAGGTGAATTATAACCATTAGATTAAGAGAATGTTGGCAAAATTCTAGCCATTGGTTAGGATGAGCTTTTAGTATAAATAGGGGTAGTCTTGCTCATTTTGTATCAAAGCCAAAATTTGAGAATCAATAACAAGTATCCTATTCCTCCAAATCATCTTTGTTTCTTTATATTTTTCAAACATCTTAAAGCCTTCTAAAGCATTCATCTTCCAACAAAGTGGTATCAGAGCTAGTTAATTGGTGCCAAACATATCACTATAGCATATCAAATCGAAGCTCTCGACGAGAGGAACACGACGGTGAAAAAATCATCTTGATCGGAGTTGGGACGCTCCTTCACGCTCCGTTGGAAGTTTGCTGCGCGAAATTACCAAGTCAATCCGAGTTTGGCCGAGTTGGACCGAGTTTGAGGCGAGTTCAAGACCCACTTAAGGTATTTTGGTGTTCTAAATTCATCTGTGCAGTCAGAAATTTAAAATTCTAACTGTATATAAAGATATGGCTAGTAATATGGCATCATTTCAAGTTCCTATGCTCAACAAAAGCAACTATGATAATTGGAGTATTAAGATGAAGGCTCTATTAGGTGCACATGATGTTTGGGATGTTGTAGAAAAAGGATACAATGAGCCACAAAATGAGGCTACATTATCTCAAGCCTAAAAGGATAGTTTAAAAGACTCAAGAAAGAGAGACAAGAAAGCTCTCTATCTCATCTATCAAGCTTTAGATGATGATGGTTTTGAGAAGATCTCAAGTGCAACATTTGCTAAGGAAGCATGGGAGAAGCTGCAAACGTCTTGCAAGGGAGCTGAACAAGTGAAGAAGGTACGTCTTCAAACATTAAGAGGTGAATTCGAAGCTTTACATATGAAAAAGTCTGAATCTGTGTCCGACTACTTTTCTAGAGTTTTGGCCGTTTCTAATTAAATGAAAAGAAACGGTGAGAAACTAGAAGATGTAAGAATCATGGAGAAGATACTTCGCTCATTAGATCAAAACTTTGAGCACATTGTGGTGACAATAGAGGAAACAAAAGATTTGGAGGAGATGACTATCGACCAACTAATGGGGTCCTTACAAGCTTATGAAGAAAAGCATAAGAATAAGCAAGAGATCACTGAACAACTCTTCAAAATGCAACTCAAGGAGAAAGAAGAAGTTAAAAGTTATGATAGAAATAACCATGGTCGTGGAAGAGGCAGAGGCCAAGGACGAGGAAGAGGAGGAGGTCATGGTCGTGGATAAGGTTGGCATTACAACACCAACACTTCCAACAACAACTACGAAAAAGGAGAAAGCTCAACAAGAGGATGTGGAAGAGGAAATTCAAACCCAAGGTATGGAAAATCTCAAGTTCAGTGTTATAATTGTCAGAAACTTGGACATTATGCTTCAGAATGTAGAGCTCTCAAAACAAAATTTGAAGAAAAGGTCAACTATGTGGAAGATAAAAAAGAAGAAAATGAGACTCTATTACTAGCATATAAAGGCAATGATGAAAAACAAGATAACACTTGGTATCTTGACACTGGTGCAAGCAACCATATGTGTGGTAAAAGAAGTATGTTCGTGGAGCTCAATGAATCAGTAAGCGATAATGTTTCCTTTGGAGATGAGTCTAAAATTCTAGTGAAAGGCAAAGGTAAAATTCTTATTCGGTTGAAGAATGGTAGACAACAATTTATTTCAAATGTCTACTATGTGCCCAATATGAAAAATAATATTTTGAGTTTAGGTCAACTCTTAGAGAAAGGCTATGATATTCACATGAAAGATGGTAGTCTTTCAATAAGAGATAATACAAGTAATTTGATCACCAAGGTGCCAATGTCAAGGAATAGGATGTTCTTGCTTAACATCCAAAACGATGCAACAAAATGTCTTAAAACTTGCTACAAAGATGCATCTTGGCTTTGGCATCTTCGATATGGGCACTTAAACTTTGGTGGCTTAGACTTGCTATCCAAGAAGAACATGGTAAGAGGACTACCTTCCATCAATCAACCTGATCAACTTTGCGAAGGATGTTTACTTGGAAAATAATTCAGGAAAAGTTTTCCAAAGGAGTCAAACTCAAGAGCCCAAAAGCCGCTCGAGCTCATACATACTGACGTCTGTGGACCAATCAAGCCAACCTCTCTCGGTAAAAGTAATTATTTTCTTCTCTTTATAGATGATTTCTCAAGAAAGACGTGGGTGTATTTCTTAAAGAAAAAGTCAGAAGTTTTTGAAGTTTTCAAGAAGTTTAAAGCTACAGTTGAAAAAGAAAGTGGACGAGAGATCAAAACTATGAGATCCGATCGAGGTGGAGAATTCACTTCCAAAGAGTTCCTGGAATTTTGTGAAGCAAATGGAATTGGACGACCTCTAACCGTTCCAAGATCCCCCCAACAAAATGGAGTGGCAGAAAGGAAGAATAGGACAATCCTAGACATGGCACGGAGCATGCTCAAAAGTAAGAGATTGCCAAAGGAATTTTGGGCTGAAGCAGTAGCATGTGCATTCTACCTCTCCAATCGATCTCCAACAAGAAGTGTTTGGGGAAAGACACCTCAAGAGGCATGGAGCGGAAGAAAGCTCGGCATTTTCCATCTGAAAGTTTTCGGAAGTATAGCCCATGTTCATGTACCAGATGAGAGAAGAACGAAGCTAGATGATAAAAGTGAAAGCTTCATTTTCATCGGCTATGATGCTAACTCAAAGGGCTACAAGTTGTACAATCCAAGTAATAAAAAGATTGTGATTAGTCGAGATGTGACATTTGATGAAGAAGGAGAATGGGATTTTGGATCTCATACAAATGATTTCAACTTCTTTCCTCAATTTGAAAAAGATGAGCAATCATCAATGGAGCAACCAAGAGAAGTGCAACAAGAGCCATCCACTCCACCTACTTCACCAACAACAGCTATTGAAGGCTCACCACCATCATTTCTAAATGAAAGAAGTGTCTCACGTGCAAGGAGTGTAGAAGAAATTTATGAGGACACTGAAAGGATAGAAGATCTCACACTTTTCTGTCTATTTGCCGACTGTGAACCTGTGAATTTTCAAGAAGCTGTGCAAAACAAGAAATGGAGAGATGTTATGGATGAAGAGATTAAATCAATCACAAAGAATGATACGTGGGAGCTTGCCTCACTTCCAAAAGGGCATAAAGCTATTGGTGTCAAGTGGGTCTACAAAACAAAGAAAAATGCAATGGGAAATATTGAAAGATACAAGGCCAGACTAGTTGCAAAAGGATATAGACAAAGAGCTGGCATCGAATATGATGAGATATTTGCTCCAGTTGCTCGCCTAGAAACAATAAGACTAATCATTTCTTTAGCAGCTCAAAATAGGTGGAAGATCCATCAAATGGATGTGAAATCTGCCTTCTTGAATGGATTTCTCGAGGAAGAAGTCTACATTGATCAACCAATGGGCTACGTGGTAAAAGGACAAGAAGACAAAGTCTTTAAACTAAAGAAGGCTCTCTATGGACTGAAGCAAGCACCAAAGGCGTGGAATAGCAGAATTGATAAGTACCTACAACAGAATGATTTCACCAAATGCCCACATGAGCATGCACTTTATGTCAAGATCAAAGAAGGAGATGTCTTGATCGTATGCTTGTATGTGGATGACTTGATCTTCACAGGAAATAATTCAAATATGTTTGAAGAATTCAAGAAAGCAATGACAAAAGAGTTTGAGATGACTGACATTGGACTTATGGCTTATTATCTTGGCATCCAAGTAAAACAACAAGAAGATGGAATTTTCATCTCACAAGAAAGCTACGCAAAGAGATCCTCAAAAAATTCAAAATGGATGATTGCAAGCCAATTAGTACACCAATAGAGTGTGGTAGTAAGCTATCAAAATACGATGAAGCAAAAAAGGTGGATACGACACTCTTCAAGAGTTTGATTGGCAGTCTACGGTATTTGACATGCACAAAACTTGATATTCTCTATGCTACAGGGCTAATTAGTCGCTACATGGAGAATCCAACCATTAATCACTTCAAGGCTGCTAAAAGAATTCTTCGTTATCTCAAAGGTACAATCAACTTTGGCTTATTCTATTCAACAACAAATGATTACAAGCTTGTTGGTTATAGTGATAGCGATTGGGCTGGAGATGTTGATGATCGGAAAAGTACTATAGGCTTTGTGTTCTTCATGGGAGATACTGCCTTCACCTGGATGTCAAAGAAGCAACCAATAGTCACTCTATCAACCTGTGAAGCTGAGTATGTAGCTGCTACATCATGTGTTTGTCATGGGATATGGCTAAGAAATTTGTTGAAAGAGTTGGGATGGCCACAAGAAAAGTCAACTAAGATTTTTGTTGACAATAAGTCTGCTATGGCTTTGGCAAAGAATCCAGTGTCTCATGATCGAAGCAAACATATTAATACTCGCTACCATTACATAAGAGAGTGCATCACAAGAAATAATGTACAAGTGGAATACGTGAAGTCTCAAGATCAAATTGCTGACATCTTCACCAAGCCACTTAAGCATGAAGAATTTATTAAGTTGAGAAGCTTGTTTGGAATGACAAATCAAGTTTAAGGGGGGGTGTTGGAAATAACCTTGATTTGGCCCAAATTATTTTAGATGTTTTAAAAACTAATTTAAGAGTCCATTAAAATGTTAAAGCCCAAAGAGCCCAAATTCTAGAAACATGCTCTAGAATTGTCTTAGAAAATATCTAGATATTTTAAGAAGAGAAAGTAGTAGAGAGTGGTAGAGAATTCTAGAGAATTGAATAATTTAATAAAAAAATCTAGAAAGTGAATTATAACCATTAGATTAAGAGAATGTTGGCAAAATCCTAGCCATTGGTTAGGATGAGCTTTTAGTATAAATAGGGGTAGTCTTGCTCATTTTGTATCAAAGCCAAAATTTGAGAATCAATAACAAGTATCCTATTCCTCCAAATCATCTTTGTTTCTTTATATTTTTCAAACATTTTAAAGCCTTCTAAAGCATTCATCTTCCAACAAAGACGTAGTTTTACACATGTTCTTATCTAATAGAAAAATAAAGATAAAAAATACTCTTATCTTTATAAATGTCTTTAAGAGAGAAAAAAAAAAAAAAAAAAAAAAAAAAAAAAAAAGATAACCTTATATTTTCATGCATTTTGATGTGACAATAATAGTTTTATTATCTATAAAAAATCAATGGTATTTTGAGGCATCAAAGTCTCAAAAAAAAAAACTTAAACTTCTCTCTATTTTTCTTTGTATATCTATTTTTTTTAGAAAAAATTATATATTAAAAAACTTATATGGAGTAAATTAGTAAAGAAATTAAGATTACAATAATATTGTTGCTCTAATGAATAAAGAGTTTCATTTCTATGAAACCCACCGTCTCTCTTATAACTTAAATAAAAGAACATATCATATTGTTTGTTAAGGCAGATGACTATTATTCTTGACACAAAAGATGCTTTTAACAAGATAATTAAAGACCAGACTTAAAGATAGTAGAATGCAAAGATGAACCCATATTCACTGAGAGCAAGATACTACCACTACTACAAAAAAGACCTTTAGGGACGGTTAATAACCGTCCCTAAAGACATTTAGGGACGGTTACGTTTCGGGTTGTAACCGTCCCGTATGCGGGCGTCCCAAAAAGTGACACTTTTAGGGACGGTTATTAACCGTCCCTAAAAGTAAAATGTAACCGTCCCTAAAAGTGTAACAACCGTCCTTGAAAGTTTTTAGGGACGGTTACTGGGAAACTTTTAGGGACGGTTATTAACCGTCCCGAAAAGTTTCCCAGTAACCGTCCCTAAAACTTTTGTTTGAGGTTTTTGGGGACGGTTAATAACCGTCCCTAAAAGTTTTTTTTTTTTTTTTTAAATTTTAATATTATGCTATTTTATACAAATAATTTACCTGTAAAACGCTGAAAAAATATATATATTCAAAATCATAAGAACGACAATATTACTGTTTACATATCATTACTAATTAATTAATAATTACAATATAATTAGTGATTAGTCACAAAATAATTGGAGTTAAAAATTCTCCAATATATACATTAAACTAAACATATAACAGACCTAGTTAGTTAATTACTAACAAGTAGTAATTAATTACAAAATTTGATCTAATTATCAACTAAATATCGCATATAAATTATACATAAGCAATTTCAAGTTCTACCTATTCTGTTAATGACAAACGTACACCATTCATGTCGGCAAACATCAATATCTTCTCTTGTATACGTTTTTTTTCCTGCAAACTATACAAATAAATATATAACATTCAAATCAGAAAATAATTACATATTTAAATCTTGAAAGGATTAAAATGTACATATCGACAATATAGTTAATACTTACTAACTCTTGACGATCCCTCCTTGGATTGAAGTATCTCTGCGTTGGAAAGAAAAAAAGAAGTCCAAAATTTTCTTAAGAAAATCGAAAGAAGAGTAAAATCTTCCAAACCACTTATAATACAAAGAGAAATTGATTGTTATTGTCATGACAATTCTGTAACTACAATTTTATTAAGCAATAACAAATATGATTATGGCAAATTATATAAACCTATAAAAGAAATATGGAAGTCATTATATGAAACATTCATATCAAAACAGAGGCAGACAAACTCAAACGGGAAATCAAGGATGACAATTGAGAGAATGAAAAGCAAGAAAAATACCAACAAAAGAATATGTGAAAGTTAAAACTGTATTATTTCATCAATGAAGAACCATTCAAATGCCAAGTACAGATAACAGTTACCTTAATGTCCCACCAAATAGCAAACATGTATAAAGCGAACATCACAAAACACCATTTCACGTCGAGCTAGCCATGTCATCATCATGATCATTAGATAAACATGGCAGAAAATCATGGCAATCTTATAAGACTGATATCCTATCCAGGTGCTCACCAAATTATTTGAAGCAACATAGAAAGTCCAGTAATCAAAGCAAAAGGGTAAATAGAAGAGGTGGCAAAGATATTATCTTAGCAGACATGGGTTCAAGACTACATAACACAGTACCAAAAAAAAGGCAGCATAAATAGGCAGCAAAAAAGAAAACCTATTATTCTTACACTTATACATAGCCAACCAAAAATTTGGGCCGCATTCAGAACAGCCTAAAAGTACATAGATAACCATAAATCATACTTGTTCACTCCGCATTTAAGTAGTTCTCTAAATAAGCATGAATTAACTCATTAAATCAATTTTTAAATCATTATATATTACTATATTATCTTTGATTACATCACGGAATAGGAGAGCTAACAAAAATTGCTACTTTCAATGAAAGTATTTAAATTTTCCATGATTATTTCTCAGTCCGAATAACTATCCATATATTTTCACCAGAAAAAGTAATTCCATCAAACAACCTGAACCTAATTCTGATTAATGGCTCCACAAATTCCAACCTCACGCAATCTTCTTATAATTTCCCCAAGATTTCGAGCAAGTTACCCGATGGTCGTGAAGCTCGGAAAGAATTTAGTTGCATTAAAATACCAAATTTATACTAAAATGGGCAAATCAATTGCACTATTAAAAGCAAAATCAGAGGAAAAAAAACACTACTCATATCATGGTCAATTCATTTTAAGGCTACACAACAACAGAACACAAATCACAAATGCAACCGATACTCTATTCAGTTCCAAACATCAGAGTCGGCAAATCAAAAAATGAACCCGTCAAACTGGCGAAAATCAAACGTCTATTGATCCAACCGAGCAGAAAGCGTCCAGAAAAATAAATTGACAGGAATTAGAACAAACCTGATGCGATCTGCTTTTGGAATCACACCATAGGAGGTTCGAAGAGAAGAAAATATAGAGCAAGTTGTCGAGTCTGCTAACCCAGCTACGTGTAATGAGTTTAAAATACAAGAAGGGAAGTCAGACGAAATTTAAAGATAAAAATGAGCTGATATATATCACTACAAGCAGAGCGCAAAAAAAATTATAAAAAAAGAAGAAGCAGGCATGTAAGCAGAGCGAAAAAAAAATTATAAAAAAAGAAGAAGCAGACATGTCGACGACGAAACGAAGTGAAGGTTAGCTACGTGTAATGAGTTTAAAATATAAAAAGGGAAGTCAGACGAAATTTAAAGATAAGAATGAGCTGATATATATCACTACAAGCAGAGCGCAAAAAAAATTATAAAAAAAGAAGAAGCAGGCATGTAAGCAGAGCGCAAAAAAAATTATAAAAAAAGAAGAAGCAGACATGTCGACGACGAAACGAAACGAAGCCAATGACTTATAATCCATATTCTTTAAACATAATGACTTGCCAACATCCAGTGGATAGCATCACAGAGATTGTGGCCAACATATATTCCTATGTTTCTAGACCGGTCAAAGGCTCACCTGATGTTCAGAGAATCTAGATCAAAACAGTACAATTAAGAACGCACAGGATTGTGTAACTCTGTTAACCTTCATCCAAGGAGTTAAATGAAGTATTAAAACATACAACTAGATTTATCAGAAAACGTGGCTAAAGTATGAACTGTTGAACTTGTAGATTAATGATGCATAAGTAGGAAGTGAGGGTAACACTGGTACTCAGGTAACGAAAAAAAAAAAATCAATTTTCGATCCCTGAACTCCATCCAGAAAAAGGGAATTAAAAATTGAAAGAAAATGAAATGAAAAGTTTCGGTTTTTTTTTTTTTTTTTTTTAACACGGATACTATCAATAAAAAGAGAAAACTCTGACTACAACATACAAAGATTCAATTTTCATCTCAGTCACCAAAACAAAACTAATTATCCGAGTAAGTCCGCCCCTGATGTCACCTATGTTACTTGTAAATTCTTAGATATGATGTTGTAAAATTTTATGTAAATTTCGAAATTCTATAAAAACTAATTGGAATTTTCATCAATCTTCTCCCCAACAACCCATTTGAGCTTCTTATAACCAAACCGTTCAATCAGTCTGGTTAAATCCCTTTTCTTCTCCTCTGAGAAAACAATGTCAAGGTTGCGCTCACGAATTTGCTAATGAACTCCATAAATAATGGCAAAAGAACATACCAATATCACTAACATAACAGCTATAGTAATGTTAATATTCATGAGGATGCACATTTTTTAATATTAATTAAAAAAAAAAATAGATCGATCTGCACATTTTAGGGACGTATTCATATATTGCAGGAAAAAAAAAATTCAACCTGATCTGCACCGCGGTGGAGAGCTGCCGTGGAGGGTTGGCTGTCGTGGAGAGCGCTGGCTTAGAGGGCAGAGCTGCTTGGTACGATAACCGTTGCGGTGGAGAAGAACGATCGCGACGTTGCTGCAGATACGGTACGAGGTGTCGCGCGGGCCGACACTGGAGTCGAGGACGACGGACGACGACGAGCGCTGGGAACGGTTGACTGGTGGTGTCGATCGTGCGGTGTGGAGGCGCTAGGGGGGGGGGGGCTGGGAGTCGTTAGGGTTTTTAATTAATTTCTATCGCGTGTAGGAGTTGGCTGGGTGGTGATGATTATAAAAGAGATTTAGGGACGGTTATTAACCGTCCCGAAAGGTTACACTTTTAGGGACGGTTAATAACCGTCCCGAAATCTTTTTTACGAAAATTTTCGCCTAACCGTCCCAAAATCACACTTTTAGGGACGGTTCACCGGTTTTTTTTAAATTACAACCGTCCCTAAATCTATATATTGTTGTAGTGTACCAATTACAATTCTATATTATGTTTATTAATTATAAAAAATTATTTGTATCTAAAAATATGATGATTAAAAATAGATATTATGCAAAAAGAAAATTATGTCAATACAAATTTGAAAAGAAAAAAAATGTTATGAAATTTATTTGCTTAAATATAAAAAATTATTAATATTAAAATTAAAATACTAAATTTTGTATTAGAGGCATAGGAAAGAAAACACATAAGTGGATAAAAAAATTAATGTCATTAATTATCAAAGATATCCTTAATATTAAACATAAACTTCAAGAATATTAGATATAATTTTACAAAAATTAAAAATATTAATGAAGATAAGCAAAAATTCAAGAGCATTACTAACACTTTTTTGCCCTGGCCATTGAAATTAGAATTTGAAAGTAGGGTGTTTACGGTCTAGTTTGGTCCGATTTGTAGTAAAAAAAATTAATCAAATAGGATTGTTTGTATTACTTTAACTAAATTGGATCGAACCATTTAACTGATAAAAATGTTGTAACCGAACAATCTAATCCGATTTGGTTAACAATTTTTAATGATTTTCAAAACTTTGTACTTAAACTGCAGCATTAAAATCTATTTAGCATCACTTGAATTTGAAAAAGCTATATGTGTTGGGCACGGATTGTGGTAATTATTTCTTATACCCTATTTGGTGTTCTCTTCCTCAAATCTAGGTACAGTAATGTAAAGATCAGATGCTTGTATCGATTACTTAAATGACTAGAGGACATTTATACAAATAGAAAATGATACACTCCTAGATCAGGAAAACATTACGACTAAAGTTAACTAAAAATGTTTGGTATGCTCAGCTTGATTCATAGAGCTTTTTACTTAAATGGGTTGGTTAATGTACTTGATTAATTTCTGGTTTTCAGATTTTTGTTACAAGTTGAAACTTCTGATGCTAGACTTTCTTTTCTTGTAACGAATTGGAGAAGGATCTTCAAATTATCAATCCTTGTTGTAGATTATATGGCTTTTATGATAAAATTTTCCAAATTTGAAACCTTGAACTTTCATGGTAATGCCATTGGGGAACTTTTAAACGAGTATTGCTATTTGCAAAGAAACATGATTAGAATTGGAGCAATTAAAAACTGTACTCAAGTTGCTCTAAAAGAAAATATTTTGCTATGGCAATAGCAATTATTCCCTTGCCTATTTGGAACTGATCAGAGATTCTATAAAGATCGATTTGTCTCGCACTAAAGGAAAGATTTTTGAAAAAACCTTGTAAATCTAGCCAACGAATTATAGATATGTTCTTTTGAGGTTTTTCTAGTCTTGAAAGATCTCCATATTATTGCAGTGTCTTTTTGCCTGTTGGTGAGGTTTTTTTTTAGGCAACAAGCGATAACCCAAAATGACGCGATAAGAAATTTTTAAAACTCTTATTTTGACGGGATATTTTATTCCAAGTTGATTTCTTTACTTAGTAAATGTTTACTGTCATATTTTTCAAGCTCTCAGATTGGAAAACATTTTTTAATATATAATTTTTTTATTTTTTAAAAATAATAATATAATATATTTTTAAAATAATTTTTTAATATATTATTTATAACGGTCCTATCTGATCGAACTGGTTAAAAAATTTATAAAATCGGACCAGATTAGACCGTTTCACTAACGGTGTGAGTTAATTTTAACCGAATCGGACCACATGTTTTATAAAATTGTCCAATTTGGTTCAATCTGATCCGATTTTTTGATTTTAAATAATTTAGTTCAATTTTTTAATATTCTTAAATGAAATTGATCATTAAATTTTGGTCATCTTTAATAAGTCCCACAATCAAGTTTGGTATTGTGAATAAAGTGAATAAAGTTTGACGTGAATTGAATGGTGGTTGTCGAGTTGTGAATACTTAATTTATAATTATTCAAATATGAAATAAGTTTTTATATATTGAAACGAAAAATAATAATTTTTTTTTATTATTGTAGGACATGAATATTATGAAATAAGAAAAAGGATGTGAAAGTGAGTACACAAAAAAAGCATAGTTAAAATTATGTCACTTGTTTGAGTGTGTATATATTTATTAGTACATTATTGCATATTTTTGTTTTTTTGTTTTTTATGATTTTTCTTATATTAAGATATGTATAATACTGCATGTATACCTGTTTGCATCTACATATATGTAAATGCTAACTGTAGGTTTCACAACAAAACTATGTAATGATGTGGTGAATATCATGTCATAAAATTTATAAGTGAGATCATTCTGAATATTAATATATCAATTAAGGATGTGGTACATTATATACAACTAGTTGCTTTTTTATTTCATATATATATATTATAACAATTTTGCATAAATTTCTTACTCTATATATAATTAATTTGAAATTTAGTTCATAGGTTTTATAAATAAAGGATATCACAATTTTTTTAAGAATTGTGAGAGGAGTGTGTTTAAAGAGTCTTACACAGATGTTTCAATGATTTATATATAGGATCAATACAGGTGACTCTATCTTATTGGTGAAGAATAGGGATGAATATTTTAACTGCTGATAGTCAAAATTGTGATTATTTATAAAATTTGACGATTTTTTTCTTAAAATAATCATAATTAATTAGGCATGTGGCGAAAATGGTTATTACAATACTAAAATTATAGTTAACCTAAACTGATCTTGTGCTAATATTATTTGTTTCATACATATAATTATATTAAAAAAATACTTTTAATGTTAAAATAGACAACACTTAGAATAATTAGATTAAATTTTGTCTATTTTTTTATTTTACTTAAAAATATGTGCTAAATAATTAAATAATGAAAATTAATGTTAATATTTTAAATAATGTTGTAGAATAAGTATAATTATATTAATATTTTAATTTTTTATATTAAATATATTTTTAAATAAATATTAAAAAATTAAAAATAAAGTTAAATTGTGAAAAAATTACTACTCATTTATAACCAGTAATTATTACCTAATTATATCAAAAATTGATTCGAAGTGGTTATGATAGCATAATCGTTTCCCTTGGTGAGGAAAATGAGCTTTATTCACTGGTCGTACATGTAAGAGAAGGTGCTAAAGAGGTGCCAACCTAGTTGGGATGTCCCGGTGCACCCACTGAAAATTATCAATCACGATCTTATAAAAAAAAAGAGGACATGTGGCACATGTCGCCACATGTCTAAGGCCTATGGGCTGATGCCATGTAACAGGTGAGAATATTGCCTTATTTTAGCAACTTTCTCGATCCAATTTTATCAAAAATAACACCCCTAAAATTTATAATAATAAAACTAATAGCTCAATAATATTAAATATTTAATTTAAATTTATAATATTGAATGTTCAATATTAAATGAGTTTAAATTATTGTCGTTTAATTTTAATTAAATTGATGTTAAAAAAATATTAATTATTTTTTTAATTATTAAATTTTATATTATTTTTATTATTATAAATTTTAAGTGGTTTTAACTTTCAATTTTTACTTTTCTTGGGCTACGACCACGTCCTGGATACATAATTGATTAATTTCACATGCCTTTATAGCATTAGTCTTCTTTTTCCAAAACTTTCATAGAAGCCTAACATTTCATCTCTTCAATTTCCCTTTGATTTTTTACTCTAATTGTTTTTTCATCTCCTTCCTGTTTCTTTTCTTTCCCTTCTGAACCTTTCGTCTTTTAACAAGTGAAGAGAGATAAACAGAGCACTTCTATTATTGGCACGCATTTGCCTAAAACGGTCCAAATGAGTAACAAAACATCACTTAAGGACTTGAGTGTGTTTTTTATTAATAAGGGGCTGATGGTGGAATTGTTCACCCCCTATAACCGGTAACTTCATTTGGACACTCCTGGCTCGGATAAAGAAAAAGAAAGAAACAAAAACAAGATAAAAAACAGTGCTCATACCACCCAAGAGAAGGAAGAAAGGAAAGCTCCTGCCAGCACCTGCATTCTGCAGAAAAGAGAAAACAGAAAAGAAAACAGACGGATAGGAAAGACACGCAGCGCAGAAAAGAAAAGGAAATCCTGGGCATTCGGCGTTGTTTCTTCTTGCTCGGCAAGAACCCTCACCCTCTTCATCCTGTGATGTTTATTCTTCTTCTTCAGTTATAATTTACAATCCTAAGAACCCCTAGTTTCAAACCAATAGCTCATAACACCCTAAGGCACAAGCTTGAACGAGTCCACCAGTCACTAGGTATTGTTGATATTGTTACTCTCTTTCTCTTGGTCATCTGACTGACCTAACTACCACAGGTTTGAACTAGGTATTAATCTGAGAAAGAATGTTATAGTCATTAATATGAATTATTAAAAGATTAGAACTGTATAGAATGAATGACTGCTTTAGTTGTTGATGGGTTTGGTTTTGTAACGCTTCTGCTAGATTTTTAGTTGCTTAAAGTTTGCTTTTCCTGTTTTAAGAAATATCCAATAATTGTAGATATTGTGTACAATTGTTGTGTCAATATATCAACCTTAACATGCATATAAGCAAATGGAATAAAAATAGTTGTATGAATCTACTTAAGTGTAGTTGTAGTGTACAATTTTTTGATCATTTAGATTCATATCGACCTGATATTGACCTCATATCGACCTTGTATGTTTAAATAGGGTATAAGAACATGGGATAGTTTAACATGCATATAAGCACATGAAATAAACCACATTTGTATGAAATACTTAAGTGTAGTTGTAGAGTACAATTATTTGTTTATTAAATTGAAATCGACCTCATATCGACCTTGTATGTTTAAAATGCATATAAGCACATGGAATAGTTTAACATGCATATAAGCCCATGAAACAAACAACATTTGTATGATCCACTTAAGTTTAGTTGTAGAGTACAATTATTTTTCTCTTATTGAAATCGACCTCATATCGACCTTGTATGTTTAACATGCATATAAACACATGGAATAGTTTAACATGCATATAAGCCCATGAAACAAACAACATTTGTATGATCCACTTAAGTGTAGTTGTAGAGTACACTTATTTGTATCTTAAATTTACAACGACCTCATATCGACCATAGCAGTATGTTTAACATGCATATAAGCACATGTAATAGTTTAACATGTATATAAGTACATGAAATAAACCACATTTGTATGATCTACTTAAGTTTAGTTGTAGAGTACAATTATTTGTATCTTAAATTTATATTGACCTCATATCGACCATAGCAGTATGTTTAACATGTATATAAGCTCATGTAATAGTTTAACATATATATAAGCACATGAAATAAACCACATTTGTATGATCCACTTAAGTTTATTTGTAGAGTACAATTATTTGTATCTTAAATTTATATTGACCTCATATCGACCATAGCAGTATGTTTAACATGCATATAAACACATGAAATAGTTTAACATGCATATAAGTACATGAAATAAACCACATTTTTATGATCCACTTAAGTTTAGTTGTACAGTACAATTATTTGTATCTTAAATTTATATCGACCATAGCAGTATGTTTAACATGCATATAAGCACATGGAATAGTTTAACATACATATAAGCCCATGAAATAAACCACATTTGTATGATTCACTTAAGTTTAGTTGTAGAGTACAATTATTTGTATCTTAAATTTATATCAACCCTAGCAGTATGTTTAACATGCATGTAAGCACATGAAATAGTTTAACATGCATATAAGCCCATGAAATAAACCACATTTGTATGATTCACTTAAGTTTAGTTGTAAAGTACAATTATTTGTATCTTAAATTTATATCGATCTTATATTGACCTCATATCTACCATAGCAGTATGTTTAAAATGCATATAAGCACATATTAAAGGAACCACATTTGTATGGTCCACTTAAGTGTACTTGTAGAGTAAGTAATTACTATTTTCACATTGAAAAGTAGATTTAGTGTAAATTTGACCTCAAATAATGGTCAGTGAAGAAAATTAGTAATGTCTAATTTATGTTCATATTTCTATTCATGAAGAAAATACTATTTATGCACTGCATAGTAGCACATGAAGAACAAATAGTAATTACTATTTTCACATTGACAATATAGATAAAGTGTAAATTGGACTTCATATCAAAGACATCATATCGACCTTATTTATACCAACATTCAATTGTTATATTTACTTCATTTGTTGAAACTGTCGTTAATCAATCATCTTAAAAATTGCTTGTACAAACAAAAATATGGAGGGAGTTAGTGCACTCATCATACATGGTGGTGAGTGGGTAATGAAAGGAAGTAGGGATGAGTATATTGGTGGACAAGGTATTATTTTTAAGTTGCGACAATGAGATGATTTACAGGGTTTGAAGGAGAAATTGTTTAGAAAATTAAAGATTGATAAATACAAATATGGTTTGTCCATTAAATACTTCTTCAGGAAAGATATTCAGCGTCCAACTGTTCGTATGAGTACCTAGATCCAGACATAATTTGGACTTTTGTCAAGAAGGCCTGGATACAGAAGATCACAGAATGTTATATTCAAAACTATGCATTCTATGAAAAAAAATTAATCAAAAACAAAACCTGAAAAGTAGCCAAGTGTAGTTGATATACAGTAAGAGTTGCAGCTAAAGATTCAGTGCGACAGTTGCATCTCCACGGTTGAAAAACTAAGTTGTATAGAGAAGTTATTGTCAACTCATTTTTAATGGCATCATAATGGAATATGTAATACAATTATTGTTTATAAAATTATTGTTTGCAAATTGCAACACCAGTTCATCTCCTTCCACATAAATGTAATACATCTTATCATAATAACATAAGGTCAAAAATGAAAAAATCTTGCCTGAAATTTTTGTGCTGCACGAGGATCATTTGGGTTTTTGTCAGGATGCACTTGTCGTGCCTGTAAGACACAAACAAAGCAATAATCAAAATGGGAGCAGAGGGAGCTCATATATACCATGCATAGAAGAGGAATTTGCAGGGAACTCACTAAGCTAGGGAGAAGGAAAAAAAAATAAAGTTGTTCTCCTAAAAGAAAAGGGCAGTAAAAACGACATTAAGGTACAAAAAGATCACAAAAAGGCTCATTAAAGTAGAGGCATCATATTGAAAAAAAAAAAAAGGCAGCTTTGAAACTAACTACACTAAATTTTGGGACCTATGTAGCCATGCATACTAATTTTTTAAGCTAAAACTGCCTTCCTTTATTGAAATGTGGTAGTGTAATAAACCAAAATTATGAATGAATTATAGTTTTGGTGCTGGAAATTAAATTGAAAAGGCAAACACATTACTTTGATGCCTTTTTCATTTGTATAGCACTAAAATATAATATTTTAACAACTACGCCCCAATACTGAAATTACAAACAAACTTTTCCGTTTATTATTACCGACAATTACTTGGCCAGTAAAAAGAATGAACACTCAGTTGAACAGTAATAAAACATTCTAATAAAACAAGCATTACAAATCCAAAAAGTTTGACCAAACTAATAAAATTTGGAAAAAAATATATATTCAATCAAACCAATGACCATAACTTAAGGGTGATTTCATTCCATTTTCTAGCATTGAAGCTAACAAAACATCATCATATGAGACTTATGAATATATGATTCTTCAGTGGCTATAGTTAAGTAAGTAATTGTTCAACAATATAAGGAAACTTCAGTGAGCTTAGAAATCATTACTCTAATCGTGATTTCTATTTTCTGATATTTCAAACATTATGGCCTTTTGACATGAAACACCTATGAATGAGATCATTATCAACATTTGTACTCATAAGGAAACTTGAATCAAATGCTCCATCAATATTACACCAAAGGAAACTAAAACAGATGAAAAATCGACTTTTGCACTCATAAGGTTTGTAGTATTACTTTGAGCTCTTCCAAGGAATAAGGCTGCTCTGGATCAACCAATATATCTAATATGATGTATAAACTGTGAAGGAAACTGAATGAAACATAGTTTGGCTTTAAAAAAAATTAATGAAAGGAAACAAATCTGCCATTTTAAGTATTAAACAAACATTCATGATTCTAGCCCTGTCATTAGGAAAAAGTAAAGCATACATAGAAATGACGAGTGAATATATCAATGAATTGTTAATCATATTCAAGCAAAAATATTCCAGAAAGGATATCAAAAAACTCCCATTGATCAATTGGTTCTAATTCGTACTCATCCGCAATGCTCATCTGCATCACTTGGGGCACTGCGGATGAGTACGACACACTGCAAATAATCTTAGGTCCTTGGCGAAACACTTTGTAATCAAATACTAATGACACGACACACTGCAAATTTCTTGCAACAACTTTTTTATTAATTTCACATGCTTTCACGACTTACATTCCAACATAACACCTATGAATGAGATAATTACTGATTCCTATAACAATTTTATATATAAATAGTTTATTCCAACTCCAGAAGGACGTCAGTTACATACTTGGTGTTAAAAAAATTAATTTGACTTAATAAGCTCTTAGATCGTGACCCTAAACAAATTTTTCATCAACTTACTTTATTCTTAACTGGTCACACTTATTACACAACATCATATGTTCTCATTTTCCTTGAATTTTTTTCCCTTCTATTTACCTTAAAGCTCTATGTATCACCTGAACAATAGAAACTTGGCTAGTCAACTACGAAACTAAAAAGAGTAATAGAAAAGTATGTATCACCTGAATACTTCCTCTTTTGATTGCAGCTTCAATGATTGAATCTCAAGTTCATTTGACATAAGAGCTAAGCAAATTAAAAGGATAACAAAATGCATAAAAAAATTAGTAAAATTAAAAACTAAAACTATTAAAAATTCTGAATAAACTGTAAGTAACTACTAGCCCAGGAAATTTTATGATTTCAACAATAAATAATAGCTCCATAAAAAAAAAGCTAAATAAATAAATAATAAAAGCAGTAATACTAACAGAAAAAACAACATATATTTTATATATGGCTCAAATTATGCATATAAACTTTCCCCATGAGGGATTAACAACTTGTCGAAAACAGAAGGTCTTCCAAATCCATCTTTTTTAAGTTGATAAATTTGAAACCTGCAATACTAACAATGATTTCAAACATTAGAACCTAAACAATAAGATACATCCGAAAAATGTTACTTCCATGAGAATGAGGTAGGCAAAAAAGTACCACCAAATAGAATAAAAAACAGCATAATGAATGTGCTGACAAGGAACACTTCAAGTTTTCAATGAAATCCCAAACAGTTATAGCCTAATGAGCAAACCTTTTACATAAACGGGTTTATGAACTTGTTATATTGTCCTTGGAGGCCATCTGTCTTCGAAGAGCTTCTTTGTGAACCTGAACTATTGTTGTGTTCCTCTAATGCACTCATCTGCATATTCCGACTACCCTCATTTGCATTATCAACAGGAATTTTATTTATATATGCAACTTGATATTATAAACTTTCCAACATTGACATAAAAGAGAGAAACAAACTTACAATGCACAAGATAGGTCTACATGTATCTACAATAGTTAAAGCAAAATACATACAGTTTATGAACATACTTTATTCTCCGAATCTTGACGTCATCCTACAGATAGCCGAGGTATTGAAACAGGAAAATCTGTAGATGAGACTAGTGAAGATATATTAACCTATATAACCAATGAAGCATTAACAAATATACCAGTACATAAATATATATAATTCATCCAGACTAGGAACATTTAAATATTACATGACCCAACTAATTGTTATATCCATTGATCTGCTGTACTTAATATTACACCATACAAGTCACATTAGTAATTCATTCTCTAATGAATAAAATAACTCGTAGCCCATTTTTTTCCTAGATAATATGATGTCTTCTTCTTTAATATTGCAGATAGGATTCCCAGATGCGTGAAATTCCACAAACTTTAAACAATAAATACCACAGTCACCACTGCAAAATGAAATTGGAAGATTCTTTAATAATAAGTAAATATACCAAGTATTTGAGTAATAAAGAACTACCATGTTGGATATTTGATAAGCAGCACTTACGATGATTCTTATACAGGAACTTTCTCCCTTACGTTTCAAAAAATCTTCCGAGGCGATATCAACTTAAAGTTTGTCCCATGCTTCCTACTTTCATAAACCCCACAACTCGTAATAAAATCAAGGAATAATGAACATATGCTGGACAAATATTTTTTTAATGCTGCATCTCGAATGTGTTTTGGTAGAGAATCGTACACATGTATTTCTTGATCATTTAGGTCAAACTCTAATGCAATCCAGTGATCGTTGAAACATACAACCCCGTATAAAGTGTCTATCTCATACCAAGGAATTCCAAATTCAGGTATTGATCCCAAGACATATATTGTTAAAGTTGTATTGGAAATCCAATCGTACTATTTATGATTGGATTGTGAATTCTTCCACTGCTCGAAGTGACCCAATAGACGATACTGTACAAACATTGTAGTATTATCATTCTATGATAATATATCATATATGGAAAATAATATTAACATACTATCAAAATAAATTAAACTAACTTTAGGATATTAATGTGAAAGAAATTACACATAAAACCTACCACAAGCAACATTATTCATAATTAACTTACAAAAAAATAAGAATTCATTGTTGACCATTTCTTGGGAAGAGGAAACTTCTAAGGATATATATAAAATTTCTTTCTTAATAACCATAAACCACAGTCAATATGCTGCAAGATGCATATTGAACACGGATTGAATTTCAATAATTAAGTTCGTATTATGAATTATAAAGTAGTATTACAAGAAAATAGTAATACTTACTGAATTAAACAAGTTGGTCTTATTTTTTAAAAGACGGTGAAACCATATAGCATTCGCTCTTCCTGTACTCGGGCAACCGACACTTATGCTATCCCTGCAGTAATGTAAACCACCAGAGTTAAATAATGGTAAGTAAATTGAACCAAATTAAAGAAAAATATGTTACCTATACATAATATAGGGATACATTTTGATAACTTACACCATACTAGCGGATGATTTATGCAGCCAAGAAATAAAATGAAGGTATTTGTCTAATTGTGGTTGCTTGTGGACATTATAATATTCATGCAAGCTCGGATGAAGAATATCCTCCATGGATTGGTCTATATTTGATGCCTTTCTCTTTCTTTTAATTTTCTTGTATTTTTCATAAGGTGATTTCAGAAGTGGACCAACAGATCTGTGCTTTCTTGTGTAGTATTTCTTTGTTTCAGTTGGAGCTGAAACAATAATACAGGAATTTGGATTATCGGCATGGAGGTCCTCTGATTGTCTGTGACTTGCATCTTCTATTTCATATCCATCTACTGCAAGATTTTTTTTTTGTAATTCTTCTTCTAAACAAAAAATTTGAAGATTTTTGTCCTCTGTAAAATTAGCAATTGTGGAGGTGTCAACATGATCAACTTCATTACTAGTACTATCATCATTCTTAGCAACACCTTCGGACATGGGAAGGTGTTGTTCTTCTCCACTCAGGCAAGTAATATTTGTATCCTTATCATCCATTTGATCATGTGATACATTTTTTGCATCTTCTTCACTCCGAACAATAACATGTTCATCGGACTTCTGACCCATTAGAGACCCAACATTCATGCAAATTTCATCGTCCATGTCACCACAAAAATCAGCCCTAAGTGGGCTACCTGTATGAAATACACCATCACCTTCCAAAGGGACATTTATGTTTCCCTTATGCAGCACATCTAAGATTTTTACCAAAATTTGCTTTATTTCTTTAACTTCTTGCTTAACAACCAAGATTTCCTCCATAACCTACAAAGATAAAATTACATACCTCATTTCAATATTTCCAAATTATTAATTGAAAAAAAGTATGTTATGCGTAGGAAAACTAGTTTATCACACTAATTTATCAGAAAGTATAAATTACATACATGTATGATATTCATTATACCTTATCAATTGGTATGGTGGATGACGAGGGTTGACACTCTTCAGCGAATTTTTCCTTCCCCTTTGTCTCAGTTTTTCAAACATTAGGATAAACCTCAGCATCAAAATCTGCAGGCATTCCTCTCTTAACAACTAGACTTGATTGATAGTACAAACTGTCCTTCTCTTTGTCAATAGGTACCAAGACTTGTAAGACCAAAAGCTGCAATACATTTAACAATTAGCTATGTCATAGAATATGTACGATAACTTAATAAAATCAAATAATATTTTACTATGACTTATAATTAAATAAAGCATCAACTGTTATATCATTAGTACTAAAGTAAGTACTATCCAAGTATTTGAATTTGAACTAGCGACCAGGCTTCTTGTTTTCCCAATTCAAAATCCTAGGCATCGAATCTTATGAACGTTTGCAAACAAGATCATCAACCAGAGCAGGTATGGCTTCGTAGGCTCATACTTGTAATGCCAATAGAAAACCATATACGTTATACGATATTGATGGATATGATTTACTCAATTGCTTATCTTCTGCATTATCCTCAACCTCAACATCAACTTCTTCAGCCTCCTCTTTAATTTCTATTTTTTTTTCAAAGGCATTACTTACCCTATTAACCATACTGCTTCTCATCCTTCGTATGGTGAACTCATAAACCACCTTCCCTCATGGGAAGTTGTTAAATCTATCAAAATCTTCAACAAGACACAAATACGAAATATTTATCCCTTGGGACTTCTGTTCCCCCAACAATATTATCTCTAATGCAACAATAAGGGACAATCGAAGAACATCATCTCTATCTGTGTTCTTCGTTAACCTTTTGAATACTTGGATTAACTTGGATTTTGTAATTACATCATCCCTTCTGAAATATTCATATTTCAATTGACTTTCGGGGGTGACAAGGTTATCATCACCAGTAAACATCATACCGGTTATTAGTGCAAATTCTTCATAACCGAAACGATGGGCACGTCCATTAAAAACAATTTTGAATTCTTTGCCGCTTTGTTCCCTATCTTGCATCATCAAAAGGTGATGCACCAACGGTCCTGTGAACTCAATTTGGTGCATCGTCAATAAAAAGCCAAAGCATGAATCCTCAAACTCTCTCAACGGAACATTTCCAACTTGGACTTTATTGTTTCTATTTCTTGCATTCTTGACATGTTCGAAATTTTTCCAATAAAGTAATCTCCGCATTGAACACATGAAAATCTTTCAATATTTTCATTTGTCATTGCCTATAAAAAAAGTGACACATATATAATAAATTCAACAAATATTTATTCAATTTCCAAAAATAAATAAACAAAATTTTCCAACAATTTAAATTGGGTCTCATAGTATGTGTATATTAATAACACCATATATTTGTGCAGAACTTGTTACTCAGCAATGTCACTAAATGTCACAATTTGTTACTCAGGTTCTCAGAACTCTTCTGCAACTAAATGTTTTTTATCAAGGAAAAAAATTTGCATATTGAATATGGCAAAGACAATAATTTGCTCAAGTTTCATACCAACAAATAACACTTCGTTCAACAACAGCACTTGATAAAGAGCCTATATATGTAGTTCCTTTCGAACTGTACCAAATTATAAAAAGGTCAACACATAAAAACTAAGAACAAATGCACCAGAACTACAAAACACATTTCCTGACTCAGTTAATAATGTCTCGCCTCTTCAAATTTCATGCCCAGCACTTTACGGGTTCGAACTGATTCATATTACAAATTACGTTCTCATGAAATACTTTCAATAATTTGCAATCTCCTCAACTTGCTTAAACAAAGAAGAAGCTGAAAGAGCCAAGAAGATGAAAAATAAATGAAAATGGAAAACAAAATCATAATTAACAAACAGATACCTATAAATCAAGGTAAAATGACGATGTTTTCGTCGGTGTTTCCAGGAGGCGATGCTTTCGTCGGGGTTGCCAGGAGCCGGTGCTCTTGTCAGGGTTGCCAGGAGCGGAGACGGGCGTTTTGAAATGTTAGGGCCTACGCTGAACTCGCGCTCGGGCGCTCTGTATTTGTTTCTTTTCTTTTCTTTTTTTAATTTGACTAACGGGAAGTATTTAGGGGCGCGGCATTTCTTTTTCTTTTTTTTTTATTACCGGCTACCAATTTCAAGCGTTGCTCGTGAGTCCACTCTTAACAAAAAAAACGGTAGGAGTCCTTAAGTGTAGTTTTGTCACTCATATGGTCCATTTAAGGCTTGTCCAATTAGAAAAGCCTTTGAGGAAAATAATCAAGGTGTATGAAGTCTCGCGGCCACCGTAAATTCCCAAATTGAGACCATCGAAGTTGAAGTTGTGCCTTTTTCTCAAGCCTACTCTCTTGTCTCACCTTTCTTTGGATTCTTAGGTATCACTTTCAATTTTTCCAGTTTATGTCTTCAATTTTTCTCTTGCTCCTTTCATACCCTACCCTTCGCACTGAAAAATGTCAATACACAGCCCAAGCCACCACCGTTTGCTGTCCACTTTGCTAGTTGTCTACGCTATCCTTGGTTTTGCTAAATCTTTTATTCAGTTAACAGTTAATGTATTGTTACCGTTGGACCCACAAATATCTAAACAATAAAAAAATAATACCCAGACAATTGTGATTAAGATTTTTCAGGCAAATTTTCAGGCTTTAACTTTATTTTCTTTAATCGAGGCTTACGAAATTGTTGGAGTTGAAGACAATTGTAGTAGCAGTGAATCAGGTTGGACTATGTATCTTGATTCCCAAATCCAAAATGAAAACCTCTACTCTTAAATATGATTTACGTAATGACTCTAGATGCTTCTCCAAACCTCCGCTTTTGTTCTCTTATTTTTTACTGGGTAATTTTTTTTATTTAATTGATAGAGTGGATTTCCAACTGTATACAATCCTTTAGATTATATTGAATATGTAAATTCAGGATTGAACCTGAATAATATATCTAAACTTCTCAGTACTCTTATTTATTTTGAAAGTAATTAAATAGATTAATAATTTTTTTTTTATGTAATTTATTACATATCTCTCTACTATTATGTAACATGTTACATACTTTTCTACTAATGTATGTACTATATTGTATCTACTTTTGTCATTGTATGTAACATATTACATACCTAACTGGTGAGGTCTCCAAAGCTCCAGTGATGTTACTGGTGAGGTCTCCAAAGCTCCAGTGATGTTATTCGTGGAGTCACCGGAGCTCTGGTGAGTTCACCATCGAAATCGCCAGATCACCAGAATTCCGATGTATTTGTTTATTAGTACCTTAAAGAGTGTTTTAATAATTTGTATGATTTTTATGCAACAAAACTCATAATTTTAGACTTATTTTTATTAGTTTTGAAAAATATTAGCTTATAATTTAAAGGTAAGCTATTTAGGCCCAAAGCTTATAAAAGGTTGATAATTGAGACAATGGGTTGAAGGATAGGCTGTGAGTCAGGGCGAAGTCTTTTGAGCTGAGACAGAGGCCCTATGGTTTGGTGAGTTCGTTGGTGAG
The DNA here is from genome assembly GCA_029378325.1 of Elaeagnus macrophylla. NCBI lineage: Eukaryota > Viridiplantae > Streptophyta > Magnoliopsida > Rosales > Elaeagnaceae > Elaeagnus > Elaeagnus macrophylla. Next base: position 11,129,444 of record CM055644.1, on the reverse strand, counting down.
GCATTGTGAGCATGTTCGTTGGCGAGTTCGTACTTCTTTTATAGGGGCTATGACCTTTGGAACACAAGCAGAATTATCAATTATGTAGGATCTGTATCCTCTACTTGGTTTTTCACTCTTGTTTGTGCTTATTTTTAATCTCAACTATCCAATTTTACATCCATGGAGTGAAAATAAAGACAAATAGAGGATCTTAATCTAACTATGTAGGGCCAAGAGAGGCATTGATCTCCTTTCAACATTTGCCTGCATTTTACTATTTATATGATGTTCCTCCTTAATTAACTAAATTTCTAGATCCACTGCTTAGGGAATTATTCCAGATGTTATTAGGTGTCTTACTCCTTATAACCAAACAGAGTTAATGGAACACATGCTTCAAATTATCTTTCACTTACTTAGTTAAGTGCGCGTATATGAGATGATGATGAATATTAAAGAATTCTTAGTTTTTAGAAACTTAACTAGTACTAGATAAAGATATATGTTATGCACATAAATTGTTATATATATATATATATATATAACTTTTTTTTTTAGTTCTACAATAAGATTGAAATTTACGTGATACAATGATAAATAAATAGATAACAAAAAAATTCACAATAAATTTTTGAGTTAATTAGAACATTCATATATATAAAAAATAAAAATAAAAAGATATGATAAGCACAATTAATTAAACTCCTTGAATTTCGATTTTTTTTTTCTAATGTAAAAAAAAAAATGAGGAGATATCTATGATACGTGGAATTGACTTATCCATATTTTGACTCCCTTCCCTTTGTGTGCATTGTGTTTATGTTTATTCACGCAAAAAAATGTTAAAAGTCCCAAATTGCCAATGAGTAATATGCTAAGAGAGTATATAAGTGCCTCCATACCTCTAAACATCCGTTAGTGTTTTGGAGTGATTTAGATTTTTATAGGTAATATATATGATCAGGTTTTTATAAGTCCTTCCAAACAAGTTTTTTTTTTGGCAATGTACTATGGGTAAGATATGCAAATAAAAATAAAAAATTTAAGTCACCTCAATCTAATAAGGCAGTTTGTTACTGACTTAATTGATCCTTTTATTATATATGTTGAGGATTTAATGAGTGATTGTGGAAAATATTTTTTCTATAAATAAGAATATGATGGTTTGGTAATTATATACATAAGAATATTATGGTTTTTGAAATAATTGAACCTATAGACATACCTCATTGTTGAAATATTACCATAAAGGCAAAACATCTTGAATGTTGATCGTGTGTTCCTAACTTCCACCAGCATCTTTTGATAGCATAATTTAAGTTGCCTTATCTGCTTTTGATATTTGGAAGGCGTGCTAACTTTGAGTCTTTGAAATGAGAGAGTGTAGGACTGTTTTTGAATTCTTGACTTTTCTTTATTTGCATGAAATCTCACACAAATATTGTATCTGATTTATCAAATGAGTTGACACTTTGGGTGAATAAAAAATACGCGACTTGAAGAGATTTTCTTTCTACCCTTTGCAAGAAAAATATTTTATGTAATATGTTAGGAAGAATGCTACTCTCTGTCATGTTTGTTCTATAAAAACGGAATGAGATCATCCGCTTATAGTAAATGACTTATAGTTGAACTCTTTCAAGCTATTTAAGCTCCATGCACGAAATTTTGTCCCTTAATTTCCTAGAGATCTCATGATATGGATAACGAAATTTCATTACATTGGATCATATGCCTTTTGCATGTTTATTTGATTCTCATTAATCCTCTTCCGCTTATCTTCTTCTTGTTTATTGTATGGACCACCTCTTGAGATCTCATTATATGTATGAGAAAATTTCATTTCATACGATTATATGCCTTTTTTATGTCTATGTTGATTATTATCAATCCTCCTCTGCTTCTCTTCCTCTTCTTTATTTTATGGATCACTTCTTGAGTTTTGATTTAAAGCCCCATAATAATAATAACACTTTAACTTGTACATTATTAGATTGAAGTGAACAGTATGTTCATGTGCTTGCTTGTAGAAGATAAATTCCTTATATTTAGTTAGATAGTTGTTACAGTCTATAGACTATACTATATTTCTATTATAAATACATTTATTCATCAACCTAATTGTAGAACAATCTCAGTTTTCATTCAGATTCAATTTCTGTTATATGGTATCATAGCGTAGCTTTCTTGAAGCTTTAGTTGGACCTTCAATGGGTTCTACACCTCCAGCAAGAGTAGTTGATGGCGTTACCACCAATGGTGCTGGTCAATCTTCTGTGTCTTTTGCAATTACTTCCATCTCATCACCTCCTGTCAATATAAGTTTTTCAATCAAGCTTGACAATTGTAACTATCTGTTGTGGCGAGATCAAGTTCATTTTGTGATCATAGTCTATGGCTTAGATTTTGCGATTGATTTTTCAATTGTTCCACTATTTTAGTTTCTTGCTAATTCTATGATCATTAACACTGAGTTTGCTCTGTGCAATCTTGTTAAATCTTGGTTTTATGGTTCTATTTCACCATCTATGAAACTTCATCTTTCTAGAGGAGCATCAGCTACAAGTCAGTGGAGTGTGCTTGAAAGGTTGTTTTCTTCATCATCACAAACTAGGTTGATGGATCTTCGATTGGAGGTACAAACCATGCGCAAGAATGACCTTTCAGTTGAGGATTATACTCTAAGACTCGAAGGTATTGCATGCAACTTATCTGCAATTGGTGAAAGTGTTTTAGAAAGGGTTCTCAATCTTTATGGTCTTGGTGGCCTTGATTCAAGCTATAATTCTTTTGTCTCGTCAATGTCCATACTCATGTTTATAGGAAGTGTGACCTTTAGTGGATTTCGAAGTGAACGTATGTCCTATGATAGGAGGCTAATTAGACAGCATTTTCAATTGGATATGAATTCTTTGTTACATGCCAATCTTGCCAATTTTCTTCACTTCATCTCAAGGGGAATACTGGCTTTCAGAGTGGAAATAGTTCACGTGGTAGTTCCAGTTCAAGTTCTGGTAATTCTTAGAATATTCATGATTAAATTCAAACTGTCTTCAAATGATGCCACTTAATTCTTTCAAAGGAAAGAAGTCCAATGGATCTAATAGGTTTCAATGTCAAATATGGGGAATCAAGGGCATGTAGCTAACAAGTGCTTTCAATTGAGGGATTTCATCTCCAAGAAGATTGGTTCTAAGACACCATCAGCCTTTATGGCTAGTAGTGGTACTTCTTGTATTGGTTCTAAGACACCATCAGCCTTTATGGCTAGTAGTGGTACTTCTTGTATTGGTTCTAAGACACCATCAGCCTTTATGGCTAGTGGTGGTACTTCTTGTAGAAATGATTGGTTATTGGACTCGGGTGCAACCCTCCACCTTACTCATGATGAAGAGAATTTGGTGCATAGTGTTCCTTACAATGAAGTTCATGCAATAACAGAAGGTAACATTTCTTCTTTACCCATCAAGAATCTTGGCTCTATTAATTTACTTGTTTCTAAAACTGATTCAGTGTTGAACTTAAGTCATGTACCTCATACCCCTTCTATTTCTCAAAATATTATTTTTGTAAATAAGTTGTGCCATGACAGTAATGCTATTGTTGAGTTTTCTCCTACTAGGTTTTTTGTGAAGGACACCAATACCAACACAATGCTGGCTCAAGATGCTGCTAAGGGTGGATTGTACAAGCTGGAAGAATAGATACATGAACCAGCCACCTCTCTTTGTATATTTGTTTCTTCTCCTCTTTGTACATTCACTTTTTCTAACAATAATAGTAGTACAGATAGTAGTAACTCTCTGTCTTCTTTTGTCTTTTCTGCAATAAAGCCTGATGTTTGGCATCATAGACTAGTTCATCCATCCAATGATGTATTGTCTCAGCTTAGTTCGCAATTACCTATTACTGTACCTAGGAGTAGTGAACTGTGCATTGCTTGTGAAATGTCTAAATCAAAGAAGCTCCCCTTTTATCTCAAAGCATGTGGTCTTTGCCTACCCGTTTGAATAGGTGTTTGCTGATCTTTGGACACCCCCAATTATAAGTAGTACTGGTGCTAAGTATTTTATGCTAGTCGTTGATGAATGTTCACGCTATATGTGAATTTTCTTTCTTACTGCAAAGAGTAATGCTCAGTCCTTATTTGAAAATTTTATTGCTATGATAAAAACTTTTCTCACAAGGTTAAAATGATTCAATTAGATTCTAGTGGCCAAATTAAGTGCTGAAGTTAAGTATAGAACTTTGGAACTTGGAGGTGTAGAGGTTATATGGTTGTAGTCTGTGTCGGGATAAGTGAAAGTAGAAGAAGCTCATGCACCAGTATTATTCACGGATAATGTTAGCGCCAAACATGTAGCAGCCAACCCTTTAATGCATGCTTGTATGAAACATGTAGAAAGACTTGGCCGTGCAAGAGACTCTTGATAAGAGATATGCCCCTTCTAATGAGCAGGTAACAATGTTTTTACAAAGCTATTGGGTGAAACACACTTCAGTTCAAACAAGATCAAACTAATGGTACTTTCAATCCAGTGCGTTTGAGAGAGGATATTGGATTGAGGTTCATAGTATGTTCACGTGTTTGCTTATAGAAGATACATTCACTTATAGTTAGTTATATAGTTGTAACAGTCTATAGACCATAATATATTTTTATTTACTATAAATACATGCATTCACCAACATTTTTCCTTCAAATTCAATTTATGTTATACATGGATGAATTATTTTTAAAATAACATGTTAGTTATATAAACATATTGTACTTACTATTTAGTAGAGTTCGTAATTTTTGACACGACTAGAAAACCCAACACGACCCACCTATAAAGTAGTTAAGTCATGTAAAAAATCAAGTCATAATAGATTAATCTAAATAACTTGTAACCCATATAAGCAGCCCGAGTAAATAACTAAAATTATTAGGGTATGTAAGTAATTGTTTTTAATATAATTATTTTGTAGGTTTGATAATTATAGGTTTGAACCTTGAACTATTTTTAGGATAATGTTCAAATTTATTCCATCTTTTCCTTTCATGTATTATTTATCAATTTATAGAAATAACTTGTTTAGTTTAATTTTGTGTGTTTTGATTATTAATTATTTATTTTATACTTAAATATATTTTTTACTTATTATAGAAGTTATGATATTTATAAATTTTAGAATTTTTTGTTGATATTTGAAACTTTCATACTTTGACTTTGATGTATCATAATAGTTATAGTTATTAATATTATTTTTATTTTATATTAACTGATATTTTAACAATTTTGTTGAAGTAATGTTTAAAATAATTTAGTTTTGTAGAGTCTATATATAATTTATTTAGCATATTATATAAGTATATGTTGATACTTGATGTAATATGTCAAATTTTTCTTACATTATATAATATATGTTACAATATGTTAAGTCAAAATTATACTTTTTAATATATTTAACAAATTGGTTAGATTTGGGTCAAATTTATATAAGTCGAGTCATAAATAAATCTACTTGAATCCCATATGATCCATCCATTCCACAGCTGTATATTTGGGGCCCAAACTCCTTGAGTTATGTTCACATTTTTTGAAGATCCACCCGTTTGGTATAAAAGCATACTGGTATAGGGATATGAAATTGTGTTGTTTCTTAGTCTAATTTCCATCAGCTTAGAATAACCTTTTAAGTCACGTTACAAAGGCTTACAGGTATAAAATAAAGTACATGTGTTGGGATGTTTATCTTGGATTAAGGTAGTGAAGGTTGTACTTAAGTGAGAGTTCAGAAAATAAGTGGTAAAGACGTTTTGAACTACTTGAATAATGCTAGCTAGGACCTAAAATGTCCCAATAATTCTTTTATATTTTTGTAATATAATCCAATTGCTCTGGAGCTTTGTAAAATATTATTTAGAATACCACATCTTTAATTTTTTTTAGTATAATGCTAGGACCAAAGATGTTCCCTTTTTTTAGCTTGTGTGCCATAGATCAAGAAATTTTGTGGAATTAAAGTTAGAAATTTTACAACGTTTTTTCTTTCCAAGATTGTTTGAATAACATTTTGTTGGACATAACAAAAGCGCAAAACACTAAGAGTGTGTTTTTTTTTTTTTTTTATAAGTAAATGGGAGACTAGAATTAGGCGCACCGGAATGCCCCATCAGAATGGAAAGCAATTCTTAGCACCCTCTTTCTTTTCCAACCACCCACAAATTTATTAAATAAATAAAAAGTAATGATTACAGTACAATGCATCAGCAGAACATATAAGAAGGTTTGCCAACCATATCAGAAATAGTAAATTGACGCGCAAAAGATGATACATCCCACCACCAAGTTGCAGAGCAAAAACTAGAAATCTGGAAGCTAAACTATCTGCCGCCGAATTACCTTCTCGATAAATATGAGAGCAGTGGAAGTCCATGCTTGCAATCCTATCCAAACAATCTGTCCAGGGTGAGATCTATCGTCATGGCACCATATGAGATCTACTGTTAAATAGGTTTACAACATACACAGAGTCAGACTCCAACCAATTCTTTTTCCAGCCAAACCTGTCTGCATACTAACAAGGACAGGGAATGAGTGAAAATATAGTTATTTTTATTTCAATTTTTACTTTTTAAAATCATAGATGAAATGAAATAAAAGGCTTTACAAATTTTGAAGTGATTTTTATTGAATAATTCCCTTCATTTCTTGGTATTGTTTCCTTTTTCCAAATTAATAATGTATAATTTCATAATTATCCTTACTTTTAATGTTTTTTTTTTAATTGTTGATCACCACGTTTAAGAATGATATTTAACTAAATTAATATTTTCATTCTAATTCATTATACTTTTTGGTAAACACGTGAAAATAAAATGATTTTTTTTCTCCTTTCTTATTCATTCCAATTCTAGATTAATTTTCCTTCCAAATAGTAAACACACCCTCACCCTAAGAGTAAAATGAAATCAAAGAAACAAGAACACAATATATTAATGTAGTTTGGCAAATTGCATAGTCCATCCCAATGTCTCAAATAAAGAAACTAAAATAAAATATTGAATATAAGAGTCTTAACCCACCTTGTATCTCATGAGTAATACTGTAACCCCAAATAAAGTCTCAAACCCAAAATTCCAATACACTTGTCTCTCAAGCATAGAAGATTCAAAACAAAGAACTTAGATTATCAAAAACGTTGTTTGTTTTGTGGCACATTAAAAGAAAAAGTTTGGACATAAATATAATGCAATTAACCACGCACACAACCCATCCAGCTTTAATTTTTCTTTTACACCTTCTCATTCATGTGTTTGCAGCATCACTACCCTCTACTTAGGAAAACTCTATTTGTTACATCGTATAGTGTCTGTATGAGTTGAGATCTCATCTCTACTATAGATGAAAAGAAGCGCTCCTCCACTTAATACACCATAATATGTAAATTTGTACCAGCGTCAACTAAAACATTTTCTCTTCTAATATCAATAATAAATATAAGAGCCTAGTGCCAAGTGAAAAAGTTTTTAATCACGGATCTAATAAGCCTAGAGGGGGGTGAATAGGTTATTTTCAATTTTCAACAAATATTAAATATATAATCTAATCACAACGGCCAGACATGCAATCGCGTGTAAAGATAAATGCGGAATAATAAAACAACACACGATATTTTAGGTGGAAACAATCTAGGCCACAACAATGACCTAAGAGGAAAACCACCGGTCCACCGGACCACCTAACTATCCACTATGAAAATTATGTTCAATTACAACCATAGAGTCCAGAACTACCCGTCGCAGATAGATCCCCCTTTCTGTAATTTACTTACGAGCCGCTTGCTCCTTTCACAGCCGCCAATAGCTAGATGTCTGGATCCGGACCAACGTTCCGATCTACTTGAGTCACACAAGATCAATCGAACCCGTCACCTTCGGTAATTTCGAGTCACACGAAATACCGAACCCGTCACCTGAAACGTTAGCACAATAACACAAGTGCAAAATGTGTCCTAGAGTGGATTCAAACAATGAATATCCTAACTAGCAGATTCAACAACATGCGATGTAAAAACAGGATCAGCTAACATAACTCTAGAACAATCATATAAAGCTCAATATCATGCAAATCAATTAGGCATATGAATAAAACATTAAAACGCCTAAGAATGATAGATGAAGAGAAGAAGCTAAAGCACAATTCAGATGATAGAAAAATATTAGTTCAATCTGGTTCAAGTTGTTAAAATATGCACAAACTAGCCTTGCTTATATAGAGTCCAACTTTTACTTCTCATAGGATTTGCAATTCACTATAACTCTTCTCCTATCAGGATTTACCAATTACCACAGTTTGCAATTCACTATAACTCTTCTCTTATCAGGATTTACCAATTACCATAATTATCCTCAAATAAGAATTTTGTTCTTAACATTAAATGTGGTCAATTAGGTAAAAATAACATAAGGGTCGAATACACAAAAAGAGTTTGAGTAGGAATATAATACTGGCTCGATCGATCGACAGGCCGTCTCGATCTATCGAGAAGGTCTCGATCGATCGACACACAAAACTCGATCGATCTAACTCAAACAGAGAGAACCTAGATCGAAGTTGTTCTATACTCGATCGATCGAACAGGGTTCGATCGATCGATCCAATTTCTCGATCGATCCAGTCCAAACAGAGAGAATCTAGATCGAAGTTGTCTCAGGCTCGATCGATCTAGTAGTCGATCGATCGAACAATACTCTCGATCGATCGACCAACATGTGCACAATACATTTTTCGTTACGATCCATACTAAGTGTCGTGCTCAATTGTGTGAAGATGTATGCATGATAGAATATTATACCTGTCATATGGGCGTTGCAAGCTTAGTGACTCCATCATCACGTGTTGTCTGATTAATCGTTGAATTCCTATTCTAGATTACAGTCAAACATTTTGTCCACGAAAATTGCCAATACAAAATAAACCTTACACCAACCATTATCCAATAACACATAATCAATTAAACTTTTACATTTTTCATATTCAACTAATTAGTTTTCCACTTCCTTTAGAAATGCTAATTAATCTTCGTAATAACGTTGAATATACATAAATTTATGATCGCATTAATTATAGTGTGCAACGTAACAAAATAATGTTAAAATCATGAAATCATTCACTTTTTAAAAAAAAAAGACGGCAATGTGACACACTATAATTGGTGTGAATAGGAGTGATAATTTGTATCATAAATTGATTGATTGAATCGAACCCAAATTGTATTCAAATTTAGTTATTAATTTTTTTTAGTATTCTTATTTTTTTATTTGAATATGTATTCTTTGTAATTATATTTTATTTTATATTTGTTAAATTATTTGTTGTTTATTTTCTTAAGTATTAGCTATTATTAAATTACTTTATCTATTCTTAATTTTTATTTTATTTCATGTTAATTATGTCACTAACTCTTGGAATTTCTTTAAAGGCTATTCAAACATAAGAAATGTGATTGATAAAAAATGTAAATTCAGAGAGTGTAAACCTATAGGAGGCAAAGTGATATATACCCAAATTACACATTATATTCCAAGTTTTTCCCTCTATTTTATTATTAAATATGAGGTATAAGTATTATTTCTTTTGTTTTTGTCAGATATTTTGTAGAATCATTTTTATTTTTAATTATCAACCTTATGCTATTTTTTTTTTTAAAACTTAATTTTAAAAATATCATGTATTCCATACACCTAATATTTTAATTTTTTTTAAAATCATATTACATATCAGTTTAACTGGGGCCCCTAAGTATAAAATGTTGGTACTCTATTAGTGATGATATTTCCTAACACTCCCCTCAACACCAGCTCTTCTCTTTTGCTGCTTCTTTTATCTCTACAATATTAGCATACTTAGGATTTCACTTTAATTGTGTAAGTTCTAAATCAAAGATTTAATAAGGGATGAGTAGGTTATTTCAGAAGATATTACCAAATGTAAAATTTAATACCACAAAACTACAAGACATGCATTCCCCTAGCTATCAACAGTAAATGTAGAAATTAATAAATGACACGTGATTTTTTAGGTGAAAATAACCTCATTCACATTAATAACCTAAAAAAAAAATTATCAGTTTACTAGATCACGTAATCTATCTACTATAAAAATTTAATGTTTAAGTACAGAGAATACTTTTAGACTATTATTGCACAGATAAAATTTTAGTGTATTTTACTTACAAGTCGTAGCTCTATCTCTATAGCTTTCAAAAGTAGATGTTGGATTTGAATAAACGTTCCGGTAAATTTGAGTTACATGAGCTACAAAAGTTGTACCACAATAACACAGTGCAAAGCATGTCTTGACAAGATTTTGCAATTAATAATCCTAACCTAAACTTCTTAAACAATTTTAATAGAACAAGAAGCAATTAGGATTCTAATACAAAATAATGAATGTCGTAATCTCAATCATGGCGTCTATAATCTACAATCTAGGTATAAGAATCATATGAGCATGATCACATAACGAGCTAATATGAATATAAGTAGATGCAACGGAGAAGATATGATATCACTTTCCTTCATAAAGAGATGAGCGGAAGAAACTTGAAGTTATGAAAAGTGTGGTGATTGAAAATATGCTTAAGTTTGATTTATAAAATATTTAAAAAATTAAACCTAGACCTTAGAGCATGGACCAAAGTATCCCTCATAAAAATAAGTTAAATTTTGTTTGAAATAGATTAGTTGAAAGCCCACGTCAAAAAATGTAAAATTGGATTAATATTTAATTTTTAAATTTCTTGTACTTGATCGATTGAAGGATGGTTTGATTGATCAAGAAGTGCGATAAGAAGTTAAAATGTGACCTAGGAGAATGTGATCAATATTCAAGCTACCCAAATTTCACTTTTCAAAATTCAAACAAAAAGTTGAGTTTGAAATGTGAATAAGGTTTGCTCTATCAATGTTGTATTGTGATTGATCAAGCAGTTAGAAATGCTTTCAAATTATCATTCTAAGTGTGATAACAAGCAAGTAAATCATGAAACTAATTGTGTGTGATGGATTATCTAATATACTGATCGTCATGCTTTTTTCCAATCATTACTTTTGGGACAGTTTAATAATGAAGTCTTGAAAACATAGTCTAACTCTAATCTATTACACTAAAGTTTTTCCACGAAAAACGCTAACATTCGTGATCCTCACAAACTCTTCCTATGACATTTTCATGTGACAAAAACCTCTATCTTACTACAAATCTCTCAATCAACATATATACATCCAATTTCACCTAAGATTTCGTGGATTCATCATTCAATTTTGATTAATCTATAAATAAAAAATAACAAGAGAAACAACTTTTGATGCCAAGTGACTAGTTCATGAGTTGAGTTAACTGTAAATATAGAAGCAATATGATGCAGAATGAAAGCGCAAGTAACCAAAATATAAAAGCACTTAAGATATAAAGAAAGAGTGAGCAAAATTTTAGACTAATCAGACTCACTCTCTGACAAGAGGTCCTCATATTTGTATTATAACAAACACAAGGAAACTATTATCTAGGTAAGCACTCTAGCAAATCTAGAATAGGACTAACCTATTAATGTTACTTAATTAGACAGCATTCTAGCAATGCTAGAGTAGGACTAGCCTAACTATAATACCCTTATCTCTAGTTAAGCACTCTAGTAATTCTAGAGTAGGACTAGCCTAGAAATATTCCTCTACCTCACGAATAAGATGACTTCAATCTCCAAACGGAAGAAAGAAGAAAATATTTCTAAATAATTAAGAATACAAATATATTAAAGAAAGAAACAAGGGAGAACCTTCTTAATAGAAGAAATATGTTTATTTGCTTGGATACCTTGTACAAGCAAAGGGCTTGGCTATTTATAGCCTTAAGGTCTTTAGAATGGATCATAAAATTTCTATGTGAGACTTTAGCACTACACTTTCAACAAAAGGTGCTTATTTATCTATGTGGGACTTCACTAAAACAAAAGGGCATTCTACATTAGTCCCCTCCACTTGTTTTAAACTCGTCCAAGTTTTCTTCTGGATAAAGTGGTTCTGGTGAATGATAGTCATAAATGCCTGATACATTGAATGTTGATGAGATGGTCATATCTTTGGGTAAGTCTACTATGTAAGCATTATCATTGATCCTTTTCAGTATTTAACATGGCCTAAACTTCTTGTCCTTTAGCTTGTTGTACGTGCCAATAGGAAAGCGCTCTTTTCATAAAAATACCATAACCATGTCTCCTTCTTGATACACTTTCTTTCTTCTATGCTTGTCGGTTGCTACTTTGTACTTGGCATTGGACTCTATAAGTTTTTGTTTCACTTCTAACTGGATAGTTTGAATTTTATCAACCATTTCTTCGGCAGCCTTGCTTCTTCTAGGAATTCTTGGTATATGAACTAAATCCAATTTATGATTTGGGACTTTTACATACACAATCTCAAATGATGTCTTCCTAGTTGAACTATGCATAGTGTTGTTGAAGGCAAATTTAGCTTGTGCAAGAGTAAGATCCCACTGCTTGGGTTTGTCGCTACAGGGGCAACGAATCATGTTGCCAAGTGTACGGTTCATTACTTATGTTTGTCCATCAATTTGAGGATGTGCAGTGCTACTAAAATTGAGTGACGTATCAAAGCGTGCCCACAATGTCTTCCAAAAATGAGAAAGAAACTTTGTATCTTGATTTGAAGTGATTGACCGTGGAACTCTATGTAGACAAACAATCTCTTTAAAAAAAAGGTTAGCAACATTTGAAGCATCTGCAGTTTTACGACACGGAATAAAATGTGCCATTTTGGAGAACCTATCGACTACAACAAGAACTGAATCAACACCTCGTTGAGTTTTTGGAAGTTCCAGAATAAAATTCATGGATAAATCTTCCCAAATGGTCTCAGGGATTGGCAAAGGTGCATACAATCCAGTGTTCTGAGCTTGTCCTTTGGATGTTTGGCACACATAACATCGTTGGACAAACTTGTTAAAATCTTTTTTGAGCTGAGGCCAAAAGTACCTTTTTTCCACAAGAGTAATGGTCTTGTCTCGCCCGAGGTGTCCACTTAGTCCTCCAACATGCATGTCTCGAATGATTTTCTCCCGTAATGAAGTCCTTGGGATGCATAGTCGTGTACCTCGAAACAAGTACCCTTCATGTATGTGCATGTCTCCTGCATCTTGTTTCAGTTGACACTTTTCCCAAAGGTCCTTGAAATCTTCATCGCCAGCATATGTGTCTTTGAGACATTCAAATCCTACTACTTCAGTGCTTAAAGTGACCAATAAAGTTGCTTTTCGACTTAATGAATCAGCCACTTTATTTTGCTGTCCAGACTTGTGTTTTAAAACAAAAGGAAATTTCTGTAAGTAAGAGATCCATCTTGCATGTGTCCGGCTGGGCTTGATTTGAGAGTTGATAAACTTTAATGCCTCATGATCAGTGTACAGAACGAACTCCCTTTGAATGAGATAATGTTCCCAGTATTTCAAAGTGCGAAATACTGCATAGAGCTCAAGTTCATAAGTAGTCCACTTTCATCGTGCTTCGCTGAGTTTTTCACTAAAGAAAGCCACTGGTCGTCCTTCTTGAGATAGGACAGCTCCAATTCATATTGCCGAGGTGTCACACTCCACTTGAAAGATTTTATCAAAGTCTGGCAATGCTAACACTGGTGCAGAAGTCAACTTCTTCTTCAACAACTGGAAACTCTTTTCAGCTTTGTTTCCCCAATTGAACTTTCCTTTCTTCAAACATTCAATGATTGGGGCAGCAATAGTGCTGAAGTTCTTAATGAACCTCCTGTAGAAGGTTGCTAATCCATGGAAGCTTCGAACTTCAGTTATGGTCTTAGGAGTTGGCTAGCCTTGAATTGCTCGTACCTTCTCCTCGTCAACTTCGATTCCATTGGCAGTGATGACAAAACCCCAGAATACCTATTTGTTGGTTAAGAAACTGCATTTCTTTAAATTAAGGTACAACTTGTTTTCCTTCAAAATTGTAAGCACCTTTTTTAAGTGCACCAAATGTTCTTTTTCTATTCAACTATAGATTAAAATGTCATCAAAGTAAACAACTACAAACTTACCAATGTATGGCTTCAAGACGTGGTTCATGAGTCGCATGAATGTGCTAGGTGCATTTGACAATCCAAAAGGCATCACAAGCCATTCGTACAATCCTTCTTTTGTCTTGAAAACAGTCTTCTACTCATCTTCAGGCCTTATTCAAATTTAGTGATATCCACTGTGCAGATCAATCTTGGAGAATATGGCTGCTCCAGAAAAGATATCAAGCATGTCATCAAGACGTGGTATTGGAAATCTATATTTTATTGTCATTTTGTTCATAGCTCGGGCTGTCAACACACATGCACCAATCTCCATCCTTTTTAGGAACTAGTAAGGCTGGTACTGCACATGAACTCATACTATCTTGAATCATTCCTTTGCGAATTAACTCCTCAACCTTCTGTTGGAGAATTTCGCTCTTTTTTGGGCTTAAACGGTAATGAAGGAGGTTTGGCAAGCTTGTTCCTGGAATGAGATTAATGTGATATTGGATATCTTGCCTTAGAGGTAGTCCAGTTGGAAGTTCTTCTTGTATGATATCCTTGAATTCATCAAGAATTGTTTTCACATGAGCTGGAATGGTTGAAGCTGATACATCTTCTCTTTTGACTATTAAGGCAAAGATTTCTTCACTTTGTTTAATTTCAGCAAATAGTGATGCTCGAGTAATTGCAAGGAATGATTTCCCCTCCACTTTAGAAGTTTTGGGTACATCATCTTTTGTTGACAAAGGAGCTAAAGCAATCTTCTTTTCTCCCCAATAGAATAGATAAATATTATCTCTGCCTTTGTGGGTTGCATTCACATCATATTGCCATGGTCTTCCCAATAATATGTGGCATGCATCCATATCAACAACATCGCATACAACTTCATCCTTGTATGATTTTCCAATGGAGAATGGTATTCGACATATGCGATTTACTTCTATTTCTCCTCCTTTCTTGATCCACCCAATTCGGTATGGTGATGGGTGTGGATTAGTTTTTAATTTGAGCGTATCCACAAGAGATTTGGAAACAATATTTTCGCTACTACTACTATCGATAAGAGAAGTCGACGAACCACACAATTAACTCTTTCTCCTTCATCCACCTCAGCAAACTCGGTACCTTCATAGTCATCATATTTTGGTTGTTCTTCATGATCCTCATAGTCTTGCTCCACCAGATTTATTGCCCCTCTCTTTGGGCATTGGTTAGAACGATGACCAACTTGTCCACATCTATAACATTTTTCTGGTGATGGTCAACCATAGGGGTTTCGTTGTGGATTGCGAGCAGCGTTTTCCTCTATTGGAGTTTGCTTTGTTGTTGTTGCTCCACCTTCAGGTGCTTTTCCTTTGTTATATATTGGTTTAGTTGTTTCAACTGATGGCCTTGGCTGAGCTTGTGATCTTATACTTGAACTTGCCCTTATTAATTGCATCACCACTTTGATGGCCATGTTGTAGACATCGGTGACGGTCCATACTGGATGCAAGGATACTCGATCTTGGATTGGTAGACAAAGTCCACTAATGTATCGTGCCACTTGTTGTGCTTCAGATTCTGCCAAGTTATTTTGAGCAGATAGGTGGTGGAATTCTGTGGTGTACTCTTGTACTGATCGATGCCTTTGTTTGCAATTTTGATATTGTTGAAATAATATTTGCTCATAATCAGAGAGAAGAAACATACGCATTAGGTATCACTTCATTCGAGGCCATGTTCTGATCAGAGCTTTCCTTTGTCTCAATCTGTTCTTCTGGAGTTGGTCCCACCATGCTGAAGCTCTTCCTTTAAGTCGGTATGCTACTAGCTTGACTTGTTTTTCCTCTGGAATGCCCATAACATCGAAGAATCACTCTACTTCTGAGATCCAATCAAGAAAATCCTCCATATTCATGTTGCCATAGAAAACAGGAAGGTCAACTTTGAGACGATAATCTTGTGGTTCATGGCCTCTTTGGCGGTATCTTCTCCTAGCTCGTCCCTTAAAATATTCTTCTTCGATTTCTTCATCATTTGAACTGTCTGTGAGTACAGCTGGTCTTCTTGGAGGTATTGGATCAACGAATCTTCTTGAGGGTATTCCTTCATTATGTCTCCTGGGTGGTACTGGCTCGATCATATCTTCAGGTGCAACATCTTCTTGGGCTTGAACTTGAGGTCTATTTGCTCCTTGACCCCTTCTTAATGCTAATTGGGTAATGGTAGCAGTAAGCTCCTCCATTTTTTGCCGCATCTTTTCACAAAATTATTGAAACTCTTCTCGGGTCACTTGGTTAGGCTCCATTTTCCCAAGCTAAACTTAGCTTTGATACCACCTGACGCAGAACTAAAGCTCAAAATTTTAGACTAATCAGACTCACTCTCTGGCAAGAAGTCCTCGTATGTATTATAACAAACACAAAGAAACTATTATCTAGGAAAGCACTTTTGCAAATTTAGAATAGGACTAGCCTAGTAATGTTACTTAACTAGATAGCACTCTAGCAATTCTAGAGTAGGATTAGCTTAGCTATAATACCTTTATCTATAGTCAAGCACTCTAGTAATTTTAAAGTAGGACTAGCCTAGAGATATTCCTCTACCTCACGAATAAGAGGACTTCAATCTCCAAACCGAAGAAAGAAGAAATTATTCCTAAACAATTAGGAATACAAATATATTAAAGAAAGAAACAAAAGATAACTTTCTTAATAGAAGAAATATGTTTATTTGCTTGAATGCATTGTACAAGCAAATGGCTTGGGTATTTATAGCCTTAAGGTCCTTAGAATGGATCATAAAATTTCTATGTGGGACTTTAGCATTACACTTTCAACAAAATGTGCTTATTTATCTATGTGGGACTTCACTAAAACAAAAGGACATTCTACATTACAATAATAAAAATGACGTATAGACTTGTAATGATTGAGAATTTGAATTTGTAGTGTGACTATGAGCCTAGCTATTACAAATGTACATGCATAATGCATAATATAGACGTGTTCTTTCCTTTTTGTCATATAAAATTTCAAAATGTCATGATAGCATGTGAGATATAAACACAAATACAAACAATGCATAAACTTATAGAGTAATAGAATGCAAATGATCTAAACTTTACCTACATAGAATTATTCTTCCTAAATGAAATGCTAGACTTAAAGTAAATAAATATAAAGTAAGAAATAATAGAAAATAAAAAATTGTAGAGGCCATTTATGTATGTTATTATTTTTAAAAGATTTGGTAGGTTTTATCGAGCTTTCAATAATAAATATTAAATGCATAAATGTAAATTTATTAATTTTTAATAGAATTTTTTTTTTTTTATTTCTTCCTTTACAAAACCTTAAATCTATTACCAACAATTTATAATAAAGTTCATCCTATGAAATTTGTACATAATAATGTTCTCAAGGAGATAAAGTTATGATGATTAATTTGTAAAGCCTAAAGGGAAGGAAAAGTATATGACACTTGTTAGATGGAGAGGACGGAGATTTAGAAAATGAGTAGAAAGGACGATACTATTGACGAAGTATTATTTATTTTTAGAGCAAATTTATTAGTTATTTTTTATTAAGTATTTTTAAAAAAAAATAATTATATAAATATTATATTTTATTAATTTAAATTACTATATTATTATTTATTTTTAAAAAATAATAATTTTCACATCGTTAACATCTTTTGAAAAAAAGCTGTGTAAGTAATTGAATAATAAAAATTCCATAATTTTTTAAAAATATAACAATAATTTTATTACTATATACTTATAAATATTTTATTTCTATAATTTTTAAATTGGGTACTTATAATTTCGTTATTTATAAAAATAAGGAATTATAAGTCTTCAATTTTAATACTTTTATTTTATTGAATAAAAATGTTTATTTTAAAAATGATATGACTAAAATTCGTTACTTTTTTATAATAATATGTTTTATAGTACCTGACTCATAAGTAACCATATCGTTAAAATTAAAAAAAAAAATAAAGTGATCAAATTATAAGAAGAATAATAAGGGAATTAAAGTAATATGCAAAAATTGTAGGACTAGTTCACTCAATAACATTAAAGGTACGTGTGGCCTTCAGGGAATGAAAAAAAAAAAAAAAAAAAAATTTATGCTCATTTCAATTCATAGCACAATGTGAAGCAAATTATACAAAGGAAGTTCTCATAAAATTTCAACTTGAGATTTTGGGAGCCTCTCCATGATTTTTTTTTTTATTGAAAGAGAAATTGGAAATATATATATATTGTTAAAGATCTAGAAAACAATAAAACTTTACGGTAATTTAGAGAGCTGAAAGTGAATTAATTGCTAAATTTGCTTCTCTGTAAACTGATACAATTTTTTGAGAATTTGGCCTCAAAGAAGGCGATTCCAACATCAAAGACTCAATATATTTGTTCAATTTGTTCAAAGCAATTTGATTATAAATGTGAGTAGTACAATGGGCTGTAAATATTTTCCAAACTCAAAGTTTTGGTGGAGCAAAGTTCTTGCATTTCATGACAACATTAAAATTTCAAAACATCACATTTATTCATAAAAAAATACAGGAAGTCACAAGAGAGAGAATTTGAATGATTACCATTAAAATGTTGTCTTGTTCTAAAATGGCAGTATTAGACTAGGGCAAGAACTCAAACTCATACCCCCTTTTCAATCATCCCCTACTTATCTATGTACAAATGATACAGCTTTTAGATGTCCCTATACAAAAAACTGATAAAATTGAGAAAACTTTACAGTCTAAAACTTACTCAAAGAAAAAAAAATTAAGGTTTATGATGCATTGATGTGCATGCACTGGAGCAGGAAAGACTTCTTGCAGTTGATACACCTTGCGGTTGAAACATCTTCTTTCCATTAACAAGCGCCTGATTTATGTAATCCAAGCGAATCAAGTTGAATTTGTACTCCTGAATATATCAGTGAAACTGAAGAATCAGAATAACACTTTGAATAAATAAAAGAAGGGAGCAAATGAGTCATCAAAGTTTGGAACAAAAGGATTTATGTAAAAAAGTACCTTTCCTTTCCAAGAAAAATCATACTGGTGATAAACGGGTTCTAACAGTATTAGTTGATCTCCTATTTTAAACTGTGAGAAGAAAGTTTAGTCCAATATGAAATTATTGACATAACTAGGACGTACAATAGTAACTTTTGCTTATGAAGATATGAAACTACCACATAATTACTTCTTCAAGATGTCAAATAATGGAGCATGAACACTAAGTCATGGGTAGTGAAAGTGTGAAACAACAAGATCTACGATGAGAAACCAAAAAACCAGGTTTTGAATAACTTGTACGCAGCAAAATAAGAATCCAGAGAACAGCTTGTTTTAGAACAATGATATTTAAGTCGCCAAATCTTACCGTATTATATTGCAGCCTGTACACTGATAGAGCAAAGCATTCGGTCTCTGAGTCACATATCAAATAGCACCTGCTTAAAAGAAACAACAGAACAAAAACATAATTAAAAACAGTGATGATATATAAAATGATTTTGGCCTGACACTATGGTTTAAAAGCACAAGAAAAAGTGAATAGGCAAAGGGAAAAACATAAAAAAAGAACAGGAAAATAAAGAGTAAGATGCACAAACACCCCGAGAAAACAAGATTTGTTTTTTCTTTTCTAAGAAATCGTTATATATTTCATAATTTTAGTAGTTCTATGGTTGAGAGCATCGCGAAAAATACAATACCAAATTATCATTAATTTTATAGAAAATATAAGAAATTGGAAGACCAAGTACAAGGTTAAAAAGGACATACATAGGAGGATTAATATCATGTTTGATGAAGGATAGCACCTTTGCTAGAACTGCTGCTCTTTCATTCGGACCCTCTGACAGAGTATTAATAGTAACCCTTCTATATGGGGCAAAACTTACTAACGTATGAAAATGTGTCACCACATGCACCAAAAAGGGGGGAAAACAAAGACTGGTATATTCCAAGAAGAGAAAAATAAGGCAAGCATAATGATTGGTTCTGAAAGACAACTAACATGCAAGAGTCGGGTAGCTTACGTTTTACAGAAGCTAGATCTGATGCTACAGATCCCAAATTCTTAGCTCTAGTATATTCCTGTAAATGAAATGTAACACATATCTAAGAACTGATACTGATGAGTATTATGAGATTTTGAGTAACATATTAAACTTATGCTATGCAACATTCACTATAGAGTGTCCTTGAGTAGTGTGACTCTCTAAGTCATTATTTATGCAACGAATATTAACAAAACTTCTGATTTGTTGCTATTTCCTCAGGTCCAGTCACTCTACTCAGAATGCACACTAAATGATCTTCAACCCAAACGCGAGAGGAGGGAGATAGGGAGGAGGAGGACGGGAAAAGAGTATTTGCATTACCTTCAACGCAGAATCCAACTTGTCAAGAAGGTTAACAGTATCTTGAAGCATCTCTGAAACACTATGATTAGGATACCATAAACCAGCAACTTCGAATCTTCTGAGGGCACTCTCAAAATTCTCCAAATATTTGTGTGCCTGACAAAGAGACGCATTAGATTAACTCTAAAAGAAAGAAGAGTCATTAATGAGCTCACAACTAGACATGTAGCAAAAAGTCAATGTAAGACATGACATTAACGTTTTATTACTTATCGACATTTTTATTTACTTACTCGCATATAAAATATCAATTGTGGTTATTACTTATTTGTATTTGCTTCTCCACCAGCATAACCAAGTAATATAACTGAATTAGTTTCCAAATGTTTATAAATAAAATAATTTGCAAAAGACTATGTAAACAGGAAAACTATTACGCAATTATCAACTTGCAGGACAATTCAAAATGAGTGACCCGTGATTTAACAAATCATACTAAAAAGGTAAAAGAAATATAAACTTACTATGGCAGACCTAAAAAATAATTCAGGATTGAACTTCAATCGTGCATCTTTCTCCTGATGCACATCATCAAACAATACGCATATTCATTATAAAGAAGAGGCCCAATTGGAGAATCAATGAAAAATGAACACTTGTTAGGAAAACAAAAATATAAAATATAAAAAAAAAAACCGATAAGACAGGAAAAAGATTCCTGACATAAGTTCTTGTTCTTTAAACTTACAGCATTTTGGTATGCCTTAGAGCATTGCATAAGATTGTCACGGTCAGCACTTCCAGTGGCAAAGAAACTTGTGAGATATGCACCTCCAAGATTGACTGCCAACAAGACTAACAATTCATTTAGTAAAGAACAGAGTGAATAATATTTTAATAAAAATTGCAACAAAACAGGATTCAAAAATTTAAAGGGAAACAGAAGCTTGTGGATTCATATCCAGCATACTATTATTAGGCACATTCCAAAAATTAAAGTGCATCAGTTTACAAATTATCAGATTATTCTAAAGAAGCCATACATAGGAAGATTAACAAATATGCAAAGCAAGAAAGTTTGCAAGGAACACATGCACATTTGGCTATAGAATATCACAAAGGTAAATTTAATGTGAAGACAACAAATATTAGCAGAGTCAATTTGTCTTACGCCAAGAGTGTCCACACTTAACGTCCAAAGTTATTGCTTTTTTTGCAAGTTGAATGCTCTCTTGGATAAGTTCTACTTTATTCTCAGCACCTAGAGAAGACAGATTTAATTGGGCATAACCATTAAAGCACTTTGTAGTCAAAGCAAATTTCTAAATTACATGAAGACATAGTGTGATCCTTTTAATAAATCCTACATCTTTTTTACTTTGGTAGAATTTGGAAACAAGGGAGTTTCTATGTCTATTCTAAACAATAAAAACTAACCCATTTTCATAGCTCAGTCTGAAGAGAATATTAATAAGGCAAGAGAAAGAAATGGAATCAGAGCTCAAAAAATAAAGAATACATGCCTCAATAACATAAAGGTAAAAATAGAAAATACTTGCACATTAAAAAATTAGACTCAAGGATAATTTTGTTTCCATTGTCTAGACAGCTGACATAAGGTGCTAACAAAACATACGATGTGTATCAATGTATCATCATGCTTGGTAATGTATGCAAGCATTGGTACTGATCCATTCAATACTATTTCATTAAAGTATTTGCTTTTGTAATTATCCATGAATAGAAGTTGAAATGAATGTTGTCCCAAACATCATATATTAGCTTCTCATAAAGATTTTCATGGGAAGATGGACAAATAAGAAAATATCCTTACTTTAATTGCAAATTTACAATAAATTTTTGTTAAAAGATCGTGTAGCTTCTGGGATTGTAGCCCGAGATGTCCCAATAATAATGTTAAAACATATGTTGCTTCCTTAAATCAACTTGACAGAAAAACTAAAGTATAATAAACAAAATAAGAAGACCTTTAGCTATTCTTCTTGTAAGACGTGATAATTGACAAAGTAATTTTTTGTTTGGACCCTGCAAATCAAAGAAAATAATTGTCATATAAAGATATAACTCATGCAAACACGGCTCTATTGGTCTCGAATAAGGATGACCTTCTTTAGACCAACAATGAAGCAATCCTTTGCTGCTGATAGATCTTCCCTTTTCCAGATGCAGTTACCCAAACTGAGCCAAGCATCAGCAAGAGAAGGATTCAACTTAACCTGCAACACAAAATTGCATATTTCAGACAACAAACTTCACGATGAGCATTATAAGCCTGTTAAACTTTTAGACCTAACAATACATTCTTACTGCTTCGGAGAGATGCTCTTCTGCTTCTTTACAATAGTAATGAACTACATCCAGCATCTTTCCTCTCACATACTCATACATTGCTTGTTGGGCAGGAACTTCTCTTTGTTCTGCAAAAGAAAAAAATATTTCAAGGCATAAAAAACAATGTCCATAGAAAAAAAAGAAGGAAAAAAAGAGATATGATTGATTAGCGTAAACAATGTACTTAAGAATCCCTGGAGTAAAGACTATCAATATCAGCTTTAACTTAACCTCGGTCAAAGATCATCAACAACAAAACACAAGCACATTTTTCTAGTTCATATTTTGTGCCATTAGTGAACGAAACCATAAACTTCAGTTTGAAGGTGCCAAATTAAAATTTATATCTATTTAGACATATTTAAATAATATGTCATCATGGCTTAATGCTAAATATCATTTTTTTAGGCAAAGGTGTGGCCATGGCCCCCAACCCAAGCCCCTAGTTCCTTCACTTATTTAGTGCAATCATTGTTTGATTCCATTTTATGCACCAATTATTTATCAAGAAGAAAACTAACATATCTTCCATTAATGTCATAACTCACTCGTACTTCTACAAGATCAAGCTGGTGCATATCTTTAACAGTTTAAGCAATTTTTGTAATCAAACAAATGCCTATTAATATGAACGATTTTTATATATAAGAATGAATTAATGCATTCTGTCAATAAATTGAGGTTACCACCACATCATTCATACAATCAAAATCTGAATAAGCAACATAATTTTTCAAGGAAAAAGCAATCAACATAACGAGAAGGTAGCAAAAGACTCCATCCAAAATCTTCAAACTATGAAATTATTCTACTTTCCAACATGATACACAAGCATTTAATATTATCCTCACCTGTCATTTGACTCATTTCAAACAGCCCATTTAAAGTTTATGCTTATATTTCATGAAATTGGAGACTACACCTAAGTAATAATAAAAGATAATGGGTACTATGGATGGTCTCAAGAGGATCCATTTTCAATTTCTTGACAGGCAACAAAAAGTGGGTCTTGCATTTTACATAATTATCTCATATAAGTACCAACAATTCGATTTTCTCACCGGCAAAAATTCAAGAATTGTTATAATGGTTCTTGATACAAGGAACATTTTACTATGGTTCTTCATAAAAGCAAGAAAGAAACACCAAGAAATAAGTATATCATAGGGCAAGTTAAGTTAAAAACGAGTAAGGAAAAAAAAAAAAAAACACTTAAAGGGACTAAACATAAATCGAAATGGGTTTTCGGTAAAATTGCAATAAATGTTTCCAAGGTTCTTGAAATGGGTTTAGGGAATTGAACTTTGAAGAAAAAAGAAATTTACCCAGAGGAATGGAATCGAGGAGCGCGTGAACGAGATCGTATTGACAGCTCAATTTGGCGAGTTTGTCATCAGGGTCCGAAGTAAAATCATTATCTCGTAGCTCGTAAAGTTCTTCGACAGCTTTTGTGGCTTTGGTCAGTCGATCTTCTTCCTCCGCTTCAGTAGGCATACTTCTGTTCTTCAGAGTCCAAAGCACAATGTTGAGACTGAGACTAACAACAAACTTAAAAGCAACAATTGGCGGTAAAACTACGTGAAAACTGAAAAGCAAAGGTTTATAAATAGAGCCATTCTATGCGGATTAAAACCCCCCCTTGTTCCCAATTTTTTATTTGATTTTTTTATTAAAATAGATATTTTAGTCTCTCTTTTTTTTTTTTTTAATCATAAAAAAGTTATTCAAATTTTAACATAATTATTATTATAAATGATATTAGGATGATTTTGAAAGTGTCTTTTAAGAATAAAATATTAATTTTTAAAAAAAAAAAAAATTTAACCTATCTTCAACCTCTAGCAATGAAGAAAGGGTAAATTTTATTTAGGAAAAAAAAATAATATTTAATAATTTTTGTTATAAAATTATCATTTGTGTTGCATATGTTTTATTAATAAATAGTAGTTAAGGTCCTTTAATTTTTTTGGCACCAAAATAAAGTCTTTTATTAAGAGGAAGAAGAGCTACTTTTTTTTTTCCTTCACTTTTTTTATCGCTAGTAAATTAGTAATAGCCAAGTCGCCTCTCCTTATCTCCATTCAGCCACCACTTGTTGCCACTTCATAGCCCTCCAGTTATCGGTCCCACCCTCGGCTGCCACAACTCGCCCTGCTACCTTTTCCATTTTAAAAAGTCCTTACAAAAAGTTCATTTTATTATCTTCTTTTTACAAGTAAAATTATTTTTATTAGGGCTTTAATATAAAACAATTTTTGTCATTCTTTGGCCTTTTTTACAAAAATAAATGGCCAAATGACATTTTTTTTTTAAGAGACTAAATGACCCCTTTAGCATATTTTTAAATGGGCAATATTTTTCTATATATAATAATAATTTATTAAAAAATAAATATTAAAGTCATACAAATTTGTACTTATTTTTACATATATACTATTTATATGATGAAGTGTGGCATAATTATTTGAAAAAATTGAAAAGTTATTTATTTTTTAGAAAATTTTGTCACGTATCATAATATAATTAATTTATGTATAAAATTATGTACAAATTTATGCGTTACTAGAATTACTCTTGAATAAAAATAATAAAAGTTATTTTTAATTGCTTAAAAACAGAATCAGTGGTTCAAATTCGTTTCTCAAAACTATGATTGCCTCTATAGTAGTTTTTTGCCAAGAATCGAATTGGTAGTTATTAATATCGTGACCAATGAAATTGAAAGGAGAAACTGAGCATTGAATCGAGCCAAGCTACTAAGTGACTTGAATTGATTAATTTTTTGTACTATACTATGGGTAAAACGTGTATGGGTATGCAAATCAAAATAATTTTGGGAACAGATTTAGAAATTTTTAGCCACCTAAATCTAACTCCTTTGATTGAATAGACTCTAAACCTACTTTAAGTAATGATGAAGTAATAAGTGATGGTTAATTTTTTTTCATTGAAAGGTTGTAGTTCACATATCTCATAGATGCACTAAAATATTCCAATTAGGTCTACACCCGTATCACCCTTCTTCATCTAATTTTACAAATACAATTACTATAAAATTTATAAAAATTACTACAAAGTTGTTAGCATTCAAGAATACGAAAGCATTTGCGAATGATAGGGCATTCTACCACCATTTCACAGTACACAAACTAGGATCGAATCAACTACAACATTACTCTCCCTATATATATGTGAACAATGAAAATTCATGTAAGCAATATTTTTCAAACAATCAACCCAAGCTGAGTACCATCGCTAAGTTACTAATAACGACCAAATGCAAAAAAGAGTCATAATATAATCAAAATTCGACTCTAACTAAAGTCTCCGCCATCCAAAGGTGATTGCATACATATGATCGAATTAATAGCACTGCAAGCTCTGCTTCAAAAGCATATGTAACCCCAAATGGAATACAGAAGCAACATTTGACAAAAGAACTAGACATCTAGAAAACACCTACACAACCTGCTAGACCTGTAGAATTAAAAGTGGCACTATCTATGTTGATTTTTATCCACCTCGAGGGCGATGATCTCTAAATTATCTCTATGATTTGTGGAGCTTGTCATGGAATTCCTTGTAGTTATAATCTTTGAAGGATTGCAAGGTCCTCTACTTGTTTCGAATGGACCTGCGCTGAGATAGGCTTGTTTCACAAATAAATTGCCAAATTGTCGCAATTACAAATCTCGTAGAAGTATATTTGTCCTTGAAGATAACATCATTTCTAGCCGTCCATATCATCCAAATGATTGAGATTATGCATGCTTTCCATAGATTATCGAGCTGTGATCCAAAGTCTAACAACATTGCATTTGTCCATAAATCTAGGATGGAGGAATCTATACGAGACAGCCTTCCAAAAAAGGAGCATAATAAATCCCAAAGTGCACCTAAAAATGACTGCTAAAAAAAGGGTGAGAAATAGTCTCATCAAATATCTCACATAGAGAGCACCAAGAAGAGAAGAAAAGACCCATCCCCTTTGACAAGTAATCATTGGAGGGCCTACGTTGGATAGTGCGCCAAAATAGTATGAATTGGGAGGGCGGTATGAAAGAGGCCTAGATCGCCTTACCCCAACTCTTATATTCCCTGACCACATGCAGGGAATCATACACCTTTTTGGTTATGACTCCATCCTTGATTGAACGTGTCCAAATCCTAGAATTTGTACCGTTCTTGTAAACAACCGAGTGGACATTTGAAGCAACATATGGATAGGAATCTTAGAAAGATGGTGGCAGATGCCATCCATCTCCTTGCAAATAGTTACCAACCAATATCTACAATGGTGGATCCACATGAGCGTTGTTCAACCTTTCAATTAATGGGGTGCCTAGCTAATTATCAATCCAAAATCTTATTGAGGAGTGTCTACCAACTAACTAGCTAGACTCCTCCACAATAGTCAAGTAATGATGTTGCAAACTTAGTAAGACTGAAGAACAAATATAATAATTTTGAAGGGCATCCCCTTTGTCCAAATACAGACCACATAAGTAGAGTATTGTGCTAGAATTTCATGTGATAATACTCCAGGTGAAGTTTTTTAATAAAACCTTATTTAAAATACAAAGATCCCATAAACCAAGACCTTTTTCCTCTAAGCACTAACAACAATTCTTCAAAGCAATCTGAACTAATTTAATTATGTTCGCTTTCTCCAACCTAAAGAAATTGTGGATGATCTTTATGAGACCATTTAGAACCACTTTTGGCTATTTTTAAATCTGAAAAGAGTGGAGAAACGTGTTCTGAATAACTGAAATAATCAAACACTTATGTCTTGCTAAAGAGAGAGTGTGTCCCTTCCACAATTATATTTTTAAGCAAATTTTATCGACTAAGCCCTAATTTCAACGTCTCCTTGGGGCTCCTTGAAATAAGGTGATTCTTAGGTTGGAGAGGGATGTTCCCCTAATATGCATCCCAGTGATAACTCAGATTGATGGAATATTGTCTTGAGGCACTCCCTTACTAAAGTAAATAAATGATTTTTCCATGTTTACTACTTGACTTGAAAGTAGGAGTGTCAATTCGTGCAAATTGGGCAAATTTGAACTTGCCCAAATTAGCCCAGTCTAATTTGGTTCAATACTAACTCAATTCAAATTTAATTTGAGCTAGCAAAGGTGAGCCCGAACTCAAACTAAACACAAAGAAAGTTATCCAAATTAGCCCGAATTATTAATTATATATATGTTTTTAGTTAATATGACTTTTTTTTTTTTATTAAAAATACATATTTAATAATCAAAGCTCAAACGGTATTACATAAAACAATAAAAAAAATATAAGAAAAAAATTAATTATTAAAATAAAAAGTCAATTACTAAATTAATTAGGCAATGAGTAAATCCATTAAACCATACACATGCAAAAGTTAAAAGTCGTCATATCCTCATTAAAACTCACATTTAGAATAAAGAACTCTCAAGTCCAAATAAAATTTCTTCTAGCTGTTAAACAAAATAAATAGAGATAAGTAAATTAAATAAATATACTTACTAAAAATTGAAGTGTTAAAGTAAATTAAAATGTTACAAGAGAACATAATTTTTTTATATACACAAAAATAAAACTTTGACTATTACATAATACATAATTCTCAAAACAATGAACAAGTGAAAAAGAGAATAGCATAACACGAGTTGATAAAAAAAATTAAAATTTTTACTTCAAAAACTAATACCTAATCTATTTAAAAATAGAAACTTCATAATACTAATTGAAATTAAATATGAATATTATTTTTTTGTTGAAAGAGTTAGGTAGATTTAAATGCTAAATACATTAACATAAAATAATGTAGCATAATATTATGACAAAATGAATAAATTATAGCTATTTATTTATTATCAGCTTATTTTTTAAAAGAAAATGGAAGAAAAATAACTAATATATCATAAAAGAGAAGTACTTAAAGAAACGAAATATTATTTTGGATTGAATCGGATCATAATTCACGTACGTACAATATTAATAGATATGATTAAATTGAAACAGATGAATCTATGGATCGATTTAGAACTAAATCTTTTTATAATTAAAAAAGTCACACATTCTAAAAATACTTCCCAAATTTTTACAATTTATAATATTATTCTTTTATAATTTTATATGAGATCAATTTAATAATATTACATTTTTTATTACAAAAGTATTTTTTTTTAAATTTATAGTTTATAACATTCATGAAAAAGTTGAATAAAAGCTTAAACAAATTCATTATAAATAAGTAATAAATATTTTTCTATAAGTTTATAATATTCTTTTGTTTTTATTTATTAATTTAAAATATATAACGTATCACATAAAATAATATATTAGAAAAAAAGGAAAGAAAAAAAAAAGGAAGAGTTTGAATCGAGTTGTGGATATCTATCTAATCTAAGAATCAACAACTAATCTGATTCATATGATCCATGGACTAAAACATATTAGATCAAAACAAAATTTTTACACAACATATTAGATTGGATCGAATTATCACTAGATTTGGGGGTGAAAATTTGTTCCATAGCTCGATTGATCAAATCAAACCCAAATACAAGAACTTGAATCGAACACAAATCAAATTAAATTTAAGCCAATTTTGGCTAACTCAAATAACATTAAAAAATTGAGCTGAGTTAGGGCTAGCCCATTAGCCCGAAATGAAATAAAATAAAATCTAATTTTAAATAAAAAAATAAAAAAGAGAAAATTCTATGTTAAAATTAAAATAACCTTCCTTCTCTTTTAGTCTTTCTTTTTTATGATATATTACTTATTTTTCTTCCCTTTGCCTTTGAAAAATAAATTGATAAATAATAAATAGTTATAGTTTATTCATTTTGTCACATTATATGTTACATTATTTGATATTAAATATTTTTAGCATTTATATCTACCATCACTTTAAACCAAAAAAAAAAATTGCTCAAATTTAATTCTAATTACTATTATGAAGTTTCTATCTTTAAACCAATTATACATTAATTTTTTTGGTAAAACTTTAAATATTTTTATCAGTTTGTATTGCGCTATTTTCTTTTCAACTAGCTTATTGTACTAAGAATCATGTATTATGTAATAGTCAAAGTTGTATTCTTTTCACATTTTAAGTTACTTATAATCTTCGTTTTTTGATAAATATCTTTGTTTAACAATATATGTAGAGAGTTTATTAGTAAATTGGGCTAGTTAATTTGGGCCAACTGGTTTGTGTTTAGTTTAGGTTTGGACATATATTTGTTAGCTTAAATTAAATTCGATTTGAGCTATAGCTGGATGATAACTTTACAAAAGTAGAGTTATTTGTCCATTTTTAGGCTAACTATTTACATTATTTTATGCTTAAAGTAGTCAACATTGCTTAATATTCATTCAATTATATCAATGAAGGTAAATGGTAGTAAATAGAGTTAAAACGAGTTAAAATGAAGGAAAAATATGTTAGGCCTCATAGTATTAGAAGTTTAGTAAAAAATAGAAAGGTCAGGGCCACAACAATGGCCATTTTGATCCGTGGCGCCATTGGATACAAAACCACCTAAGAGCCTAGGGCAGCCGTGGTGGAATATTAAGGCTAAGTAAAAATGCAACTCGATAGCCTTCGACCACGATAGTGATTTACTTGAGTTGCGGCTCGCCTAGTTGTTCAAAATTGTCAGAAAAGCTGAGTTGCAGCGGGCATTATCTTAGGCCATGGCACGTGTTGATGTGTGCATGAAATATAGTCAAAATCTCCAATCTCCTATTTAGACTAATTTCTTATTTGGATAAGTTTCCTACTTGAACTACAATTCTAAGTTTATAAATATAATTCTTAAGCAGCAAAGCAAATGCGTTCAAAACATTTCATTACTAACCTAAGTTTTAAAGAATAAGGCAAATCAAGAGAAAGATTCAATATTAAAAGTGATGGTTCCACCATGACGATAGTTAGTAAAGATTAATTTTTTGAGTGACAATCAAAAGATTGATTTTAACTTTCTCTTCTTTATATTTTTATATCTTCTCTTGTTTATACTCATTGTTTTGAGATTTTATTGAATATTTTATGAAATGAAACTTGTTATTAGGATCTTCTTGGACTCGATTTTTTTATATAATAAATTAAATTATTCTTGCATTCTATTATGATTGCAAATTTAATTATATTATTCAATCTTATTTATTTTTAATTAATTATCTAATTAACAATTATATCATACAGACAATTAGATATCCTTGAGAGAAATATTTAATTGTTTGTCTTCATTGAATAGTATACATAGTTTCTAAGCTGAGAGGTATTATTCTTGTATATGTGGTCGATAATTGACATTCTTAATTAATAGTAATTTAATCTAATTGGCATGAGAGTATGATTATGTTAGGTTATTATATTATGTGTAGTTTACTTGAGAGATGAATGTATGTATAAGTTAGAGTCAATTGATCATATAATTTGTTGAGCAATTCCTTGGAATTGTGGATTCTTATTACTCTTTTGTACTTAATTTGTTAGTGTGATTGTATTTGATCCAGTAGTGTAAATATTAAATTTTTTTTATTTTTATTATTCTTGTTATTTTATCTATCTATTTTCGTTAACTTAAATAATTTAGCGTAATTGTAGTTTGATTCTCAAATACTTATTAATCTAATCCTCGTGAGCGTGACAACTTCATCTTTAAATACTTATTACTTATACGTGTCACGTGTATTTGCAGATTTAGCATGTCATTGGACCAATTTGACTGGGTTAATTCGGGCCAGTTCAAACTAGCACAACTTGTACAAATTGTCGCCTTAATCTAGATTCAATTGGATGTGATCCATTGCCATCCCTACTATGCAATTCATCTTGTTTAATTAATGTATATTAATATTTTTATAGTTTATGTAATATGCAAGAAAAAATTTACGCTTTTTAGTCCCAAATCGCTTAAAGAAGCAAACCACCCCTTTTTCTTACCTTTATAAAAAAGCCTTGGGAAATAGGCTCATATGACCCCCTTTTGTTGTTTTTAATCTAAGATGGACACTAATTTTTATATTCCAAATTTACCCCTTTTCAAGCTCCTTATCAGACTTGGGGATTGTCGAAGGACAAGTCCAACTTCACCTTCTCATTTTACCTATCCATCTTCACTTCTTCAGTCATGTTTATCAGGTCTCGTCTGCTAATTTCTTCAACAGCTTATTCATCTTTGAAAATACAACCAAAACCCAAATTGCGTTTCACTTAATTGGAATAATTGTAATTGGAATAATTGTATTCTTCTTTGTGCTCGTCCTCACGTTCTTGCTCCGTATATACTCCAGATGATTCTGGAGAGGCATGGTGGAAACCACCGGTAATCACAATCAATCTCGGCGCCAACGCCGCCGGTTAGTCCTCACACCTGGGCAAGATATGAGAAGAGGCTCGACCCATCTGTTCTTGGGTCTCTTCCTGTATTGATATACCGCTCACACGACTTCAAAGATGGGCTTGAATGTGCAGTTTGTCTTTCTGAACTTATTGAAGGAGAAAAGGCCAGAATGCTTCCAAAATGCAATCATGGTTTCCATGTTGATTGTATTGATATGTGGTTTCATTCCCATTCCTCTTGTCCACTTTGTAGAAACTCTGTTGCTCCTGAACGTTCTGAGTCTAATACTCCTGAATTATCAGAGAATGTTGAGCTTTCTGATGACAATTTAGGGTCTGGGCATGTCACAGAGAATCCAAATTTCCCCACAAATGTTTTGTTTTGGGGTGATGAAACCCAAGTTAGCTCTGGTTGTGCTGATTTAGAAGAAGGTCCGTCTTCTTCTTCTCAACCTTCCGTTCCACCTTTGTGAATTTTTTTGGTTTTTTTTTTTTTTTCAAATCAGAGAGGCTAACAGTAAAGATGGGTGCTCTGGTTTTTAGTTGGACACATGTCCAACTAGATGTCCAACTCTGGGCAGTCTAGTTGGACATATGTCCAACTTGGCTCCTGGGGTCACCGGCCGGTCATAATTTGATCAGTTGGACAGTCGTCCAACTGAGCTCCGGCAAGTGGACATATGTGTCCTCTATATACTCTTCTGGTTTAGAGTTGGACACATGTCCAACTCTGTTGAGGTGAGTTGGACATACGTCCAACTGAGGGGTTATTCTGGGCAGTTTAGTTGGACATGTGTCCAACTCGACTCCGGCGAGTGGGGTCGCCGGTCGGTTAAAATTTCATCAGTTGGACAGTCGTCCAACTGAGCTCCGGCAAGTGGACATATGTGTCCTCTAAAATATACTCCTCTGGTTTTCAGTTGGACACATGTCCAACTCTGTTGAGGTGAGTTGGACAGTCGTCCAACTGAGGGGTTATTAAGGGCATTTTTGTCATAATATGTAAAAAAATCAAGTGGAGGGGGTCATATCAGATTTTTAATAAATAGGGGGTCATGACAGCATATAACCCAAAAGCCTTTAGCTTCATTACATCTATTTCTATAACTCCTTAGGATTATTATTTTGTGGGTTGTAAAGAGTTTTAGAGCTTATGTGAATGCATAATTTTTTTTCTTTAAGTATCAAATTTAGAAATGCAAAACAATTTTTTAAAAATTTAAGTTTTGGGTTAAACTACCAACCCAATCAACCCGAATATTTTCTTGAGTTGGCTTAGTTTGAAGTATTTTCATGACCGATTTTGACCCAAGTGTTTCTGAATATGAGATGTTAAGATTGGCCTCAATGTTTCCTAACCTCGCTCAACTTATCGGTTGTCCATCCACCCTTATTATAACCCTCTTGTTTAACAGAATCTATTAATGATATTTTTATTGTAATTTATCGGATAAATTAAATATAACTTTATGAACTAAACTGTATTTTATTATAATATAATTAATTTATACTATATTTGTTGAGCACCGATATAATATAGTATGATAAAATTGATAAAAAATATTTTAACTAAATAATTTATATTTAAAATAATATTTAATTTTTTTACTTATCAAAATAATTTCATTAAAAAAATTATTTAAATTAAAAATTATTTTATTTTTATATTTTTCTTACATATAAAAAAATATCATTTTTAAGTTGAGATAATTTGATGGAGCTGAATTTCTATATATATAACCATTTAATACAACAACCAAATTTATAACTATGACTTCTCAAAACAAAACATAAAAACAATTTACGACTATAAAAATTATAGTATTATAATCTTTAATATTGAATAACAATCATAAAAGTGATCTACAACGGCCCTCGTGGTTTGAGATTGGAATTTAGGGTTCTAAATTAATTTTGAGAGTTCTCGTTCCCACTTCAAAGATTATATGAGAAAAGCTATAAAATTACATTTGTATTTACTTTTAGACATAAATTATTCTACCATAAGACGTGACATAATTATTTTTCAAAAATGGGACATTTGTTAGATAATTATACGTCATAATGTAATTTATATTTGGGTGAAAATAGACACAAACTTCTTTTTTGATAGCTTAATGCGAACCAATTATTTGATTATCTTCTCTGTAAACTGAGAAATTTCTCTCTGCATTTTCAATACAATTTTGAGAATTTGGCTAATGAGAAGGCAATACCATTATCAAAGTGTGAGAGCATGGAATTTGATTAAACATTACAGTTGTGAGCTAATATATGAACCCAAAGTATTTTCCAAACTCAGTGAACTTTTGATGCTTCAAAATCTGTACATTTATTCAAAACAAACAAGAGAGAATTTGAATGATCACAACAATTATACTCATACCCCTTTTCCATCATCCCCTATGGAGACATTTGATAAAATTGGAACTATCTATACAGTCTAAGCATAGGCTGTTTGCCTTTGCAACAAGTTCTTTTCTTTCACAATCAATTGATTTAACAAATCCAAGAAATGAATTAATTTGAACTTGTAAGACGCCATAAAAATAGTTCTAAGAGCATTAGTTGATCTCCTGTTTTGACATGTGAGAAGAAAGTTACAGTTTAATCTGAAACACTGAAATGATGATGAACACAAATACTACTTTTTTCATATGAAGATATGATTTTTTCTGCTAAGCTAGAATCTTTATGGTGCATGCAAAGTTTAATGATATTAAGCTGCCAGCTCTTACCATATAATATTGTATCCTGTACGATGATATTAAGCTACCAGCTCTTACATATCAAATAGTACCTGATTATACAAATAAACAATACTAGTTTGAGCACCCTAAAAAATCTCCATCATCAACATATATATGAGGAACACTATCATGTCTGATGAAGGAGAGCACTTTTCCCATAACTGTTACTGCTTTGTTCGGACCCTCTGACACAGTATCGATAGTAACAATTCTGTATGAGGTAGTTGCTAATGTATGAAAGTGAGTGCAACCATCATCAGTATATTCCAATAAGAGAAAAAAAAAGGCAGGCAAAATGATTGGATTAGTGTATGCAAGAGTCAGGTAGCGTACAAATTGAATAAGCTAGACCTGATGGTACAGATGCCAGTTTCCTTACTACCACATGTCCCTGTATTCAGAGTAGGGGTGTCAAACGGGCCGGCACGGCACGGCATGGCCCGTTGGCCCATCGGGCCGTGCCGTCCAAAAATTCGGCACGGCACGGCACGGCCTGTTAGCCAAAATAAGTAGCACGGCACGGCCCATGGCCCTCGGTCCTTAAAGGGCTTGAAGGGCCATGGGCCGGGCCGGCACGGCACGGCACGGCACGGCACGGCACGCAAAATTTTACTATTTTAAAAATTAATTTTAAAAAATATATAAAAAAAATGGAATAAAGGGCTCACGGGCCGTGCCGGCCCATTAAGATAGCCTAACGGGCCGGGCACGGCACGTTAAGGCCCACGCGCCAAGCACTGAGGCACGGCACGGCCCATATACGGGCCAAGGACCGGCACGGCACGCTGATTAACGGGCCAAGGGCCGACACGGCACGCGCCCGGCCCGTCCTTTTTGACACCTCTAATTCAGAGCAAGCCACATTACTTAAAATTGACTTTTAGAGTCAATTTTTAATAATTATTGGACTTAGTATCCTGCCCAAAATTAAGTGAATTTTTATACATTTTAGTCATATTTAGT
The DNA here is from genome assembly GCA_029378325.1 of Elaeagnus macrophylla. Lineage (NCBI taxonomy): Eukaryota > Viridiplantae > Streptophyta > Magnoliopsida > Rosales > Elaeagnaceae > Elaeagnus > Elaeagnus macrophylla. The sequence continues at coordinate 11,093,597 of CM055644.1, read as the reverse complement.
CAACTTCTTGTGCCCTTTTCCTAATACTATTTTATTGTAAAAAAAAAAATAATAATAATTGTATCAATATTAACGTTATTTTATTATAAATATATCTCTTTTATCTTTTTTAGTAGTCCTTTACACTTGTCAAAATTAGTGAATTTTAACTGTTTTTAAATTTTTTTCTCATCTTTTTGGTCGAATTATTACGTTTTTCTTAATCCTTCGTTTATATATTTTTTTATTATTTAATACATAAAAAAATAAAATTATCAAATAAATATTTGGGAAAATAACAAAACTAACACCCCCTAAAAATTATAATAACAAAACTAGCACCCTTGTGTTCAATTAAAATTGAACGACGATAATTTAGACTCGTTCAATATTGAACGTTCAATATTATCCGTTCAATTAGAATTGAATGACGACAATTAGACCTATTTAATATTGAACGTTTAATATTTTACGTTCAAATTGAATATTGAACGTTCAATATTAAACGTTCAATTTTAATTGAACACAGGGGTGCTAGTTTTGTTATTATAATTTTTAGGGGGTGTTATTTTTGGTAATTTTCCTAAATATTTTTAAAGCAACTCTACTTTATAAGAGTATTAAAAGTATAAAAAAAATATACTTACACCAATTATTTACTAAATAAAATATAAATTATTCAATAAAATATATCAAATGAATAAAAATAGAAAAATATAAATTTTCAAACAAAAGTTATCAAATAAATTGTTGATATTATTTTATGTCAACATTATAATAAAGATGCATTTCTCCTTTACGTGGTTATGCAAACATAGAAAGCATGTTAGGATCTCAGGCTACTATAGAATGTGGTGGCTTTTAACCCTCATATGCTTAAGTTAGATATGATAATAGTGATACAGAGTACATTAGATGTTGTGTTAAGACTCTTACATCAAGAAGTAATATTAGTGGATTCACTTGTAACTTTGGGTGTGGACTAAGCTAATTTTTTAATCCACATTAATGTATTGTGTTCATGTTCAATTTACATTAACTTTCGTTGTTTTTGTTATTTGTGCTTTTGCTGTGCTCAACAAAAATCAAACTTTATATATGAATGAAGTTATGTCTTACAATTAAACTATTCTTTTTAATTGCACAATATAATAATCACCTAATTTTTATCAATTCTATGGTCAAAATTTTCTTCCCGTTACTTTGTTTCATAAGATTTAGTCCATAATTTTTTAAATTTAAAATTTTAATCCAAAAATAAAAAGTTACAGTAAAATTTCATTTAAGTAATCAAATTTAACATGTTAAATTATTTTTTTTCTTTTGACTTAACATCCTAAATTTAACATATTTAGTTTATTTTAGATCAATTTATGAAAATCAAGAAATTAGGAACCATGTATAACTAAACAACTAATTAGCATATCAAAATGTAAAAACTTCTTAAAAGTAAGGAGAGCAAATTGTAGAGATGTAACCTATAAATGGCAGTCCATATAGTAAGTTTATTTGAATTTACTATGCAAGATTGTAGGTTTTGTTGGACAGTAAAACGCATGAATTCGAATCTCGGAACATGTACTTCAATATTTAGCCTTGATCTACCACCATTCACTAGCCTTTGATGCGTATACACCTCTTTAAGGTTGAAGGATCCCTCAAAGTCGATGAATCATGATGGTGTTGGTAGGGGTGGCAATTCATGCGTGTTGGACTAGTTCGAGCTTGCTCAAATTTAATTTGTATTATGAACTACCAACTTAAACCCAAATCAAATTTAATTTGTGTCATAAACTGCCAACCCTAACCAAACTAAAAAAATTTGAGCTGGCCTAAATTAGTCCGAATTGGTCTAAACTTTATTTATATGTATTAATTAGTCTTTTTTACCTTATTTAATCCGATGTTAATTCAAAATATTATAAATTTTCTTATAATTTTTATTCTAATTAGAATAATAAAATATTTGAACCAAATTTAATGCATTCTAATAACATTAAATATATAAATAAAAAATTTGATAGAAATTTTTACAAAATTAAAAATTAAAAGTTTCAAACTCATAATTATATTACAAAATAACTTAATGAATTACTACATAAAATTAAAGTAAATGAATATTTTAGATTTAAAATTCATATAATTGCGATTGGTAATAATATAATATAATTGCACATTATTAGTAAGAAAAATGTAGTAAATTTTCTATAATATGAATTAATATATTTAACTTGTAAAAGAAATAAAAGTAATAATATATTATTATTATTATTTATTTTTTATCTTTGTGTAACCCTAATTTTTTCATGTTATTCGAGCTGTCTCAAATTGAATTCAAATTTAATTTGTTCATGTTTGATTTGGACAATTATACTACAGCACAAATTGCCACACCTACATGTGTAGGTGTGTAACAATAGTCATATCTCTTAAAGACCTAAACCCTAATGAGGTCTTTATTGTCCCAATTTTTTTTTTTTTAGAGATATAGAATGATAAAAGTTAGAAAACTATACGTATTGTTTAGTCTTTTTTTTTTTTTTATAAGCAAAATTTTTTTTAAACTACTTCAAATAATACCTATAAATTATAATAATAAAAATAACATATAATAATATTAAATTATTAGAAGGTCGAAGTTTGACATATAAGTTAAGTATAAAAAATATTATTTTTATCGTTATAAGTTTTAAAAATATTTATAAATATTGTTTTGCAAAAAAGTTCGATAATTATATTCGCAAAAGAAAGAAACTTAATGTAACTCGAATTAAGTGAAATTTGTAATATAACCATTAACCAATAAAAGCAACTACGTTCCAAATTTCACATGGTTAATTTAAAATCACATAGGTATAAAATGCACGAGCAAGATAAACAAATCTCTATGTTGGATTTAAAATATTGAGCTAAATAATTTAAAAAGGAATAAGGTTTTTAATCAAAATTATTCCCAATTAAGTTTTAACTACTAAACTCTTTCGAACAAAAAAATAAATTAATTTAACTACGAAAGAGCCAAGCATGCAATAGCTAAAGTTTTTTTTTTTTTTTGGCTACTAATGCAATAGCTAAAGTTAAATGTGAAAATAAAATAGTTAACCCAACATATTTAAGTGAAAATAACATATATCAACATTACTTAATCATTTAATTACATTGAAACTTCTTGTGACTTTCTCCTTATCTTCCATGTCATTTTTAACATAATCAAATAATCTAAGCATAGTATTAAATAATTAAAAACAGTTATATTGTATAAAATTATATTATAATTAATTTATATAAAAATAAATTATATAATATAGTGAGATAAAAATAATTATAAATATTTTATATTTAAATTATTTTTAATATCTAATTTATTTTTAAATTTTTATTACATTTTTAAAAATAAAAAAATATTATTTTAAATTTAATATGAAATAAAAAATAAAAACAAATAATTTTATAATTAAACATTTAAATAAATTGAGTTAAATATTCAATACAGTTTAAATTTATACTTTTAATTGTATTATATTTTAATATAAATATATTATTTTTATATTATACGATATAATATAATTTTAAAATTAAATGTATAATTTTATAAAAATTATACAATTTTTTATCATTAATATTATGTAATAAATATCCAATAAGTTGTCTGATCTTCCACCGTAAATTAAAGTTTAAATTCCAAGTTTTTTATAATTTAATAGATAAATAAAAGATTTTGGTGCCTTTTTAGAATAATAATAAATAAATAAAAAGAAAGAGTAAAGGTAAGTCTTCGCGTTGATAGTCAATAACGCGTTTGGCAGAAGTAAACATCCCTTGTATTTAAATTATTTATGGTCATCTAGGTTTTACATTCCAAGATCTGGCATTCTAGTTTCTAATTTGCACCTACCATGAACTCTGAATCTTCTTCTTCAAGACTTAAATTGAAATATGATACTTTTTCTGACTCCACACCTTCAGAAAGCTGTCTAGGGAAGTATGATGTCTTCCTCAATTTCAGAGGCGAAGATACCCGCAAAGGTTTTGTTAGTCATTTATACGATTGGCTGAAACGTAGAGGAATCATCACTTACAAGGATGATAAAGGACTTGAGAGAGGAGAACCCATTGGTCCAGAACTCTTTAAAGCAATTGAAGAATCTCGGTCTGCCATTGTTGTTCTCTCTAAAAACTATGCTTCTTCAACTTGGTGTTTGCAAGAACTCTTGCATATTCTGAAATGCTGTCAAGAAAAGGATAGTTATTATAAGGTTTTTCCAGTTTTCTATGATGTGGAACCAACTGAGGTGAGAAAACAAATCGGTGATTTCGGGAAGCGGTTTCATAATATCAAAGGAAGCAAATCCAAAATTGAGGAGTGGAGAAACGCTTTAGTTCAAATTTCCAACATTTCTGGTTGGGATTTGAAGAAATATGAGTAATCACTGTTTCCTTCTAGTCTTATTTCACATTTTTTTTTATAATATTAAGGGCATGTGTTCACAATATAATTTTTTTTTTTTTACAGAACTGAGGTGGACCTTATAGAGAACTTAGTGGAAAATGTTGAAACTTCCATGCCACTCAATGATTTGTCATTTCTCAGGGAGGAGTATGTTGGAATGGATGTTCAGGTAGACGAGGTCAATAAGCTTCTACATTTAAGATCAAAGAAGGTACTTGCCGTATGGATTTTGGGAATGGGAGGGATTGGCATGACAACTGTTGCAAAATTAATCTTTGACCAGATCCAGAACAAGTTTGAAGGCTGTAGTTTTGTTGAGAATGTTAGAGAGTTGATGAACACAAAAGGTTTGTCTCACATTCAGGAATTAATTCTTAACGATTGCTTGCCTAGAAGCTCTGTAAGAATACAATCTTTAGACCATGGAAGAAGAACATTAAGAAGTAGACTACGTCATATAAAGGTGCTTATTGTTCTAGATGATGTTGATAATCCACAAAAATTAGAATACTTGCTTGGAAAAGGAGATAATTGGCATCGTCTGTTTGGTGAAGGAAGTAGGATCATCATTACAACAAGAGATAAGTATCCCTTACTGACAAATGGAGTGGATCATATCTATGAGGTGCCGCTACTATGTTTATCTGAAGCTCAACTCTTATTTGAAAAATACGCTTTCAAGGGAAACTTTCCTTGTTCTATAGAAGAAGAATATAGATATGCAATTGAATTAATTCGAAGACTTGTGGATTATAGAAAAGCAATTGAATTAATTCGAAGACTTGTGTATTATAGAAAATCAATTGAATTAATTCGAAGACTTGTGTATTATGGAAAAGCAATTGAATTATATGATAATTGAATTATATGATTTTTGACGAAGTAGTTTAATATTATTTAATTAAATATTAAATAATTATTATAATATTTTTTTATTAGATTAAAAATTTTATTTAAAATTATATTAAAATTAAGATTCTAATTTATTATCGTTATAAATATCGGTGTAATTTTATAATTTTATAATATATGAATAAAAATAATGTATTTTTTTTTAATTTTTTTATTCTATTTTCTACCTATTTTAATTATTTCTATACAATTTAACTTATTATTAGAACAGTGTTTAATTCATTCGCCTCCAGCAGCGTCCGTGCTCCGGCCGTCGTTTCCAATTGAATACTTCTTTTTTTCAGTATACACTTAGGTGTCCGTCCGTCGATCCAATATCTGTCAGTCGCACTTTCATTCCTCGCATCCCATCTTCCTGGTTTTTAGATCGAACTTTGGGATCATCCCTCGGACCGATACGGCCATCATCAATAGCCTCAACAAGACCTTCTTCCAGAGGACGGGCTTCCATGTACAAACGGTTGTGCTTGTTGGGTGATTTGCTCATCACGATGCAGCAAGACCTCTCAAGAACAGTCTCACGGAAAGACACAACAGGATCAGATTTTATAGTCTAGCACCACCCATGAAATCATCCTACAAATGCTTCAAACAAATCTCTAGACGGAGTTCACCAGCACCAGCAACAAAGTGCTCTCCAGATTCTTCTATTTGACACAGAACCATAGGATCTGACTTGGCCAAACGTTTCAAACCCTTCACAAGTTTTGGAAGGTCAGAAGCAACCTTACATTGCATAGAGGTCAGTTTCTGCCCTACGACAGCCTCACCGTGCGCCAGTCCTCAGATCCACCCGCAGCCCAGTCACGTGGCTTCTCACCAGATCCGCAGCTCAGTTCTGCGCGCCGTTTGCTCCTCGCCTCTCCTTTCCGTCCACGCAGCCTCAGACCAGTCACCAGCGCCGTCCGCGCCTCTGCTCCGTCCAGCCCCCGCGCTCTCTCGGTCCAGATCCATCGTTCAGATCACCAGCCCATATACACCATCCCGTCCATCCAGCTCCGTCGCTCATCAGCTCCGCCACTTTCTCCGTCCGCCTCCAAACCAGTCAGTCTGCGCCGCCAGTTCGCAACTCTTCCTCCACAGTCCGTCCACACCAGCCGTTTACCCACCTCGCACCAGCTACTGTCCATACCGCCGGTCACCAGTTCCTCAGTCCGTCCGAGCCCACCTGAATTCAGATCTGCTCCCTAACAGTTTCAAACCCAACACCCACTTTTACTTCAACACTTGTTAGTACAACCACCAAATAAACTTCCCCATTGTTACCTTCTCTGCATCTTCCAAGAGCTTATTTCACCTTCACCTTGGACTAGTCTTATTTTGAGCCCACTAACTTCAAGGCCCATTAGTCGACAATAGTTTATTTTTTTCTAGGCTAGGTTTAATTTGGAATCAACTAATCAACACCTAGCTAAATACAAGTCCAAGGCCCAATATCAATTAGTCCAGTCCAGTCAGCAAATCAGTCAATAGTCAGCATTCAAATCAACGGTCCCATCAGCAAAAAAAAAATCATGGGTTGAAAGAATTTACCCATAAAACAATCCAGACCAAGAGTACTTAAAGGGTCTATGTCAAAAACCGTAGCACGAATCTACTCTATCGCCTTAATCTAGATTGAATCGGATGTGATCCATTGTCATCCTTACTATGCAATTCATTTTGTTTAATTAATGTATATTAATATTTTTATAGTTTATGTAATATGCAAGAAAAAATTTACTATTTTTAGTCAAAATCGCTTAAAGAAGCAAATCATCCCTTTTTCTTACCTTTATAAAAAAGCTTTTAGCTTCATTACATCTATTTCTATAACTCCATAGAATTATTATTTTGTGGGTTGTAAAGAGTTTTAGAGCTTATGTGAATGCATAATTTTTTTTTTCTTTTAAGTATCAAATTTAGAAATACAAAACAATTTTTTAAAAATTTAAGTTTTGGGTTAAACTACTAACCCAATCAACCCGAATGTTTTTTAGTTGGCTTAATTTAAAGTATTTGAATGACCGATTTTGACCCAAGTGTTTCTGAATATGAGATATTAAGATTGGTCTCAATGTTTCCTAACCTCGCTCAACTTATCAGTTGTCCATCAATCCTTATTATAACCTTCTTGTTTAACAGAATCTATTAATGATATGTTTATTGTAATTTATCGGATAAATTAAATATAATTTTATGAAATAAATTGTATTTAATTATATTATAATTAGTTTATATTATATTTGTTGAGCACCTATATAATATAGTATGATAAAATTGGTAAAAAATATTTTAACTAAATAATTTATATTTAAAATAATATTAAATTTTTTTACTTATCAAAATAATTTCATTAAAAATATTATTTAAATTAAAATTTATTTTATATTTATATTTATATTTTTCTTACATATAAAAAAATATCATTTTTAAGTTGAGATAAAGAAAAAATCAAAACATAATTTAAAAACATAAATAATTAAGCTGAGGATTCAATACAATTTAGACTCATATGCTCTCGTGGAACTAAATTTCTATATATATATATATATATATAACCATTTAATACAACAACCAAATTTATAACTATGACTTCTCAAAACAAAAAATAAAAACAATTTACGACGTGAAAATAGATACCAACTTCTTTTTTGATAGCTTAATGCGAACCAATTATTTAATTATCTTCTCTGTAAACTGAGAAATTTCTCTCTGCATTTTCAATACAATTTTGAGAATTTGGCTAATGAGAAGGCAATACCATTATCAAAGTGTGAGAGCATGGAATTTGATTAAACATTACAGTTGTGAGCTAATATATGAACCCAAAGTATTTTCCAAACTGAGTGAACTTTTTATGCTTCAAAATCTGTACATTTATTCAAAATTTCGAAATTCACTAAAGTTACAGAAAACAAACAAAAGAGAATTTGAATGATCACAACAATTATACTCATACCCCTTTTCCATCATCCCCTATGGAGACATTTGATAAAATTGGAACTATCTATACAGTCTAAGCATAGGCTGTTTGCCTTTGCAACAAGTTCTTTTCTTTCACAATCAATTGATTTAACAAATCCAAGAAATGAATTAATTTGAACTTGTAAGACGCCATAAAAATAGTTCTAAGAGCATTAGTTGATCTCCTGTTTTGACATGTGAGAAGAAAGTTACAGTTTAATCTGAAACATTGAAATGATGAACACAAATACTACTTTTTTCATATGAAGATATGATTTTTTCTGCTAAGCTAGAATCTTTATGGTGCATGCAAAGTTTAATTATATTAAGCTGCCAGCTCTTACCATATAACATTGTATCCTGTACGATGATATTAAGCTACCAGCTCTTACATATCAAATAGTACCTGATTATACAAATAAACAATACTAGTTTGAGCACCCTAAAAAATCTCCATCATCAACATATATACGAGCAACACTATCATGTCTGATGAAGGAGAGCACTTTTCCCATAACTGTTACTGCTTTGTTCGGACCCTCTGACACAGTATCGATAGTAACAATTCTGTATGAGGTAGTTGCTAATGTATGAAAGTGTGTGCAACCATCATCGGTACATTTCAATAAGAGAAAAAAAAAAAGGCAGCAAAATGATTGGATTAGTGTATGCAAGAGTCAGGTAGCTTACAAATTGAATAAACTAGACCTGATGGTACAGATGCCAGTTTCTTTACTACCACATGTCCCTGTATTCAGAACAAGCCACATTACTTAAAATTGACTTTTAGAGTCAATTTTTAATAATTATTGAACTTAGTAGCCTACCTAAAATTATATGAATTTTTATACATTTTAGTCATATTTAGTCAACTTCTTGTGCCCTTTTTCTAATACTATTTTATTGTAAAAAAAAATGATTGTATCAATATTAACGTTATTTTATTATAAATATATCTCTTTTATCTTTTTTAGTAATCTTTTACATTTGTCAAAGTTAGTGAATTTTAACTGTTTTTAAATTTTTTTCTCATCTTTTTGGTCGAATTATTATGTTTTTCTTAATCCTTCCTTTATATATTTTTTTATTATTTAATACATGAAAAAATAAAATTATCAAATAAATATTTTTAAAGCAACTCTACTTTATAAGAGTATTAAAAGTATAAAACAAATATACTTACACCAATTATTTACTAAATAAAATATAAATTATTCAACAAAATATATCAAATGAATAGAAATAGAAAAATATAAATCGTCAAACAAAAGTTATCAAATAAATTGTTGATGTTATTTTTTGTCAACATTATAATAGAGATGCATTTCTCCTTTATGTGGTCATGCAAACATAGAAAGCATGTTAAGATCTCAAACTACTACAGGATGTGGTGGCCTTTAACTTAAGTCAGAAATGAAAATAGTGATACAAAGTACATTAGATGTTGTGTTAAGACTCTTACATCAAGAAGTAATATTAGTGGATTCACTTGTAACTTTGGGTGTGGACTAAGCTAATTTTTTAATCCACATTAATGTATTGTGTTCGTGTTCAATTTACATTAACTTTCGTTGTTTTTGTTATTTGTGCTTTTGCTATGCTCAACAAAAATTGAACTTTATATATGAATGAAGTTATGTCTTACAATTAAACTATTCTTTTTAATTGCACAATATAATAATCACCTAATTTTTATCAATTCTATGGTCAAAATTTTCCTTCCGTTACTTTGTTTCATAAGATTTAGTCCATAATTTATTAAATTTAAAATTTTAATCCAAAAATAAAAAGTTACAGTAAAATTTCATTTAAGTAATCAAATTTAACATGTTAAATTATTTTTTTTCTTTTGACTTAACATCCTAAATTTAACATATTTAGTTTATTTTGGATCAATTTATGAAAATCAAGAAATTAGGAACCATGTATAACTAAACAACTAATTAGCATATCAAAATGTAAAAACTTCTTAAAAGTAAGGAGAGCAAATTGTAGAGATGTAACCTATAAATGGCAGTCCAGATAGTAAGTTTATTTGAATTTACCATGCGAGATTGTAGGTTTTGTTGGACAGTAAAGCGCATGAATTCAAATCTCGGAACATCGCTTCAATATTTAGCTTTCATTTACCACCATTCACTAGCCTTTGATGCGTATACACCTCTTTGAGGTTGAAGGATCCCTCAAAGTTGATGAATCATGATGGTGTTGGTAGGGGTGACAATTCATGCGTGTTGGACTAGTTCGAGCTTGCTCAAATTTAATTTGTATTATGAACTACCAACCTAAACCCAAATTAAATTTAATTTGTGTCATAAACTGCCAACCCTAACCAAACTAAAAAATCTTGAAATGGCCTAAATTAGTCCAAACTTTATTTATATGTATTAATTAGTCTTTTTTACCTTATTTAATCCGATGTTAATTCAAAATATTATAGATTTTCTTATAATTTTTATTCTAATTAGAATAATAAAATATTTGAACCAAATTTAATGCATTCTAATAACATTAAATATATAAATAAAAAATTTGTTAGAAATTTTTACAAAATTAAAAATTAAAAGTTTCAAACTCATAATTATATTACAAAATAACTTAATGAATTACTACATAAAATTAAAGTAAATGAATATTTTAGATTTAAAATTCATATAATTGCGATTGGTAATAATATAATATAATTGCACATTATTAGTAAGAAAAATGTAGTAAATTTTCTATAATATGAATTAATATATTTAACTTGTAAACGAAAATAAAAGTAACAATATATTATTATTATTATTATTTATTTTTTATCTTTGTGTAACCCTAATTTTTTCGTGTTATTCGAGCTGTCTCAAATTGAATCCAAATTTAATTTGTTCATGTTTGATTTGGATAATTATACTACAGCACAAATTGCCACACCTACATGTGTAGGTGTGTAACAATAATCATATCTCTTAAAGACCTAAACCCTAATGAGGTCTTTATTGTCCCATTTTTTTTTTTTTTAAAGATATAGAATGATAAAAGTTAGAAAACTATACGTATTGTTTAGTCTTTTTTTTTTATAAGCAAAACTTTTTTTAAACTACTTCAAATAATACTTATAAATTATAATAATAAAAATAATATATAATAATATTAAACTATTAAAAGTTTGAAGTTTGACATATAAGTTAAGTATAAAAAATATTATTTTTTTCGTTATAAGTTTTTAAAATATTTAAAATATTGTTTTGCAAAAAAGTTCGATAATTATATTCGCAAAAGAAATTTAATGTAATTCGAATTAAGTGAAATTTGTAATATAACCATTAACCAATAAAAGCAACTACGTTCCAAATTTCACATGGTTAATTTAAAATCACATAGGTATAAATGCAAGAGCAAGATAAACAAATCTCTACGTTGGATTTAAAATATTGAGCTAAATAATTTAAAAAGGAATAAGGTTTTTAAACAAAATTATTCCCAATTAAGTTTTAACTACTAAACTCTTTCGAACAAAAAAATAAATTAATTAACTACTAAAGAGCCAAGCATGCAATAGCTAAAGTTTTTTTTTTGCTACTAATGCAATAGATAAAGTTAAATGTGAAAATAAAATAGTTAACCCAACATATTTAAGTGAAAATAACATATATCAACATATATCAAGACGACTTAATCATTTAACATGATCCAATAATCTAAGCATAGTATTAAATAATTAAAAACAGTTATATTGTAATAAATTGTATAAAATTATATTATAATTAATTTATATAAAAATAAATTATATAATATAGTGAGATAAAAATAATTCTAAATATTTTATATTTAAATTATTTTTAATATCTAATTTATTTTTAAATTTTTATTACATTTTTAAAAATAATAAAATATTATTTTAAATTTAATATGAAATAAAAAATAAAAACAAATAATTTTATAATTAAACATTTAAATAAATTGAGTTAAATATTCAATACAGATTAAATTTACACTTTTAATTGTATTATATTTTAATATAAATATATTATTTTTATATTATATAATATAATATAATTTTATAATTAAATATATAATTTTATAAAAATTATACAATTTTTTATCATTAATATTGTGTAATAAATATCCAATAAGTTGTCTGATCTTCCACCGTAAATTAAAGTTTAAATTTCAAGTTTTTTATAATTTAATAAATAAATAAAAAATTTTAGTGCCTTTTTAGAATAATAATAAATAAATAAAAAGAAAGAGTAAAGGTAAGTCTTCCCGTTGATAGTCAATAACGCGTTTGGCAGAAGTAAACATCCCTTGTATTTAAATTATGAGAAATTCTGGAAGCATTCTATTTTTTGCTCTTAAACATTTTAATAAATAATAAAAAATTTGTATAAATATTAATATTATTAAAATGACAAAATTATCCATCCCACATCCCTACCGAACATATGCTGAGACATCCACCACCACTGACCAGTGCCTCCTCCAACCATCCCTACATGCTGATTTCATTCAATTTCAATAGGGGGAAACTAATCGCAAATTTAATGTATTATTTTTAATTTGGTTTATATTATATGAATTTTTAATGGGTTATGGGTTGTATAATTTTGGGATTGTAGGTGATTAAAAGGGGGAAACTGATTATGTGGGTGCTGGGAATACGAGTGGGGAGGAAGAAGATGAACAGGAGGTTCGGTAGCCCCTACCGAACATATCATATAGGTTCGGTAGGGGCTGCCGAACATATCATATAGGTTCGGTAGCCCCTACCGAACCTATATAATATGTTCGGTAGGGGCTACCGAACAAAACCGTGAGGTTCGATACCTCCCTACCGAACCACTGCATATTTGGATGGGATGTATAAGAGTAATTTTTAAGGGTATTTTTGGTATTTTAAAGATTAATAATTCTTTTATAAAATTTTTGTATTTACTGGAATTTCTAAGAGCAAAAAATGGGATGTCTCCAGAATTTCTCTTAAATTATTTATGGTCATCTAGGTTTTACATTCCAAGATCTGGCATTCTAGTTTCTAATTTGCACCTACCATGAACTCTGAATCTTCTTCTTCAAGTCTTAAATTGAAATATGATACTTTTTCTGACTCCACACCTTCAGAAAGCTGTCTAGGGAAGTATGATGTCTTCCTCAATTTCAGAGGCGAAGATACCCGCAAAGGTTTTGTTAGTCATTTATACGATAGGCTGAAACGTGGAGGAATCATCACTTACCAGGATGATAAAGGACTTGAGAGAGGAGAACCCATTGATCCAGAACGTTTTAAAGCAATTGAAGAATCTCGGTCTGCCATTGTTGTTCTCTCTAGAAACTATGCTTCTTCAACTTGGTGTTTGCAAGAACTCTTGCATATTCTGAAATGCTGTCAAGAAAAGGATAGTTATTATAAGGTTTTTCCAGTTTTCTATGATGTGGAACCAACTGAGGTGAGAAAACAAATCGGTGATTTCGGGAAGGGGTTTCGTAATATCAAAGGAAGCAAATCCAAGATTGAGGAGTGGAGAAACGCTTTAGTTCAAATTTCCAACATTTCTGGTTGGGATTTGAAGAAATATGAGTAATCATTGTTTCCTTGTAGTCTTATTTCACATTTTTTTATAATATTAAGGGCATGTGTTCACAATATAATTTTTTTTTTACAGAACTGAGGTGGACCTTATAGAGAACTTAGTGGAAAATGTTGAAACTGCCGTGCCACTCAATGATTTGTCATTTCTCAGGGAGGAGTATGTTGGAATGGATGTTCGGGTAGACGAGGTAAATAAGCTTCTACATTTAAGATCAAAGAAGGTACTTGCCGTATGGATTTTGGGAATGGGAGGGATTGGCAAGACAACTGTTGCACAGTTAATCTTTGACCAGATCCGGAACAAGTTTGAAAGCTGTAGTTTTGTTGAGAATGTTGGAGAGTTGATGAACACAAAAGGTTTGTCTCACATTCAGGAATTAATTCTTAACGATTGCTTGCCTAGAAGCTCTGTAAGAATACAATCTTTAGACCATGGAAGAAGAACATTAAGAAGTAGACTACGTCATGTAAAGGTGCTTATTGTTCTAGATGATGTTGATAATCCACAAAAATTAGAATACTTGATTGAAAAAGGAGATAATTGGCCTCGTCTGTTTGGTGAAGGAAGTAGGATCATCATTACAACAACAAGAGATAAGCATCCCTTACTGACAAATGGAGTGGATCATATCTATGAGGTGCCGCTACTATGTTTATCTGAAAGCTCAACTCTTATTTAAAAAATACGCTTTCAAGGGAAACTTTCCTTCTTCCATAGAAGAATATATCCATAGAAGAATATAGAGATGCAATTGAATGAATTCTAAGATATGTTGACGGTATTGAAATAGTTTAATATTATCTAGTTGAATATTGGACAATTATTATAATATTTTTTTATTAATTTAGAAGTCTTATTTAGAGTTATATTAGGATTCTAGTTTATTATCACTATAAATATCAGTGTAATCTTTCAATAATATATGAATGAGAATAAGATATTTGTCTTTAATTTTCTTATTCTCATCTCTACCTATTTTGATTATGTTTATACAATTATTTTTGCTTTATAATTTAACTTGGTATCAGAGCAGTGTTTGATTCATCTACCTCCGGCAGCGTCCGTCCTCCAGCCGTCGTTTCTAATTGAATATTTCTTTTTTTCAGTATACACTTAGGTGTCCGTCCGTCGATTCAATATCTGTCAGTCGCACTTTCAATCCTCGCATCCCATCTTCCTGGTTCTTAGATCGAACTTTGGGATCATCCCTTGGACCGATACGGCCATCATCAATAGCCTCAACAAGACCTTCTTCCAGAGGACGGGCTTCCATGTACAAACGGTTGTGCTTGTTGGGTGATTTGCTCATCACGATGCGGCAAGACCTCTCAAGAATAGTCTCACGGAAAGACACAACAGGATCAGATTTTATAATCTCAGCACCACCCATGAAATCATCCTGCAAATCCTTCAAACAAATCTCTAGATGGAGTTCACCAGCACCAGCAACAAAGTGCTCTCCAGATTCTTCTATTTGACACAGAACCATAGGATCTGACTTGGCCAAACGTTTCAAACCCTTTTCAAGTTTTGGAAGGTCAGAAGCAACCTTACATTGCATAGAGGTCAGTTTCTGCCCTACGACAGCCTCACCGTGCGCCAGTCCTCAGATCCACCCGCAGCCCAGTCACGCGGCCTCTCACCAGATCCGCAACTCAGTTCCGCGCGCCGTCTGCTCCTTGCCTCTCCTTTCCGTCCACGCAGCCTCAGACCAGTCACCAGCGCCGTCTGCGCCTCTGCTCCATCCTGCCCCCGTGCTCTCTCGGTCCAGATCCATCGTTCAGATCACCAGCCCATATACACCATCCTGTCCATCCAGCTCTGTCGTTCATCAGCTCCACCACTTTCTCCGTCTGCCTCCAAACCAGTCAGTCTGCGCTGCCAGTTCGCAACTCTTCCTCCACAGTCCGTCCACACCAGCCGTTTACCCACCTCGCACCAGCTGCTGTCCAAACTGCCGGTCACCAGTTCCTCAGTCCGTCCGAGCCCACCTGAATTCAGATCTGCTCCCTAACAGTTTCAAACCCAACACCCACTTTTACTTCAACACTTGTTAGTTCAACCACCAAATAAACTTCCCCATTGTTGAGTACCTTCTCTGCATCTTCCAAGAGCTTATTTCACCTTGGGCTAGATCTTATTTTGAGCCCACTAACTTCAAGGCCCATTAATCGACAATAGTTTATTTTTTTTTTGGGCTAGGTTTTATTTGGAACCAACTAACCAACACTTAGCTAAATACAAGCCCACGGCCCAACATCAATTAGCCCAGTCCAATCAGCAAATCAGTCAACAGTCAGCATTCAAATCAACGGTCCAGTCAGCAAAAAAAATCATGGATTGAAAGAATTTACCCATAAAACAATCCAAGACCAGGAGTACTTAAGGGATCCATAAGTGATCCATTCTCATCCTTACTATGCAATTCATGTTGTTTAATTAATATATATTAATATTTTTATAGTTTATGTAATATGCAAGAAAAAATTTACTCTTTTTAGTCCAAATCGCTTAAAGAAGCAAACCATCCCTTTTTCTTACCTTTATAAAAGAGCTTTTAGCTTCATTACATCTATTTCTATAACTCCTTAGGATTATTATTTTGTGGGTTGTAAAGAGTTTTAGAGAGCATAATTTTTTTTTCTTTTAAGTATCAAATTTAGAAATACAAAACAATTTTTAAAAATTTAAGTTTTGGGTTAAACTATCAACCCAATCAACCAGAATGTTTTTGAGTTGGCTTAATTTAAAGTATTTGAATGACCGATTTTGACCCAAGTGTTTCTGAATATGAGATGTTAAGATTGGCCTCAATGTTTCCTAACCTCGCTCAACTTATCAGTTGTCCATCAATCCTTATTATAACCTTTTTGTTTAACAGAATCTATTTTTTTTTTTTGAAGGATAACAAAATCTATTAATGATATATTTATTGTAATTTATCGGATAAATTAAATATAACTTTATGAACTAAATTATATTTAATTATATTATAATTAGTTTATATTATATTTGTTGAGCACCTATATAATATAGTATATGATAAAATTAGTAAAAAATATTTTAACTAAATAATTTATATTTAAAATAATATTAAATTTTTTTACTTATCAAAATAATTTCATTAAAAATATTATTTAAATTAAAATTTATTTTATTTTTATATTTATATTTTTCTTCCATATAAAAAAAATATCATTTTTAAGTTGAGATAAGAAAAAAATCAAAACATAATTTAAAAACATAAACAATTAATTTAATGATTCAATACAATTTAGACTCATATGTTCTGATGGAACTGAATTGCTATATATATAACCATTTAATACAACAACCAAATTTATAACTATGACTTCTCAAAACAAAAAATAATAACAATTTACGACTATAAAAATTATAGTATTATAATCTTTAATATTGTATAACAATCTTACGTAAAAGTGATCTACAACGTCCACAGTGGCTTGAGATTGGAATTTTGGGTTCTAACTTAATTTTGAGAGTTCTCGTTCCCACTTCAAAAGATTATATGAGAAAAGCTATAAAATTACATTTGTATTTACTTTTAGGCATAAATTATTCTACAATAAGACGTGACATAATTATTTTTTAAAAATGGGACATTTGTTAGATAATTATATCTCATAATGTAATTTATATTTGGGTGAAAATAGACACAAACTTCTTTGTTGATAGCTTAATGCGAACCAATTATTTGATTATCTTCTGTGTAAACTGAGAAATTTCTCTCTGCATTTTCAATACAATTTTGAGAATTTGGCTAATGAGAAGGCAATACCATTGTCAAAGTGTGAGAGCATGGAATTTGATTAAACATTACTGTTGTGAGCTAATATGAACCCAAAGTATTTTCTAAACTCAATGAACTTTTGATGCTTCAAAATCTGTACATTTATTCAAAATTTCGAAATTCACTAAAGTTACAGAAAACAAACAAGAGAGAATTTGAATGATCACAACAATTATAGTCATACCCCTTTTCCATCATCCCCTATGGAGACATTTGATAAATTTGGAACTATCTATACAGTCTAAGCATAATAGGCTGTTTGCCTTTGCAACAAGTTCTTTTCTTTCACAATCAATTGATTTAACAAATCCAAGAAATGAATTAATTTGAACTTGTAAGACGCCATAAAAATAGTTCTAAGAGCATTAGTTGATCTCCTGTTTTGACATGTGAGAAGAAAGTTACAGTCTAATCTGAAACACTGAAATGATGATGAACACAAATACTACTTTTTTCATATGAAGATATGATTTTTTTCTGCTAAGCTCGAATCTTTATGGTGCATGCAAAGTTTAATGATATTAAGCTGCCACCTCTTACCATGTTATGAGAATTAGAAGATGAACACCAGATCGCAAGAAACACAAGCTGATTAATGCACTCTTTGTAACCCGTTTCTTGATTGATAACTTGGCTGTAAAGCCTTACACAGTATACAAGTAAAGAAGAAAGACAAACTATTTTTAGTCTCGAGTGAGACTCCTCTACTTATAGACAAAGTAAACTAACTAAACAAAGACTTTACATCACACAGATCACCACGCGTCCACGTCGTCCCCACGTGTCACTGCATACATCATCATTGGCGCCAAAAACTACAAATTCTCCACCTTGAGCCAAGGGTGGTGTCATCTAGTGCTTCTACGTCTGATCACTGCCTTCAAACTCATTCTTCTCCACAATCCTTACTATGTTTTTACATAACGAGAATTTATGCAGAGGAACTACCTTCGTAAGCATGTCTGCTGGATTTTCTTGGGTGTGTATCTTCTTCAACTCCACCAGCTTCTCCTCAGTTATACTTCTGATAAAATAGAACTTCACATCAATATGTTTGGTGCGCTCGTGGTGCTGAGGGTTTCTCGACAAATGGATTGCTCCCTGACTGTCATAGAAAACAACCACTTTGTCTTGCACAAACCCCAGCTCCTCGGTAATACCTTTGAGCCACAGCCCTTCCTTCACAGCTTCTGCAGCAGCTACATACTCTGCTTCTGTGGAAGACAGAGCCACTACCCTCTGCAGATTGGCTTTCCAGCTTACCAAACCACCTCCAAATTCGAAAAGGTAGCCTGTTAAGGATCTTCTTCTGTCTAGATCACCAGCAAAGTCAGAGTCTACAAACCCCACCACTCTAGGCTCCTTTTCTTGTTTGCTGAACATCAAACCAGTGGCTGCAGACCCTCTCAGGTATCTGAATAGCCACTTGACTGCTTCCCAGTGCTTCCTTCCCGGCTTGCTCATGTACCTGCTTACTAGACTTGCACTGTGAGCCAAATCAGGCCTAGTGCAAACCATAAGGTACATTATACACCCCACTGCATTAGCATATGGAACTCTCTCCATATAATCTTCCTCCTCACTTGTCACTGGTCCACATGAGGCTGACAGTTTAAAGTGTGCTGCTAAAGGAGTTGACACTGGTTTAGCATCAAGCATTCCAAACTGTTGCAGCAACTTCTTCACATAGCGAGTTTGAGACAAGAACAATTTCTTTTCATCTCTGTCCCTCCAAATCTCCATGCCCAAAATCCTCTTGGCTTGGCCTAGTTCCTTCATGTCAAACTCAGCTCCCAAAAGCCTTTTAATTCTCTCCACCTCTGCCTTGTTTCTGCTAGCAACAAGCATATCATCCACATACAAAAGCAGGTACACTGTATCTTTGTTACCAGTGTTGCGCAAGTAAACACACGGGTCATACTCACTTCTTTGAAAACCTACACTTACCACATACTCATCAAAGCGCCTATACCAACACCTTGGTGACTGTTTCAGCCCATACAGGGATTTCTTCAGTAAGCATATCAGATGCTCCTTACCAGGCAACTCAAAACCTGCAGGCTGTTCCATGTAGATCTTCTCATCCAGCCTTCCATGTAGGAAGGCAGTCCTTACATCAAGCTGCTCCAGCTCTATGCTGTATTGAGTCACAATTGACAGCAAGATCCTTATTGAGGTATGTTTCACCACAGGAGAAAAGATCTCGTTGAAGTCTACTCCTTCTCTTTGGGTGAACCCCTTAGCCACCAGCCTTGACTTATACCTGGGCAGCTCAACTCCAGGAACTCCATCCTTCCTCTTCTACAGCCATATGCATGCCACAATTTTCACCTTCTCTGGTCTGCTCACCAGTTCCCAAGTTTCATTTTTCATTAGTGAGTCCATCTCTTCCTGCATTGACCCTATCCACTTACTTGCCTCCTCACAGTTAATGGCTTCTTCATAGGTACGAGGGTCAGAGTTAACAAGTGCAGACGCAACATTGAATGCATATGCAATGAGGTTAGCTCCACCTCTACTTGTGTCATCCTCCTCATCTTCGTATCTAACAGGCCTTCTTGTTTCTCTTCTCTTTCTGTCTCTTGCCAGTTGATAATCTCTCAGACTATCCTGATGATCCTGTGGGAGATCAGGTATATCATCACCATCTACACCACTTTGGTCAGGCTGTCCTCTAACAACCTCCACCTCAATGTCAAGTAGCCTTCCAGTGCTGTTTTCTTTGTTCACAAGAGTCTTCATATACATTTCTTCCTCTTTGAACACAATATCTCTGCTGATCACACATTTTGCATTCACTGGATCCCAAAGCTGATACCCCTTAACTCCATCAAGGTATCCAAGGAAGATGCATTTTACTGCTCTCGGTTCCAGCTTGTCCATTTTTCTATGCATGTAGGCTACACAACCAAACACCTTCAGTGTCTCATAGGTTGTTGGCTTACTTATCCACTTTTCTTCTGGCGTCATGAAATCAATTGCTGTTGAGGGGCTTCTGTTTATGCAGAAGCATGCAGTGTGCAAAGCTTCTGCCCAGGACTTCTTAGGTAAATCAGAGCTCACTAGTAGGCACCTTACCCTTTCCAAAAGCGTTCTATTCAGTCTTTCAGCCACCCCATTCTGTTGGGGTGTATATGTCACTGCCTTGTGCCTGTTAATGCCACACTCTCTGCAGAATTTGCTGAACTCTTCATTGCAATATTCCAGCCCATTGTCAGTTCTGAGACATTTGACCAACTTACCTGACTGGAGTTCAACTTGCAGTTTCCATGCTTTGAATTTTTGCAGAGTCTCATCTTTAGTCTTGAGAGTGTACACCCATGCTTTCCTAGTGAAGTCATCTATGAAAGATATGAAGAACCTGGAGCCACTCAGAGATAGAGTTTGGGTAGGACCCCATAAATCTGAGTGTATGTAAGCTAGCTTGTCACCAGTCTTCATCTCTGATCATGCAAACTTCACTCTTGTTGACTTCCCCATCACACACTGCTCACAAAATGGCAGTTTGCTTAGCCTCACATTCCCAAGAACACCTTGCTTGTGGAGCTCCTGCAACCCTCTTTCACCAATATGAGCCAGCCTGTAATGCCACAGTCTGAGTTTTGCTTCACATTTATCCTCTGCAACAGCAACAGTGGGGTTAGAGGCTTCTATTTTCAATACATAAATTCCATTTTTCAACTCTCCTTTGAAGTAAACCATAGATCCTCTAGTCACCTTCAAAACCATGTCACGCCCTTTGAATACATACCCTTCATTCACTAACTGGCCTAGTGAAATTAGGTTTCTTTTCAAATTGGGAACATGCCTTACATTTTCCAGACTTCTCACAGATCCATCCTCCAATTTCAGGGTCACAACTCCCATTCCAACCACCTTGCATTCCTGATCATTTCCCAAGAACACAACTCCAAGTGTTACTGGTTTGTATGACGTGAACCAGTCTTTGCAGGGTGTCATATGATAAGAGCATCCAGAGTCCAAGATCCATTCTTGATGGTAATGACTGTCCACTACAGTTAGAGCCTCTGCACTTTCATAACCATCACATGCAATTGATGCTTCTGCAGAACCATTATCTCTTTCATCATCTCTGAATCTTTTTCTTTTGTCTGGGCAGTCTCTCTTGAAGTGGCCTTCCTTGTGACAGATGAAGCATCTAAGGGTTTTCTTGTTTTTGGACTTTGATCTTTGATTTCCTCTTTGAGATTTAAACTCTCTTTTGTCAGTTCTTCCTCTCACAAATAAAGCGTCTCCATTATTGCCAGCAAACATTGTCTTGTTGGAGGATTTCATATCCAATTCCTTTGATCTCAAAGCAGCAACCACCACTCCCAATGTCAGACTTTCCCTGCCATACTCAATGGCTGCTCGTATTGCATCAAAGGTCTCAGGTAATGAATTCAAAAGAATCACTGCCTGGTTTTCATCACTGATTACTTCTCCAATGTTTGATAGTTCGATGGTGACCCTTTTAAAGTCATCAAGATTTGCTTCCAGAGTCTTGATGGTATCCATTTTAAATCCAAATAATCTTTTCTTGAGATAGATCTTGTTCGACAGAGTTTTCCTCAAATAAAGATCCTCTAGTTTAGTCCAGAGACCGTGTGCAATAGTTTCATCATCGACTTGTCTCAGCACTGTGTCTGATAAGTTCAAGATTATGCTCGTGAAAGCCGTGTCTTGAGTCTCTTGTTTCTTCTGGGCTGTTACCGTTTCTGCAAATTGAGGGTTGTCATTGAGCGCGATGGAAACTTTCTGTTGCACCAGAACAACCCTCATCTTCTTCCTCCAGATCCCAAAATCTTCAGTCCCATCGAATTTTTCTATATCCAGCCTCATCAATCTCATTCTTGATTGACTTACTTGAATGATCTGTTACCAGGTAATTGATCAAGAAAAGTCTTCTGATTAGGGAAACTCTCACCTCCACCGCTAGCTCTGATACCAATTTGTTATGAGAATTAGAAGATGAACACCAAATCGCAAGAAACACAAGCTGATTAATGCACTCTTTGTAACCCGTTTCTTGATTGAGAACTTGGCTGTAAAGCCTTACACAGTATACAAGTAAAGAAGAAAGACAAACTATTTTTAGTCTCGAGTAAGACTCCTCTACTTATAGACAAAGTAAACTAACTAAACAAAGACTTTACATCACACAGATCACCACGTGTCCACATCGTCCCCACGTGTCACTGCATACATCATCATTGGCGCTAAAAACTACATACCATATAATATTGCATCCTGTACGATGATATTAAGCTGCCAGCTCTTACATATCAAATAGTACCTGATTATACAAATAAACAATACTAGTTTGAGCACCGGCCCTAAAAAATCTCCATCATCAACATATATATGAGGAACACTATCATGTCTGATGAAGGAGAGCACTTTTCCCATAATTGTTACTGCTTTGTTCGGACCCTCTGACACAGTATCGATAGTAACAATTTTGTATGTGGTAGTTGCTAATGTATGAAAGTGTGTGCAACCATCATTAGTATATTCCAATAAGAGAAAAAAAAAAAAAAAAAAAAAAAAAAAGGGAGGCAAAATGATTGGATTAGTGTATGCAAGAGTCAGGTAGCTTACAAGTTGAATAAGCTAGATCTGATGGTACAGATACCAATTTCTTTACTACCACATGTCCCTGTATTCAGAACAAGCCACACTAAAGCCAATTTTTAATAATTATTGGATTTTATATCCTACTCAAACTTAAATAAATTTTTATACATTTTAATCATATTTAGTCAACTTCTTGTGCCCTTTTCCTAATAATATTTTATTATAAAAATAAAAAAAATGATTGTGTAAGGTTTATGAGTATTGGTAATTTTTGTGGACAAAATATTTGATTATAATCTAGCATAAGCGTTCACCGTTTAATCAGATGATACATGATGATGGAGTCACCAAGCTCACAATGTTCATATGACAAATAAAATACTCTCTCATGCATACATCCTCACATAATTAAGCACTACACTTAGTATGAATTGTAACGAAAAGAAACTATGCACATGTTGGTCTATTATCAAGAGGATAGTTCGATCGATCGACCATAAATCAACTTCAATCTAGCTGCTCTCGGGTTTAAAATTGGATGGTTAGATCGATCGAGGTTTCGATCGATCGATCAAGCATTGGTTAGATAGATCGAGTTTTGGCTAGATCGATTGAGCTTTAGCTAGATCGATCGAGCCTGTTTTTCAGTTCTACTACAACTCTGTTTTTAATTTGGCTTATATGTTATTTTTACCAATTTGACTCATTTAATGTTGAATGCAAAATCTTTATATGAGTAGAATTATTGTAAAAGTAGAATTTTTGTATGAGTAGAATTCTTGTGGGGAAAAAAAAAAGGGGGAGGCAAAATGATTGGATTAGTGTATGCAAGAGTCAGGTAGCTTACAAGTTGAATAAGCTAGACCTGATGGTACAGATGCCAGTTTCTTTACTACCACATGTCCCTGTATTCAGAACAAGCCACATTACTTAACATTGACATTTAGAGTCAATTTGTAATAATTATTGGACTTCGTATCCTCACTACTATAATTTGGGCAATATAGGACAGCTTATAATTTAGAGTGAGAAACAAATAGGACGGTCTCTAGTATATGGCCGTCCTATAAGAAATATAGGACGGCTATTACGGAAAAAATTAGGCGAATAGCCGTCTTAAAAAAATTTCTTTTAGGACGGCTATTAGCCGTCTTATATGTTACTATATAGGACGGCTATTAGCCGTCCTAAAAAAAAATTCTTTTAGGACGGCTATATAGTTTCAATACAAAAAAAAAAAAAAAATTTGTACTGAAACTATTAGCCGTCCTATATAGTTTCAGTACAAATTTTTTTTTTTTTTTTTACGTTCATCCTAAAAGAACGAGTGCAATTTTTTTACTTATATATATTTCTCCTTGCAAGTGAACCTAACTCATTTTAAGTTAAAAAATTGAATCATTCGTCTTCCTTTCTCTCTTCCTCTTTCTCACCAAGACACTCATCCTTATCCCCATCTCCTTCAATATCATCACCAACAATAATTGATTTTTGCTAGCAGAGCTGGTAGCATGTGAAGACTTTGATTATTTATTCTGCAGTATTTATTATTTGTTTTATTCTTACTCTAATCTTTGATAATTTTTTTAAATATATATATATTCTCTACTTTGTGTTGATATTTGTATTTTGCTCGACTTTAATAATTTTTTTTTCTTTAAATATTTGGACATTTAATTTATTTGTTTCCTTTCGCTCACTCTAATCATTCTCATTTCTTGATTTTTCTTTGCCATTTTTTCGCCCATATCTTTCGCCACCATCTTTACATTTTTTTTATGAGTATCAATCTTAATGTTTAATATTAATGATATTTGGTTTGTTAGTTTCTTATTGTGAATCTATGAGTTGAATTTTGATTGTCAGATTGAGTCATAAAAGAAAGAGGGAATTAAAAAACTAAAGCGGGAAAAGAAAAATTGAAAGCTGCGCCAGTTTTTTTCTTTTTAATTGGTTATATCTTTAATTAAAAATATTATACAAAAATATATAATCGTGTTTCTAGAATAATTTTCTACATATTATATATAGATTTCAGTACTAGATGAACATAGAAAAAAAAAAAAAAAAATCTTTTAGGACAGGACTTTAAAAATTTTTTATAAGACGCTCCGTGAACGTCCTATTTTTTCGATTCTTTTAGGACAGGACTTTAAAGCCAAATTTGTAGTAGTGCCTACCCAAAATTAAGTGAATTTTTATACATTTTAGTCGTATATAATCAACTTCTTGTGCCCTTTTCCTAATACTATTTTATTGTAAAAAAAAAAATGATTGTATCAATATTAACGTTATTTTATTATAAATATATCTCTTTTATCTTTTTTAGTAGTCTTTTACATTTGTCAAAATTAGTTAATTTTAACTGTTTTTAAATTTTTTTTCTCATCTTTTTGGTCAAATTATTATGTTTTTCTTACTCCTTCGTTTATATATTTTTTTATTATTTAATACATGAAAAAATAAAATTATTAAATAAATATTTTTAAAGCAACTCTACTTTATAAGAGTATTAAAAATATAAAACAAATATACTTACACCAATTATTTACTAAATAAAATATAAATTATTCAATAAAATATATCAAATGAATAGAAATAGAAAAATATAAATCGTCAAACAAAAGTTATCAAATAAATTGTTGATGTTGTTTTTTGTTAACATTATAATAGAGATGCATTTCTCCTTTATGTGGTCATGCAAACGTAGAAAGCATGTTAGGATCTTAGACTACTACGAGATGTGGTGGCCTTTAACTCTCAAATGCTTAAATCAGATATTATAATAGTGATACAGAGTATATTAGATGTTGTGTTAAGACTCTTACATCAAGAAGTAATATTAGTGGATTCACTTGTAACTTTGGGTGTGGACTAAGCTAATTTTTTAATCCACATTAATGTATTGTGTTCGTATTCAATTCACATTAACTTTCGTTGTTTTTGTTATTTGTGCTTTTGCTATGCCCAACAAAAATTAAACTTTATATATGAATGAAATTATGTCTTACAATTAAATTTTTTTTTTAATTGCACTATATAATAATCACCTATTTTTTATCAATTCTATGGTCAAAACTTTCTTCCCGTTATTTTGTTTCATAAGATTTAGTCCATAATTTTTTAAATTTAAAATTTTAATCCAAAAATAAAAAGTTACAGTAAAATTTCATTGAAGTAATCAAATTTAACATGTTAAATTATTATTTTTCTTTTGACTTGACATCCTAAATTTAACATATTTATTTTATTTTGAATCAATTTATGAAAATCAAGAAATTAGGAACCATGTATAATTAAACAACTAATTAGCATATCAAAATGTAAAAACTTCTTAAAAGTAAGGAGCGCAAATTGTAGAGATGTAACCTATAAATGGCAAATGGCAGTCCAGATAGCAAGTTTATCTGAATTTACTATGCAAGATTATAGGTTTTGTTGGACAGTAAATCGCATGAATTCGAATCTCGGAACATGCGCTTCAATATTTAGCCTTAATCTATCACCATTCACTAGCCTTCGATGTGTCTACACATCTTTGAGGTTGAAGGATCCCTCAAAGTCAATGAATCATTATCGTGTTGGTAGGGGTGGCAATTCATACGTGTTGAACTATTTCGAATTTGCTCAAATTTAATTTGTATTATAAACTACCAACCTAAACCCAAATCAAATTTAATTTATATCATAAACTGCCAATCCTAATCAAACTAAAAAAATTTGAACTGGCCTAAATTAGTCCGAATTAGTCTAAACTTTATTTATATGTATTAATTAGTCTTTTTTTACCTTATTTAATCTGATGTTAATTCAAAATATTATAAATTTTCTTATAATTTTTATTCTAATTAGAATAATAAAATATTTGAACCAAATTTAATGCATTCTAATAACATTAAATATATAAATAAAAAATTTGTTACAAATTTTTACAAAATTAAAAATTAAAAGTTTCAAACTCATAATTATATTACAAAATAACTTAATGAATTACTAACTAAAATTAAAGTAAATGAATATTTTAGATTTAAAATTCATATAATTGCGATTGGTAATAATATAATATAATTGCACATTATTAATAAGAAAAATGTAGCAAATTTTATATAATATGAATTAACATATTTAACTTGTAAAATAAATAAAAGTAATAATATATAATAATTATTATTATTTTTTATTTTTTATCTTTGTGTAACTCTAATTTTTTCGTGTTATTCGAACTGTCTTAAATTGAATTCAAATTTAATTTATTTATTTTTGATTTGGACAATTATACTATAGCACAAATTGTCACCCTTGTGTGGGTGTGTAACAATAATCATATCTCTTAAGGACCTAAACCCTAATGAGGTCTTTATTGTCCCAATTTTTTTTTTTAGAGATATAGAATGATAAAAGTTAAAAAAATTATAGGTATTGTTTAGTCTTTTTTTTTTTTTATAAGCAAAACTTTTTTTAAACTACTTCAAATAATACCTATAAATTATAATAATAAAAATAATATATAATAATATTAAACTATTAAAAGGTCGCAGTTTGACATATAAGTTAAGTATAAAAAATATTATTTTTATAAAATATTTATAAATATTGTTTTGCAAAAAAGTTCGATAATCATATTCGCAAAAGAAATTTAATGTAATTCGAATTAAGTGAAATTTGTAATATAACCATTAACCAATAAAAGCAACTACGTTCCAAATTTCACATGGTTAATTTAAAATCACATAGGTATAAAATGCACGGGCAAGATAAACAAATCTCTATGTTGGATTTAAAATATTGAGCTAAATAATTTAAAAAGGAATAAGGTTTTTAGTCAAAATTATTCCCAATTAAGTTTTAACTACTAAACTCTTTCGAACGAATAAATAAATAAATTAACTACTAAAGAGCCAAGCATGCAATAGCTAAAGTTTTTTTTTTTTTTTTTCTACTAATGCAATAACTAAAGTTAAATGTGAAAATACAATAGTTAACCAAACATATTTAAGTGAAAATAACATATGTCAACACGACTTAATCATTTAATTACATTGAAACTTCTTGTGACTTTCTCCTTATCTTCTATGTCATTTTTAACATAATCAAATAATCCAAGCATAGTATTAAATAATTAAAAACAGTTATATCGTAATAAATTATATAAAATTATATTATAATTAATTTATATAAAAAAAAATTATATAATATAATGAGATAAAAATAATTATAAATATTTTATATTTAAATTATTTTTAATATCTAATTTTTTTTAAATTTTTATTTCATTTTTCAAAATAAAAAATATTATTTTAAATTTAATATAAAATAAATAATAAATAATAAATAATTTTATAATTAAACATTCAGAGTTAAATATTCAATATAATAATTATATTATATTTTAATATAAATATATTATCTTTATATTGTAGAATATAATATAATTTTATAATTAATTATATAATTACATAAAAATTATACAATTAATCATTCTGTAATAAATATCCGATAAGTTTACTGATCTTCCACGGTAAATTAAGGTTTAAACTTCAAGTGTGTTTTTTATAATTTAATAAATAAATAAATAAAAGATTTTAGTGCTTTTTTATAATAATAATAAATAAATAAAAAGAAAGAGTAAAGTAAGTCTTCCGGTTGATAGTCAATAACGCGTTTGGCAGAAGTAAACATCCCTTGGATTGAAATTATTTATGGTCATCTGGATTTTACATATTAAGATCTGACATTCTCGTTTCTAATTTGCACCTACCATGAACTCTGAATCTTCTTCTTCAAGACTTAAATTGAAATATGATACTTTTTCTGACTCCACACCGTCAGAATGCTGTCTAGGGAAGTATGATGTCTTCCTCAATTTCAGAGGCGAAGATACCCGCAAAGGTTTTGTTAGTCATTTATACGATAGGCTGAAACGTGGAGGAATCATCACTTACCAGGATGATAAAGGACTTGAGAGAGGAGAACCCATTGATCCAGAACTCTTTAAAGCAATTGAAGAATCTCGGTCTGCCATCATTGTTCTCTCTAGAAACTATGCTTATTCAACTTGGTGTTTGCAAGAACTCTTGCATATTCTGAAATGCTGTCAAGAAAAGGATAGTTATTATAAGGTTTTTCCAGTTTTCTATGATGTGGAACCAACTGAGGTGAGAAAACAAATCGGTGATTTCGGGAAGGGGTTTCGTAATATCAAAGGAAGCAAATCCAAGATTGAGGAGTGGAGAAACGCTTTAGTTCAAATTTCCAACATTTCTGGTTGGGATTTGAAGAAATATGAGTAATCACTGTTTCCTTGTAGTCTTATTTCACATTTTTTTTATAATGTTAAGGGCATGTGTTCACAATATAAATTTTTTTTTTTTTTTTTTTACAGAACTGAGGTGGACCTTATAGAGAACTTAGTGGAAAATGTTGAAACTGCCGTGCCACTCAAGGATTTGTCATTTCTCAGGGAGGAGTATGTTGGAATGGATGTTCAGGTAGATGAGGTAAATAAGCTTCTACATTTAAGATCAAAGAAGGTACTTGCCGTATGTATTTTGGGAATGGGAGGGATTGGCAAGACAACTGTTGCACAATTAATTTTTGACCAGATCCAGAACAAGTTTGAAGGCTGTAGTTTTGTTGAGAATGTTAGAGAGTTGATGAACACAAAAGGTTTGTCTCACATTCAGGAATTAATTCTTAACGATTGCTTGCCTAGAAGCTATGTAAGAATACAATCTTTAGACCATGGAAGAAGAACATTAAGAAGTAGACTACGTCATATAAAGGTGCTTATTGTTCTAGATGATGTTGATAATCCACAAAAATTAGAATACTTGCTTGGAAAAGGAGATAATTGGCATCGTCTGTTTGGTGAAGGAAGTAGGATCATCATTACAACAAGAGATAAGCATCCCTTACTGACAAATGGAGTGGATCATATCTATGAGATGCCACCTGAAGCTCAACTCTTATTTAAAAAATACGCTTTCAAGGGAGAAGAATATAGAGATGCGCCGCTACTATGTTCATCTGAAGCTCAACTCTTATTTGAAAAATACGCTTTCAAGTCTATAGAAGAAGAATTCGAAGACATGTTGATTATAGCGATGCAATATTTCGATGGTAACTTTCCTTGTTCTATAGAAGAAGAATTCGAAGACACGTTGATTACAGCGATGCAATTGAATTATTTCGATGGTATTGAAACAGTTTAATATTATTTAATTAAATATTAAATAATTATTATAATATTTTTTTATTAGTTTAAGAGTTTTATTTAAAATTATATTAAGATTAAGATTATAGTTTATTATCACTATAAATATTAGTATAATTTTATAATATATAAATGAAAATAAAATATTTTTTTTAAATTTTTTTATTCTATTATTTACCTATTTTAATTATGTTTATACAATTTTGATTTAGTATCATAGCAGTGTTTGATTCATTCGCCTCTAACAGCGTCCGTGCTCCGGCCGTCGTTTCCAATTGAATACTTTTTTTCAGTATACACTTAGGTGTCCGTCCGGCGATCCAATATCTGTCAGTCGCACTTTCAATCCTCGCATCCCATCTTCCTGGTTTTTAGATCGAACTTTGGGATCATCCCTTGGACCTATACGGCCATCATCAATAGCCTCAACAAGACCTTCTTCCAGAGGACGAGCTTCCATGTACAAACGGTTGTGCTTGTTGGGTGATTTGCTCATCACGATGCGGCAAGACCTCTCAAGAACAGTCTCACGGAAAGACACAACAGGATCAGATTTTATAATCTCAGCACCACCCATGAAATCATCCTACAAATCCTTCAAACAAATCTCTAGACGGAGTTCACCAGCACCAGCAACAAAGTGCTCTCCAGATTCTTCTATTTGACACAGAACCATAGGATCTGACTTGGCCAAACGTTTCAAACCCTTCACAAGTTTTGGAAGGTCAGAAGCAACCTTACATTGCATAGAGGTCAGTTTCTGCCCTACGACAGCCTCACCGTACGCCAGTCCTCAGATCCACCCGCAGCCCAGTCACGTGGCCTCTCACGAGATCCGCAGCTCAGTTCCGCGCGCCGTCTGCTCCTCGCCTCTCCTTTCCGTCCACGCAGCCTCAGACCAGTCACCAGCGCCGTCCGCGCCTCTGCTCCGTCCAGCCCCCGCGCTCTCTCGGTCCAGATCCATCGTTCAGATCACCAGCCCATATACACCATCCCGTCCATCCAGCTCCGTCGTTCATCAGCTCCGCCACTTTCTCCGTCAGCCTCCAAACCAGTAAGTCTACGCCGCCAGTTCGCAACTCTTCCTCCACAGTCCGTCCACACCAGCCGTTTACCCACCTCGCACCAGCTGCTGTCCAAACCGCCGGTCACCAGTTCCTCAGTCCGTCCGAACCCACCTGAATTCAGATCTGCTCCCTAACAGTTTCAAACCCAACACCCACTTTTACTTCAACACTTCTTAGTTCAACCACCAAATAAACTTCCCCATTGTTGAGTACCTTCTCTGCATCTTCCAAGAGCTTATTTCACCTTCACCTTGGACTAGTCTTATTTTGAGCCCACTAACTTCAAGGCCCATTAGTCGACAATAATTTATTTTTTTTTTCTAGGCTAGGTTTTATTTGGAATCAACTAATCAACACCTAGCTAAATACAAGTCCAAGGCCCAATATCAATTAGTCCAGTCCAATCAGCAAATCAGTCAACAGTTAGCATTCAAATTAACGGTCCGATCAGCAAAATAAAAATCATGGGTTGAAAGAATTTACCCATAAAACAATCCAGACCAAGAGTACTTAAGGGGTCCATGTCAAAAACCGTAGCACGAATCTACTCTATCGCCTTAATCTAGATTGAATTGGATGTGATCCATTGTCATCCTTACTATGCAATTTATTTTGTTTAATTAATGTATATTAATATTTTTATAGTTTATGTAATATGTAAGAAAAAATTTACTATTTTTAGTCCAAATCGCTTAAAGAAGCAAATCACTTCTTTTTCTTACCTTTATAAAAAAGCTTTTAGCTTCATTACATATTTACATCTATTTCTATAACTCCTTAGGATTATTATTTTGTGGGTTGTAAAGAGTTTTAGAGCTTATGTGAATGCATAATTTTTTTTTTCTTTTAAGTATCAAATTTAGAAATACAAAACAATTTTTTAAAAATTTAAGTTTTGGGTTAAACTACTAACCCAATCAACCCGAATGTTTTTGAGTTGGCTTAATTTAAAGTATTTGAATGACCGATTTTGACCCAAGTGTTTCTGAATATGAGATATTAAGATTGGCCTCAATGTTTCTTAACCTCGCTCAACTTATCAGTTGTCCATCAATCCTTATTATAACCCTCTTGTTTAACAGAATCTATTAATGATATGTTTATTGTAATTTATCGGATAAATTAAATATAATTTTATGAACTAAATTGTATTTAATTATATTATAATTAGTTTATATTATATTTGCTGAGCACCTATATAATATAGTATGATAAAATTGGTAAAAAATATTTTAACTAAATAATTTATTTTTAAAATAATATTAAATTTTTTTACTTATCAAAATAATTTCATTAAAAATATTATTTAAATTAAAATTTATTTTATTTTTATATTTATATTTTTCTTACATATAAAAAAAAATATCATTTTTAAGTTGAGATAAAGAAAAAATCAAAACATAATTTAAAAACATAAACAATTAAGTTAGGGATTCAATACAATTTAGGCTCATGTGCTCTGATGGAACTAAATTTCTATATATATATATATATATATATATATAACCATTTAATACAACAACCAAATTTATAACTATGACTTCTCAAAACAAAAAATAAAAACAATTTACGACGTGAAAATATATACAAACTTCTTTTTTGATAGCTTAATGCAAACCAATTATTTAATTATCTTCTCTGTAAACTGAGAAATTTCTCTCTGCATTTTCAATACAATTTTGAGAATTTGGCTAATGAGAAGGCAAAACCATTATCAAAGTGTGAGAGCATGGAATTTGATTAAACATTACAGTTGTGAGCTAATATATGAACCCAAAGTATTTTCCAAACTGAGTGAACTTTTGATGCTTCAAAATCTGTACATTTATTCAAAATTTCGAAATTCACTAAAGTTACAGAAAACAAACAAGAGAGAATTTGAATGATCACAACAATTATAGTCATACCCCTTTTCCATCATCCCCTATGGAGACAGTTGATAAAATTGGAACTATCTATACAGTCTAAGCATAGGCTGTTTGCCTTTGCAACAAGTTCTTTTCTTTCACAATCAATTGATTTAACAAATCCAAGAAATGAATTAATTTGAACTTGTAAGACGCCATAAAAATAGTTCTAAGAGCATTAGTTGATCTCCTGTTTTGACATGTGAGAAGAAAGTTACAGTTTAATCTGAAACACTGAAATGATGATGAACACAAATACTTTTTTCATATGTAGATATGAAAATTTTCTGCTAAGCTAGAATCTTTATGGTATATGCAAAGTTTAATGATATTAAGCTGCTAGCTCTGACCATATAATATTGTATCCTGTACGATGATAAAGCAAAGCATTACATATCAAATGGTACCTGATTATAAGAAACAATACAAATAAACAATACTAGTTTGAGCACCCTGAAAAATCTCCATCATCAACATATATATGAGGAACACTATCATGTCTGATGAAGGAGAGCACTTTTCCCATAATTGTTACTGCTTTGTTCGGACCCTCTGACACAGTATCGATAGTAACAATTCTGTTTGAGGTAGTTGCTAATGTATGAAAGTGTGTCCAACCACAAGCAGCAACCATCATCAGTATATTCCATTAAGAGAAAAACAAGGCAGGCAAAATGATTGGATTAGTGTATGCAAGAGTCAGGTAGCTTACAAGTTGCATAAGCAAGACCTGATGGTACAGATGCTAGTTTCTTTACTACAACATGTCCCTGTATTCAGAACAAGCCACATTACTTAAAATTGACTTTTAGTGTCAATTTTTAACAATTATTGGACTTAGTATCCTACTCAAAATTAAGTGAATTTTTATACATTTTAATCATATTTAATAAACTTTTTGTGCCCTTTTACTAATACTATTTTATTGTAAAAATAATAAAAATAAACGTTATTTTATTATAAATATATCTCTTTTATCTTTTTTAGTAGTCTTTTACATTTGTCAGAATTAGTGAAATTTTAACTGTTTTTAATTTTATTTTCTCATCTTTTTGGTCGAATTATTATGTTTTTCTTAATTCTCTGTGTATATATTTTTTTTATTATTTAATACATAAAAAAATAAAATTATCAAATAAATATTTTTAAAGCAAGTCTGCTTTATAAGAGTATTAAATGTATGAAACAAATATATTAACACTAATTATTTACTAAATAAAATATAAATTATTCAACAAAATATATCCAATGAATAAAAATAGAAAAATTAAATCGTCAAACATAAGTTATCAAATAAATTATTGATGTTATTTTTTGTCAACATTATAATAAGGGTGCATCTTTCCTTTCTTTGGTCATGTGAACATAGAAAGCATATTAAGATCTTAGAACAACACGGAATGTGGTAACCTTTAAACCTGGTATGCTTAATTCATATATGATAATAGTGATACAGGGTGCATTAGATGTTGTGTTAAGACTCTTACATCAAGAAGTAATATTAGTGAATTCACATGTAACTTTGGGTGTGAACTAAGTTAATTTTTTGAACCACATTAATGTATTATGTTTGTGTTCAATTCGCATTAACTTTCATTATTTTTGTTATTTGCGTTTCTGCTATGCCCAACAAAAATTAAACTTTATATATGAATAAAATTATGCCTTATAATTAAACTATTTTTTTTAGTTGCACAATATAATAATCACCTCATTTTTATCAATTCTATAGTCAAAACTTTCTTCCCGTTACTTTGTTTCATAAGATTTAATCCCTAATTTTTTAAATTTAAAATTTTAATCCAAAAGTAAAAAAGTTACAATAAAATTTCATTGAAGTAATCAAATTTAACGTGGTAAATTATTTTTTTCTTATGACTTAACATCCTAAATTTAACATATTTAGTTTATTTTGGATCAAATTTATAAAAATCAAGAAATTAAGAACATGTATAACTAAACAAATAGTTAGAATATCAAAATGTAAAAAGTTCGTAAAAGTAAGGAAAGCAAACAATAGAGATGTAACTCATAAAAGGTAGTCCAGAGGGCAAGCTCATCTGAATTTATTGTGCGAGATTGTGAGCTTTGCTGGATAGCGAAGCGCATAAATTCAAAGCTCGGAGCATGCTCTTTAATATTGAGCCTTCATCTACCACTCTTCACTAGCCTTTGATGGGTATACATTTCTTTGAGGTTGGGGGATTCCTCAAAGTCAATGAATCATGATTGTGTGGGTAGGGGTGGCAATCCGTGCATGTTGGACTAGTTCAAGCTGGTTTAAATTTAATTTGTGTCATGAACTGTCAATCCTAACCCAAATCAAAAAAATTCGAACTGGCCTAAACTAACTTGAATTGGTCCAAACTTTTATTTACATGTATTAATTAGTCTTTTTTTTTATCTTATTTAATTCGATGTTAATTCAAAATATTATAAATTTTTTTATAATTTTTATTCGAATTAGAATAATAAAATATTTGAATCAAATTTAATACATTATAATAACATTAAATATACAAATAAAAAATTTGTTACAAGTTTTTACAAAATTAAAAATTAAAAGTTCCAAAGTTATAATTATAATACACATAACTAATCACTACCTAAAATTAAAATAAATTAATATTTTATATTTAAAATTCATATAATTGCGATGAGTGATAATATAATATATTTGCACATTATTAATAAGAAAAATGTAACAAATTTTATATAACATGAATCAACATATTTAACTTGTAAAAGAAATAAAAGTAATAATATATAATATATAATAATAAAAATAATAATTATTATTAATTTTTATTTATGTGTAATCTTAATTTTTTTTTTGTTATTCGAGCTGTCTCAAATTGAACTGAAATTTAATTCGTTCGTATTCAATTTAGACAATTCTACTACAATACAAAATGTCATCTCTATAAGTATGTAACAATAGTCATATCTCTTAAACCTCAATGAGGCCTTTGTTGTCCCGATTTTTTTTTTTTTAGAGATATAGAATGATAAAAGTTAAAAAATTATAGGTATTATTTAATCTTTTTTTTTTTACAAGTAAATTTTTTTTTAAATAATTTCAAATAATACCTATAAATTATAATAATATCAAATTGTATGTAATAGGTAGAAGTTTGGCATATACGTTAAATACAAAAAGTATATTATAAATATTGTTTTGCAAAAAAGTTCGATTATTATATTCGCAAAAAAATTTAACGTAATTCGAATTAAGTGAAATTTGTAATATAACCATTAACCAATAAAAGCAACGTTCCAAATTTCACATGGTTAATTTACAATCACATAGGTATAAAATGCACAAGCAAGATAAACAAATCTCTATGTTGGATTGAAAATATTGAGCTAAATAATTTAAAAAGGAGATAAGGTTTTTAATCAAAATTATTCCCAATTAAGTTGTAATCAAAAGATTTTTTTTTTTTGGCTACTAATACAATAGCTAAAGTTAAATGTGAAAATAAAATAGTTAACCCAACATATTTAAGTGAAAATAACATATATCAACACGACTTAATCATTTAATTACATTGAAACTTCTTGTGACTTTCTCCTTATCTTCCATGTCATTTTTAACACAATCAAATAATCTAAGCATAGTATTAAATAAATTCAAAACAGTTATATTGTAATAAATTGTATAAAATTATATTATAATTAATTTATATAAAAATAAATTATATAATATAGTGAGATAAAAATAATTTAAATATTTTATATTTAAATTATTTTTTAAAATTTATTAAAATTAATATCTAATTTATTTTTAAATTTTTAAAAATAAAAAATATTATTTTAAATTTAATATGAAATAAAAAATAAAAATAAGTAATTTTATAATTGAAAATTTAAATAGGCTGAGTTAAGTATTCAATACAGTTTATATTTATACCTTTAATTGTAATTTATTTTAACATAATTGTATTATTTTTATACCGTATGATATAATATAATTTTATTATTAAATATATAATTATATAAAAATTATACAATTATTGATCATTAATACTATGTAATAAATATCCAATAAGTTTTCTGATCTTCCAAGTTTAAATCCCAAGTGTGTTTTTTATAATTTAATAAATAAATAAATAAAAGATTTTATTACCTTTTTATAATAATAATAAATAAATAAAAAGAAAGAGTAAAGTAAGTCTTCCGGTTGATAGTTAATAACGCGTTTGGCAGAAGTAAACATCCCTTGGATTGAATTTTTTAGGATTACGACAAAAATGCCCTTAATAACCCCTCAGTTGGACGACTGTCCAACTCACCTCAACAGAGTTGGACGACTGTCCAACTGATGAAATTTTGACCGGCTGGCGATTCCACTCGCCGGAGCCGGCGACCCCACTCGCCGGAGTCCAGTTGGACACATGTCCAACTAGACTGCTCAGAATTGGACGACTGTCCAACTAGCAGAATTTTGATTGGCCGACGACCCCACTCGCCGGAGCCTAGTTGGACACATGTCCAACTGAGTTGGACGTATGTCCAACTGATCGAATTTTGATTGGCCGATGACCCCACTCGCCGGAGCTCAGTTGGACGCATGTCCAACTAAAAACTACAGAGTTGGACGTATGTCCAACTAAAAACCAGCGAACTTATTTCAACAGAGTTGGACATTTTTTCAACAGAGTTGGACGTACGTCCAACTAAAAACCAGCGAGCTTATTTCACTCGCCGGAGCTCAGTTGGACGACTGTCCAACCGATCAAATTTGTTATACTAGCTCCAGTACACCACATTCACGCTATTCTAGTACCACAATTCGAGCCACAATAAAATTGAATGAACTCTCTGAAATCCAAAAGCTTGGAATCCAGAAATATAATCAAATTTAAATAAATCAGCTTGAAAGCAATTAAGCAGACCGCATAATTTATAAAAATAAATTATTGTTTCTCCACCGTTTTGCCAAGGTGGTCGGTTGTATCGGACAAGAGGGAACGACGTCTTTGATGGGTTGCCCAGATTCCGTGAAGCGCTTGAGTACCGTAACGGTGCAGAGTGTCCGTCTCCAGCCATGACCGCGCCGGCTGCAGAGATGGAGCAACTGACCTCCGGCGCCAGTAATCGCATTAGCCCAATTCTCAAGGCCCTTCCTCGTCGTCGCCGCCGGAGCTCTGCATCGCTGTCGGACCAGATGCCTCCTGTTTCGCCATCAAAGAAGAGGAGATCGGTGTAGAGGAGAGAGGATGAGGACACCATGAGAAGGAGAGTCTTGGCTGAGAGCTTAGACATGGGTTTTGATAATATCGGAAATGGGGACTCCGAATTCCAGTTGAGAAGAAACGAAAAAAAATGAGATAAATACAGTAATAAGATAATTTCATGTAGAAAGGGTAAAAATGGAATTATATATTTTGTGCAAGTGGGGGGTTTAATTGAGAATGAAAACAGTAATAAGGGATGATAAGAGCCTATTTCCCAATTTTTTATGGTCATCTAGGTTTTACATTCCAAGATCTGACATTCTAGTTTGTAATTTGCACCTACCATGAACTCTGAATCTTCTTCTTCAAGACTTAAATTGAAATATGATACTTTTTCTGACTCCACACCTTCAGAAAGCTGTCTAGGGAAGTATGATGTCTTCCTCAATTTCAGAGGCGAAGATACCCGCAAAGGTTTTGTTAGTCATTTATACGATTGGCTGAAACGTAGAGGAATCATCACTTACAAGGATGATAAAGGACTTGAGAGAGGAGAACCCCTTGGTCCAGAACTCTTTAAAGCAATTGAAGAATCTCGGTCTGCCATTGTTGTTCTCTCTAGAAACTATGCTTCTTCAACTTGGTGTTTGCAAGAACTCTTGCATATTCTGAAATGCTGTCAAGAAAAGGATAGTGATTATAAGGTTTTTCCAGTTTTCTATGATGTGGAAACAAATGAGGTGAGAAAACAAATCGGTGATTTCGGGAAGGGGTTTCTGGTTGGGATTTGAAGAAATATGAGTAATCACTGTTTCCTTGTAGTCTTATTTCAAAAAAAAAATTATAATATTAAGGGCATGTGTTCACAATATAATTTTTTTTTTTTTTACAAAACTGAGGTGGACCTTATAGAGAACTTAGTGGAAAATGTTGAAACTGCCGTGCCACTCAATGATTTGTCATTTTTCAGGGAGGAGTATGTTGGAATGGATGTTCGGGTAGACGAGGTAAATAAGCTTCTACATTTAAGATCAAAGAAGGTACTTGCCGTATGGATTTTGGGAATGGGAGGGATTGGCAAGACAACTGTTGCACAATTAATCTTTGACCAGATCCAGAACAAGTTTGAAGGTTGTAGTTTTGTTGAGAATGTTAAAGAGTTGATGAACACAAAAGGTTTGTCTCACATTCAGGAATTAATTCTTAACGATTGCTTGCCTGGAAGCTCTGTAAGAATACAATCTTCAGACCATGGAAGAAGAACATTAAGAAGTAGACTACGTCATATAAAGGTGCTTATTGTTCTAGATGATGTTGATAATCCACAAAAATTAGAATACTTGATTGGAAAAGGAGATAATTGGCATCGTCTGTTTGGTGAAGGAAGTAGGATCATCATTACAACAAGAGATAAGCATCTCTTAATGACAAATGGAATGGATCATATCTATGAGGTGCCGCGACTACGTTTTTCTGAATCTAGTCGACTCTTACTTGAAAAAGCTTTCAAGGGAAACTTTCCTTCTTCTATAGAAGAATATAGAGATGCAATTGAAGGAATTCTAAGATATGTTGATGGCCATCCTTTGGCTCTTGAAATTTTGGGCTCATCATTGCATGAAAGAAATGTTAATGAATGGATGGATACTTTGGATCAACTCAAGCAATATCCTGGTATTAGAAATGTTAATTTTGAAGAAATATTAAAAGTAAGCTTTGATAGATCGGACAAACCAGAAAAGAAAATATTTCTTGATATGTGTCTTTTCCACAATTTAATTGACGGTTATCCTCTGGAAAAAATGTTAAGAAGTTCAAATTTAGACACTAGGATAAGCAATCTTGTGAGTAAATCTCTAATAACTACAGAAGATTACGGATACAGAATGCAAGATTTAGTGTCAGATATGGGTAAACGTATTGTTAATCAAGAATCTCTAACTAAATCTGGCAAGCGCAGTAAGATTTTAAAATTTCAATGATGTGTAAGAAGTGTTCACCAATAATTCGGTACCTAATTTTTATTGGATAGTAAACATGGGATTTTTGTTTATGATTTTTAGACATTTTTCAAAATTTCTTTGAAGTTATTTACTTTGGCTAAACCATTAACATAGTATTTTTTATTTTAACCAATTTAGTCTTTTTTTTTTTTATTTTTTTTTTTTATCAAAGTTATTCAAAATAACTTTTAACTTAGTATTAGAGTGTGATATCCCCGTATTCAAAATCATTTAACCCTCAATCCTTTTAATTTAGGACAAAGTGTGATTTTGTAAGTTCTTTAAGGTTCATATGGTTTGGGCTTGACCATTATAGTGTAACATCCTATTTTTTATACGAATTAAAATTTTAACTAAATTTATATTTTTATAATTATTATAATTTTACCCTCAATAGAAGATAAAATTTATGAGTTTAATTTTGTGATGTGAAGATGTTATAATAAATTAAAAGGGTTTAAATTAATTTTTTTTAATTTTTGAGCAAAGTTATTAAAATGTCCATAACTCTTAAACTTTTCATATTATAGCTGAGGATATTTTGGTCATTTCATTTGAAACCTATGAAGAGCTTGTCCTCTACCCCTCAAGTGACAAATGGCAAAAAAAAAAAAAAAAAAAAAAGTAGCTAAGCATTAACCGCTTGAGGACACTTGTCCCTTAGATTAATGCATATCTTTAATTTAATGCATATCTTTAATTTAATGCATATCTTTAATTTAAAAGGCCTAATTGTATGAAACTTGAGCATATATTCATTTGTTTCTTCTTCCTGCATTCCTATATAGAGAGAGCAATTCTTTTTTGAAATAAAATTTTCACAATTTTTAACAAAAAATCAAAATTACTATTCAAGATATTTTGGGTATGTATTCAAGCTTATTTTATT
Source organism: Elaeagnus macrophylla (assembly GCA_029378325.1). Classification (NCBI taxonomy): domain Eukaryota; kingdom Viridiplantae; phylum Streptophyta; class Magnoliopsida; order Rosales; family Elaeagnaceae; genus Elaeagnus; species Elaeagnus macrophylla. The sequence continues at coordinate 11,052,090 of CM055644.1, read as the reverse complement.
TTTCATTTCTCTTGATTAAAATTCTATATATAATTTGAAAAATATGTATTTAAAACAAATGGATTAGCCATAGATGAATTTTTCAAAAAAATTAAAGAACAAATTATTTGTGATGTTTTGAACTTCATATAAAATTATTTTTTTAAAAATTGATATAAAAATTGAGAAACTTACACAATGATTTAAGGTTTGAAAATTATATTTTTAAAAAGCTATGGTTGTCAGTTTATCACAAATTTTAAGGTTTATAATTCGAAATTTTCTACCCTAAGTTATACCTATTTAAATGAAGGTTATTTTATTAAAGTCAAGCTGTAAGAACCCTTGGTATTTTTGGTATTTGAAATAATTATACAGTTTTGATTTGAGTAAATTATATTTTGTTTTAAAGTTTGACATGTCTAGTGTTTGAAACATTTTACTGTTTATTATTTTGATATTTTTAGACAAAGTTATGCCTGTTTAACCAATATTATATTAAGAGAAAAGAGTGCTGGAAAAATTGTTTAAAAACCAATCAAATTTTTGTTATTTGAAATAGTTTTATTGATTGAAATTGAATGTTTTATATCTTGTTTTAAAGCTTAAGATGTCTAGATTAATGTCAATTTTATGGTTTATTATTCTAAATTTTTTAGACAAATTTATAGCAATTTAACTAATGATATGTTCTGCGGCAAATGTGCTAAGAAAAACTGTTTTAAAATAATTAGTTTTCTATAGATTTGAAAGGGTTTTATATATAATATTTGAGTGTATAATAGCTGATTTTAAAGATCGAAATGTCTAATTTTTTGTATGTTTTTACAGAAATGAATTAAACATTTCTATCAAAAGTTATATGTGAATTTACAATAGTAGGTTTAAGAATACCCTAAAACTACTTAAATGCAACAACTAACTATTAGAAACCCCTATTTTGAAAATGTTAAAATACATTTTAGTTTGCACTAAATAAGCAAGCTATGTCGTTACTCATGTTCTAACACAAATATGATTATCTAGGAAGAGTCGAGCAAACAGATCCTACAATACACATAAAAAAGTAACGATGACATAGTACTGTGAGTGCATATCCAATTATTTTCTAAAGAATATATAGTATTGTTTTGAATTGCATTCATGTTCAAGTAATCCAATATATACAAGTTGCATATTTATAAAAAGTACATTCATGTTAACTAGTATTGAAAAAACATATATCAATTTCAATTCATTTCAAGAATTTGTACATCATAAGAATATATCTTATTTTCATTATTAGAATTAATCAAATATATGTAAGCTAAGTTGCAAGAAAATTAAGATTAAATCAATTTTATTACATATACTAATTTTTTTATGTAACTTTTAAGTTTAGTAAATATTTTACAATTGTCAAAGTACTTCTCTTCATGTATTCATAATAATTGACTTTGCTCAATATTCAGACATGCAATAATTTGGTAAGATATCATGATGAATAGACTTGATCCAATTCATCTTATTATGATGTCTACCAACTCAGTATGATATTACAATTTCAATATCAAGTTATAAGTTCAGCATAATGACAAGTTAAATTAAGTCAGTGTATACGTGATTCATATATTAGTAGAGCCAACTGAGCTATTTTAATGGTTGTATCACTCAAGTTCCTCACATGAGTACTTGAGAGCTAACGCTAGTACGAAATGTCTCCTCCATAAGTGACTAAATATCCCATGTGTGTAGTTGAGAGTTAGTATTAGTGCTAAATGTCTCCTCCATGTGTGACCAGATCCTCAAGTTCTCTTGGCAATAAAATACAGTTATCATGATTATATATTTTATTTACATACTAATCATAGCATTATTATATTCTAAAGATTATAGACATAAATATTATTTCATTATAAGTCATGAGCATGTCATTTATATTTTCACAAGTATTAAATTATCATTATTTTATGAAACTCAGGTTATAGATTTATGAGTTCATTATTTTACCATAAAGACTATATACATATTATTATCAGCATGCATTTCATGATAATTCATAGATAGTTTGTACAAAGTTTACATAAGTACTATGTTATTTTATAAAACTTATCCACTCATTGAGCTTTCCAAGCTCACCCTTTATATTTGTTTTCCTTCTCCAAGTAACAAGTTTTAAGGCTACACTACGTGAGTTTGGAGGCTTAGAATCCCACTTTTATTGTGTAGTCTATGTTGTTTTTGTCTCCCTTCTACCTTGTATAGTGTTTTCTAGCTTTGTGATTTGGATTAGTGACCAAGGAAAGAAGTCTAATGTGTTGTATACTATGTATCTGACAGCATAAAGTTATGTTTGGACATAAGCTACTTTCTGGATATGTAAAATCATATGAAGTTAGCTGGATTGTGGAATTTTATTCTTTGAAATTGTGGTCATTTATTGCATAAAAGATAGTTCGATAATTAGAGAAAATTATGTCCAAATTTTTATAAATTTCTTAAAAAAAAATTTCAAGTTAAACTCAAGTCGATTTAGAATGTTAGTTGTTATGTTCTCTCAACACGCGTCACATACTCTAATGTTGAGCTGGGATGAGTCCTGACATGTATTAGAATTTGTCGGAGAATTGATTAGGTCCTTGTTTAGTCATATCTCTTAAATTTTGATGAGGCATTTGCTATCAAAAAAAATGTAGAGATATAGAATGATAGAAGTTAAGAAATTATAGGTATTGTTTAGTTTTTTTTTATAAGTAAAACTTTTTTTAAAATTATATCATATAATACTAATAAAAATAATATTTAATAATATTAAATTACATCTAATAGGTCGAAGTTTGACATATAAGTTAAACACAAAAAAGTATTGTCTTTGTTACGAGTTTTTAAGGTATTATAAATATTATTTTGCAAACAAGTTTATAATTATATTCGCAAAAGAAATTTAATGTAATTCGAATTATGTGAAATTTGTAATATAACCATTAACCAATAAAAGCAACTACGTTCCAAATTTCACATGGTTAATTTAAAATCACATAGGTATAAAATGCACAAGCAAGATAAACAAATCTCTATGTTGGATTTAAAATATTGAGGTAAATAATTTAAAAAGGAGATAAGGTTTTTAATCAAAATTATTCCCAATTAAGTTTTAACTACTAAACTCTTTCGAACAAAAAAAAAATTTAACTACTAAAGAGCCAAGTATGCAATAGCTAAATTATTATTATTATTATTATTATTTTGCTACTAATGCGATAGCTAAAGTTAAATGTGAAAATAAAATAATTATACAAAATTTGGAAAAATAAAAAGGGTTAATTTTGAAATTTAAAGTTATTTAAAAAAAAAAAAGATGGATGATATTTTTTATTTTTAAGAATACCAGTTACACACTTACCAATACACATATACATTGATGATGTTCGAACTACTGTCTAGTATCTATGAGGAGCATACATCATTTTATTTTATAATAATTGATATTTTTTTTTAATTATAAACAACAGATGTCCTTAAAAAAAAACTTGATAATAACTTTTTTTAATAATAACAAAAATAGATCAGCATGCCAACTACAAGAGGTAACATAGTTTTTAACAATGTTGTTTTGTATTTATTTTGAGGAATACAAATTTCCTCTAAAGTGTCTATTCTCGTTAAAAATTATTTTGCTAATTTTGTAAAATTAGACGGAGTCTTTTAAAGAAATCATTTTTCGTCCTGTCCGTATCTGACGTTTTTTTTTTTTTTTTTTTCAAACGATAAGGTACTGATTTATTAAAAAGACCACTAGGCAGTTTAACAGTACAAAGAGTACAAATAGCAAGGTTGCTCACAGAGATAATAAGTAAATAAATTTTGTAAATATTACTAGCACATAATAGCCACTAACAAATTTACGGTCAAGTCGGCCGCCATGTTAGCTAAAAGCTTTGATAACCAAATTCCAATAGTATCCAACAACTGTAAGAACACCTCCCGAGTCGAAAGCCTTATGATTAAAAATTAAATTATTTCGACTTTTCCATATGCTCCATAAACCAAGTACCACCTTAGCCAACAGCTCAGCTCCATTAGTACGAAGTTTTGTCCATTTGAATAGATCTCGATAGAACTTTAAGAAGGATCTATGACCATATTGATGAAAAGGAAAAGAAGAACATATGGTGGAGAGAACTTGTTGGACTCGAGAACACCCTACTAATAAATGGTTGACCGTTTCCTCAGTAAAGGCGCAAAGTGGACAAGAAGAGACCTCAATAGGGCAATGAAGTTGAAGAAGCGAGTGACGTACAGCCAGTGCCCCATGCAAACATCTCCAAATGAAATGTCGCACCTTAAATGGCACTTTAATTTTCCAAACTGATTTTCATACCAACCGGTCCAATCTATTCATTGTAGAAGCATTAGACAAGGGAAGTCTCACGACTTCACATGAAAGTGGGTACCCAGAACTGACTGAATACCATCCATTAGGTTCAAAATGCCAACATAAACGATCACTCGACCCAAAACCCAGAACAGGGGTTTCCAAAATGTATCTTGCCTCTCTAGGTGAGAATAATTGGTTAACTTTAAGAACATCCCAATCTCCTGGCCCCGGAAGAAGTAAATCATTCACCCAAGTAACACCTGCACTCCTAGGAGATTGAGGGCAAAAGCCTGGAATACCAGGGACCCATGGATCATCCCAGATGCGGATGAGTAGACCAGAATGAACCTCCCACCGAAGACCCACGTTAAGAACCTTTCGTGCCTGAAGAAGACCTCTCCATGCCCATGAGGGAGATGAACCCAGACCAGCAATCAAGAAAGATTTATTCGAAAATCCGTATCTGACGTTAACAATTAAAAAAACTTGCATAGCTTTTTTTTTTTTTTTTTTATAATAAAAATAATCTTAGATGCTAAAAGTACCCTCTATACTTTACTAAAATTTTGAGTTAATGTACTTTTTTTTAACAAAAAAAAGATAATTATACGGTGAATTTGAATATTAAATTGACATCCTTTATTTATCAAAAAAAAAAAAAAAAAAAAAAATTGACATCCTTTATTAAAACCATCCTTCCCATCAGTCCCCTTCTTTATCATCGTTTTCTTTATAATATTTGAATAATTATATTACTATTATTTGGCCTTTTTTCCTTCCACAAAGTTATGTGTATATGTTATTTATTTTTTGATATTAAATGCACAAGTTATTGAAAAAAGACACTAAAGAAAATAACATATTTAGAGTAAATGAATAACATGCTCAAAGATATTATATAGATTCTTTTCTCTCAATTTTTAATATGGAACAAGAGAAAAAAAATTAATATGGAACACTTTTCTCTCATATTTAGACCTTTTTTTTTTTTTTCCATATATGAAGGCCTCCAATAGTCAACATTTCTTTTTCTACTTGTGTGGCTTTAGAGTTTAGACCATCGTGTTAAACACACTTGCCAAGGTCTGAACTCTGAGACATTTTGTTTGCTGTTGCTCAAATTTATCTGAGAGACATAAAATCATAGAATTTAACTTATTGCAAAATTAATTGATTAATTTTTTCAAATGGTAAGTGTGGGAGTAGTAAAGTGCTGTAAACACAATCAATAATATTTTCCAGACTCAAAGGAATTTTGGTCCTTCAGGGCTTGAGCATCTAAATGTTTATATTTATTCACAATTTCATGACAAAATTCAAATTTCAAAATGCTCTATTTTTCATATGCAAACTTCATCACTTCCATCAAAATGGTAGGGCAAGAACTTTTACTCCTACCCACATTTCCATCATCCCCTACTTATTATGTACAAATTATACAGCTTTATAGGTCTCTAAAAAGACATCATAAAATTGGAACTATACAACTTCAGAAAACTTCACCGTGTAAAACTAACTCAACGCAAATAAAACTTTCTCGAAGCAGGGACAAGTTTATGTTGTTCAGACAAAACCTTTCCATTCACAAGCACTTGGTTTAAGAAATCCAAGCGAATTGATTTAAACTTGTACTCCTGATTAAGTGAGTAGAGATATTGAAGAATCAAAATGTATAATAAATCAATGAAGGGAACAAATCAGTCATCAAAGTTTTATGTAAAAGGGATTTTACCTTTCCTTTCCAAGAAAAATCATACTGGTAATAAAAGGGTTCTGATATTATTAGTTCATCACCTTCTTTGATCTGTGAGAAGAAAGTTCGGTCTAATATGAAATTATTGAAATAGTAACTTTGCTTATGAAGATAAAACAGAGGATCATAGAAAAGACGTTTAAGGTTCTTACCGTATTATACTGCGTCCATAACACTGATAGAGCAAAGTATTCTTTATCTGACAGACACATCAAATAGTACCTGATCATAACAAACAACAGAACAAAAATAGATATATAAATATTGATATATGTACCAAAGTAATAGAATAGGCAAAGGGAAAAACATATATAGAAAGAATATAATTTTTTTAAATGAAGGACGTAGGATAAAGGAAAACAAAAGCTAGAAGCATGGAAAATACAACACCAATTCATCGTCAAGTGTTAGAATTTAGAAGGGAGTTAACAACTAATTCTCCTTAAAGCTCTAAACGCTCAAGCTGTTAGTTTGATGAAACAGAGAACATACATGGGAGGAACACTGTCATGTTTGATGGAGGATAGGACCTTTGCCATGACTACTACTCCTTTGTTCAGACCCTCCGAGAGTGTATCAATAGCAACCCTTCTGTATGAGGTATTTACTAACCCACAACAAACAAAGGTTAGTTTATTCCAAGAAGAGTAAAATAAGGCAGATGAAATGATTGGTTCAGAAAGACAATAAAACAAAAATATGTGCAAGAATCAAGTAGCTTACTGAATACATAAGATAGATTTGATGCTACAGATGATAGTTTTGTAGCCCTAGCATGTTCCTGTAAACGAAATGTAACAATCTTTGAGAACTATTAAGAGATTTTTTGTAGTAACATGGTAGAATAAATTCATGTTATGCAACATTCACTATAGAGTGTCTTCAAAATATATTACCTTCAAGACACTATCCAAAGTGTCCAGAAGATTAACGATATCTTGAATATTCTCTGAAACCTTATGATTAGGCCTTAAAGCAGAAGCAGCTTCGAATCCAATGAGAGCCTTCTCAAAATCCTCCAGGTGTTTTTGTGCCTGACAAGACAATAAGACAAACATTGCATTATTCTAAGAAAGAAGAATTATAACTTGAGCCCACTGCCGGACTTTTAGCAAAAAGTCAATATAAGACACGACAATTTTGAAGTTACTCAGCTCAGCTTACACGAACAACATTATTATTCACTTTTTAAGACGGAAACTATCAGTTGTGGTAATGACTTTTCTGCTTTTGTTTCTCCATCAACATAACCATGTAGTATAACTAGACTAATTCCTATATTATGTAAATAAAAGAACTTTTTAAATAACATGCTATAAGGTTAGTGTCCACAATTTTTGTGTACAAAAGATTTGATTGTAATCTCGTCTTTAGGCTCATTATCAAATCTCTTAAGGAAAGTTGAAGAAACATCTGAGCTTTAGATAGTTATAATTAAAGTATATAATTTATAACTATCACAAATAATATTACGTCGTGTATTCACTAACACATGTTCACAATACTTAGAATTATTTATTAGTAGTAAATTTATTGTTGATCGATGCGGCTCGATATTTTTGTTCTAAAATATTTATTTAAACTCAAACTAACTTATAAAATTACTACGAATCACTTTCTTTAATGTGCTTCTGTTCAAAAATGTCCTTTTATTTTATTAAGATATCTAATGGACTGTAGGTAATTAAGCTCAAATAAGATATAACCCTACGTTGTTATATATATATATATATATATATACACTTGTGTGTGTCAGTGTGAATAAGGTTTTGATTGCATGCGTGTGCCAAAAAACAATTAAGAAAAATACAGAGGCCGGCAGCAAGGAGATATTTAGAGAGATAAAGTGATTAACTTTATCACCAAAAAAAAGGCCATTCACTGGTATGAGAAAATATACGTGAGGGATTATAGCATAGTGGAGTGCTTCAATTTATGTCATTATTTGGCGGCGGCTTTTATTGAGTCAATAAGGGTAATAGGCATATACACATCTATGAGCATAAGGGCAATTGGCAGTTTGGCACGGTCAAAGATATCAAATTTATGGTACAAGTCATAAATTTTAGGAGCCTATCACATCTTCTTCTTTTTTTTTTTAATTTTAATATCTCATTTATTTTAAATATATTTAATTAAAACAAATAAAATTACAAAAATAATAAAAAAAATAATTATTTATAATAATTATGAGTTTATTAAGAATAACTTTAAATGAGATAGAATTAGATGAAATATGATTTAAATAAAATAAGATAATTTTAAATCATAAATTTATTAAAAATTTTAAATAAGACATGATATGGATAACCCATTTGACATCTATAGTCAAAGATGTGGGAATTTTAATTCATTTGTTTACTGGGATTTCGGCAAAGGATTTGAGTGTTAAATCAGATTAATTGTTATTTTGTTTTTCTTCGACCTTGCAATTCAAAGACTCCTTCATATCTGGATTTTCTTACTTGATTCACAATACTCTCGTAAATTTTTAGCCAATCTACTTCATATATTCATGTTCATATAGATTCTTATTTATTAAGTTTTTTTATATTTGTATCAAATTAAAGGTGAACTTAGGTCCGATAAGTTAATTTTTAAGTTATTTTACAAACTGACCTTATATTAACGGTTTGAAAAAATTCAAAACCTTAACCGATATATAACACTTAAAAATTAATCTTCAAGCCAACTTATAAGGTTTGTTTGAAGTAAGTTAATTTAGCAATTTTGAACCTACAATTTTACTTGAAAATTATTACCATAATTAATAATACAATAAAAAGTGCAAGAGTATTCTTTTATCCATACAAACACTTTTTTTGATCACCCTGCATACAATTTTTACACAAACAAAAAGTCGTTGTTCCTATCTAAATTAAACTCTTTATTGTCTAAGGAGATCATATTCTCATAAATTAAACTCTTCCCACAATTATACAATGATGACTAGTATTAGTAGACTATCGGAGATGATCACTTAACGCATTTTAAGTTGGAGACGAAGCTCGATGGTAAGACTGGCGCTCTATGACAGAGACGACGATGACTGATAAACTACTAGAGGCGACGAAGACTAGCAGAGGATAAGACTAGAGGTGTGAAATGTGAAGAGTGAAACTGACGCAGGAGCTGACCTAAGGATTTAATGTTATTTTCCTTACATCGTTTTGCTACTTGTTTAGTCGTTTCTTTTATTTGTTTTAAGATGTCGTTTACTATATTTTGTTTGTTACTCAAAACTACACAGTTTTGAGCAACCACTTTCTACTATTAGTACTAGCTAAGTAAGGCACAACACACACTTTTGATGCTTGTTTTCCTGTAACGAATTCTCTGTAATCATTCTCTGTTGAATACAATACTGGTCTGAGCCATAGTTGCCCAGTTCCTTCGCCAAAGTTTTTCTTTAAACTTTTGTGCTTAAAAGACTCCTATGTCAGAAACGGACACTATGAGCTTCAAATCATTAAGTTTATACGTTTAGTTTAAGAATTAGGACTGCTCAAAGTATCCATGTAGGCATATATTTTAAACTTGTAATTGTATCATATTAATTTTATTTATTTTTTATAATATATATTATATATTCATATAATATAATTAAAAATATTTTTAAAAAATATATATATAATAAAGTGTAAGTTAATTTAATTTTAGTAGTTTTTATTTTTCGCAAACCTACAATTGAGCTGACAAGGTCGGTTTTAAAATATTTTGGAACTACTTAGACCAACCAACCTTAAATAGAAAATATATAAGCTCGGTTAGAATTTGGAGTTGAGTTGGTTGATCAGTTTTTGAAAGGAAAAAAGTGTCCACCTTACATCAAATAATATTGTGTAAGATCTTGATTATTTGATTTAATTATTGAGATTTAAAATAAATTATTTTTATTGAATATGTGCATAATATTTTTTTTTAAAATTACTAGTAAATTTGAGTTTAATTCATTATATATTTTAAATTTGCTAGTTTAGGATTTTTTATTATTAAATCCATCTAGAATACACACTTTACACTTGTGCTATTTGTGCTAACTTTTTGGGTATTGAGATGACTTATTTAGTATCTTGTATGACTCGAAATTACCGAAATTAACGGATTCAATTGATTTCGTAGGACTAGAGTAAATCGAAACATTGGTCCAGATCCTCTCACCTAGCTTGTAAAGATTGTGAAATGAGCAACGGCTCGTAAGTAAATTACATAAAGAGGCTTTATCTATGAAGGGTAGTTTAAGACTTAGCTTTGTAATTGAACATTTGATTTTCATAGTGGATAATCAAGTTGTTCGGTGAACCGGTAGTTTTCCTCTTAAGTCATTGTTGCGGCTTAATTTGTTTTCACCAAAAAATCTCATATGTTATTATTTAATTTCGCATTTTATTTTTACATGCAATTGTATGTCTAAGTCTAACTGTTGTGTTTATGTTATATTATTAAAATTTATTTAAATCGAAAATAATCTAATTCCCCTCTAAGTTAACTATATCAGTAACTAAAACTTTCACATTTACAGAATCATCTACTCGAAGGACAATTTAAAGAGCTCTCCATGATTTAATAAATCATACACAAGATAGGTGACAAAAAAATTTGAACTTACTGTGGAAGTGAGATAATATATCTCTGGACGGGACTTGAATAGTTCATCTTTCTCCTGATGCATATCATCAAACATACAAAATCTTCATTATAAAGAACAGGTCCCATTTAGAATCAATGAAAAATGAACACTTAGTTGGAAAATCAAAATCACAATAAAAGAATTAAAGTCAAGTAAAAGATTCCTAGCATATGTTATTGATCTTCAAACTTACAGCAATTTTCAATGCCTTCAAAGATTGCGTAAGTTTGCTGCGGTCCACAGCTCCAGTGACAAAGAAACTTGCGAGATATGCAGTTCCAAGATTATCTGCCGAAATAGATAGAGTATAGAATAGATTAAACACAATTTAGGCACATCCAAAGTATTAAAAGGCATCATTGTTCAGCATTAACAGATACTGACACATGCTTAACTAATATTCTAATGAAGCCATACAAAACAAGGCTAACAAATATAAAAAAGCAAGAAATGTTGCAAGGAGTGTAGAATATCACAAAGGTAAGTTCAATTTGAGGACCACAAAGATTGGACTTGTTCAGAGTCAGTTTGTCTTACACCAAGAATTTCCATACATAACATCCAAATTTATTGCTTTTCTGGCATATTGAATGCTCTCTTCAATAAGTTCCTCTTCATTCTCAACCTCAGCACCTAGACAAGACAAAAATTTAAATGGGAATAATGATGCCTGCACCTTTGAAGTCAAAGCAAAATTCTATAGTTACATGAAGACGTAGCATGATCCTTTTAATAATTTCTACATCTTTTTTACTTTGGGGGAATTTGGAAATGAAGGGAGTTTCTAACTCCATTCTAAAGAATATAAACTAAACCATAAAGAATACATGCTATACTAACATAAAATGAAAATAATTACACATCCAAAAATTAGAACCAAGGATAATTTTGGTTCAAATGCTTGGTAATGAATGCAAGCAACAATATTGAACCATTCAATAATATGTCATCAAAGTATTTCACTTTTATATTTATCCATGAATAAAAGTTGAAATAAAAAGTAGTTTCCAACATTAAAAATTAGCTTCACAAACATATATTTATATGAAGATGGACCAATGAGAAAACAACCATGTTTTACTTGCAAAAGTACAAGAAATTCCTGCTGAAAGGATGTGCAGTTGCTAGGATTATAGCCCAAGAATCATAGTAGTCATGTTAAAACATATATTGCTTCCTTAATCAACTTGACGGAAAATTAAAGTATAATAAAACAAAATAAAAAGACCTTCAGCCATCTTGCTTGTGAGCATTGATAGTTGACAAAGTATTCTTTTGTTTGGACCCTACAAATCAAAGAAAATAATTGTCATATACAGATATAACTTGTGACAACATACGCGTATTGATATTGGTCTAGGACTAATGATGACCTTTCCTAGAGCAAGAGTGAAGCAATTCTTTGCCTCAGATAAATCACCCCTTTTCCAGATGCAGTTACCCAAACAGAACCAAGCATCAACAAGAGAAGGGTTTAACTTAACCTGCAGCACATGATTATACATTTCGAACAACAAACTTCACAATGAGAATAACAAGCAGGTTAAACTACTAGACCTAAAAATTCGTTCTTACTGCTTCAGAGAGATGATCTTCTGCTTCTTTACAATAGTTAGGAACTACATCTAGTATCTTTCCCCTTACATACTCATAGATTGCTCTTTCGGCAGGAACTTCTCTTTGTTCTGCAAAATAACAAAATAGTTCAAGACCTAAAAAACAACGCATAGAAAAATAAAGATAAAAGTAATTGGTAAAGACAATGCACTTAAGAATCCCTAGAACAAAGACTATCAATATCTGCTTTAATATAATCTCGGTCGAAAATCGTAAACAACTATACGTGAGCATATTTTTCTGGTTAATTCATATTTCAAGCCATTAGCGCAATTCTCATTTGACTCCACTTTGTGAACCAGATTCTTTATCAAGAAGAAAACTAACACTTATTTCATTAATGTTATAGTTCACTTATAGCTTACACAATATCAAGCTGGTTCATATCTAATATCTTACCTGTCATTTTTAATATTGCATTTCATAAAATTAGAGACTACATCTAAAGAGTATCTATTTTCAATTTCTGGACAGAAAACAAAAGGTAGGTCTTCCTTTTTACATAAATAACTCCTCTCTGTACCAACAATTCGATTCCGTAACCAGAAAAAATTGCAAGAAATGATATTACGGTCCTTGATACAAACAATTACTATGGTCTTCATACGGGCAAAATATAAGAAACAGAGGGCAAGATAAGCTATAGAGAAAAAAAGGAGAAAAGCACTCGTAATATTTAGTAACCAAACATTTGATCTAAATGGGTAATTGGGAAAATTGCAAGAAATTTTAAAATGGTTCTTGATACAAGAAACGGTTGCTAAAATCCTTCACACAAGCATAAAGAAACACAAAGAAATAAGCGATACAGAGCAACACTCGTATTAACTAAACATGGATCGAAATGGGTATTCGGGATAAATAACAAGAAATGTTTATATCATTCTATTGTTCTTCATGAAAAGCAAGAAAGAATCCCCAATAAACAAACGACGTAAAGCGATATTAAATTTAAAAAAACGATAAAAACTCTAGAGTAACTATTGAAACGGGTTTTGTAGGATTGAAGTTTGAAGAAACCGGAATTTACCCAAAGGAATGGAATCGAGGAGCTGGAGAGCAATATCGGATTGAGAACGCAATTTGGCGATTTTGTCATTTTGGTTCGTTGGAAAATAAGTATCTCGTAGTTCGTAAAGTTGTTCAGCAGCTTTCGTGGCTTTGACCAATTGATCTTCTTCCCCTGCTTCAGTAATCATTGTTCTACTCTTCAGTGTCCAAGGCACACTGCAGAGAATAGGAACTAGAAACCAGAAACCAAAAAGCATCAAAATGGCGGTAAAACGATTCCGTGCTTCTTTAAAAGCGTCATTAAACTGTTTTTTTTTTTTTTTTTTTTTATTACTGAAATCCCTCACCTTTAAAAAAAAAAACTCTAAATTCTCCTTCTTCTTTTTTTTTTTTCTTTTTTTTTTTTATTACTTAAAAAAAAATATACTTATATTCGGATGAAAAACTTAAATTTTTGGTAAGAGTATTAAAAATCTTACAACTTAAACTATAAAATATTTCTAAAAGAGAGCATTTTTATTGAAATCCATCCCTAAAATACTTTCAGATAGATAAAATTTATAAATTTAGTGGACTAATATAATCTACTAAAAACTACAAAATTTATTCACTTTATTTATATAAGCTAAAAAAAAAAACTACTAATATCTCTTTTTAATAGTTTAATAACATTATAAGCGCCTAACTTTAATTAATTCTACGTTTTCATAATTTTCTTTGGTAAAATTATGTCACTATTTTTCAAATTTTACGATTTTAGTTTAAAAGTAAAAATATAGGTGAAATTTAACTGAAGCATTCATATTTATCAAATCTAACCAAAAATAATTAATGGACTGAAAGTGCAGAAATATAAAATCAATAAGAATTTAGGAGTCTAAAGTATAAAAATAATTAATGGACCGAAGTACAGAAATATAAAATCAATAAAAATTAATAGTTTAAAGTATAAAAATATATAATTTATAAAAGTTAGAAAACTATTTAACTATTGTTTAATTTTTTTTTCATGAGAAACTTTTTTTAAATCACTTCAAATAACATATTACAATTTATAATAATAAAAATAACATTCAATAATATTGAATTGTATCTAATAAGTTAGAATTTAACATTAAACATGATCAGAGCAAAATTTCACATAAATAAAGTCTAATTGATCGGTAATTATGTGAACTATATAGGCATATATTTTTCTTTATAGTAAAAATATATGATATTTTTGTGAGTTAAACTTTCATACGTATTATAAATATTATTTTTCCCAATATTGTTTTCAATAATTATACATGCAAAATTTAATGTAATTCAAATTATGTCAACTTTACAATACAATCACTAAAAACCGCTTGCATAATTACAATCCAAATTTGTAAACTCTGATGCATGAGCATTAGCACCAACATAAATTTCCTTCGGCTTATAGTTATTTTAGGTTTTCCTTTTTTTATTGTTATTTTATATTTACCTAAAAATAATTATTTTTACCATACATTAATAATTAATAATTGAATAATTTTATATTATTATTTATGTTGTTTAATTTATTTCTCTTATTTTGTTGTGTGAGGTGACATTGAGGTTGTTATGATTTCTCTATATAAACCTCGTACCATTCACTACTACGTAGTTTTTGAACTTTTATCTTTGTTAGTGTGAAACTTCCATTTTTCTTAATAAAATTTGATCTTTACCCACATACCTCCTGTGTCAAATTTATATCAAAGCTTTAAGCTTTTCTCAGGCTCTAATGGAAAACTCCGGCAAAGGTAGTCGACGTCGTTCATTGCACAAAAAAAATATATGTTGCAATGTGAGGTTTAGGGGATCGTATTGAGAATCAGTTTTGTAAGGTTTATGAGTGTTGGCAATTTTCATGGACAAAACAATTGATTGTAATTTAGTATCTAGGCTCACTTTTCAATCAAAAGTTAAATGTTGATGAAGTTGTCAAGTCTACACTGCGTATATGATAGCTAAAATATTTGCCCATGCATACATCCTCACACAATTGAGCACGTACACTTGGTATGAACTAAACTGTGCACGTGTCGATCGATCGAGACATAGATCGATTGAGTTCAATCTGAATGCTCTCGGGTTGAGTTTTTTGATAACTGGATCGATCTAACATTTAGTTGATTGATTAATCGAGTGAGGTTCTCAATTGATCGAGATTGGTTAGATCGATCGAGTGGTCTCAGGTTTATTTTCTGAATTGCTGAGCGTAGGTAGATCGATCGAGTAAGTGTAGATCGATCGAGATAAAGTATTCGATCGATCGATGTGTTTTGATAATTTGTTTCACTTTCTTGCTTACCAATTTGACCCCATTTAATGTTAAAATAGAATTCTTATATGAGTAGAATTGTTGTAAAAATAGAATCCTTGTAGAAGAAAAATTGTTGTGAAAGCAAAATCCTTATTTGAGTAAAATTGTTGTGAAAGTAAAATCCTTGTATGAGAAGAATTATTGTAAAAAAAAAATTATTGTATGAGTAGAATTTGGCTTTATTATTAATTCTCATTTAGGTCAAATTGAACTCCATATAAAACAACACTTGTTGGAAAAGAAAGATACCACATTGAATCTAATATTTTCTACATTTATTTAAGCTTTTAAAAGAAAAATATTTTTTCCTTCATCTATTAATCTTAGATTTTTTTGATTTAATTGTTCAAACATATTGTTCACCATGGTATTGCGCTTTACATGATCGTTTTAGAGTTTACTACCTGATTGGGTTTTTACAGTATATGCTCTTAAATCTGCTAGTTAATGTTTTTTATTATTGAATCTGCTCTAAGATACACTTTGTATTTGTGTTATTTGTGCTAACACTTTAGGTACTAAAGGTAATGTGTTTGGTATTTTGTGTGGCTCAAAATTATAGTAGTTGATAGGTTCGATTGATCTTGTAGGACTCAAATAAATCAGAACGTTGGTTCGGATCCATACACCTAGCTTGTGGAGGCTATGAAAGGAGCGATGGCTCGTAAGTAAATTACATAAGGGAGATTTATCTGTGAAGGATAGTCTAAGATCTGAGCTTGTAATTGAACATTGATTTTCATAGTGAATAGTTAGGTAGTCCGGTGGTTTTTCTCTTAGGTCATTATTGTGGCATATGTTGTTTTTACCTAAAAACTCATGTGTTATTATTTAATTCTGCATCTTATTTTTACACGTGATTACATGTCTGGCCGTTGTGTTTAGGTTACATAATTAAAATTTAGTAAAATTGAAAATAACCTATTCATCTCTTTTAAGTATATTTGGTCTGTAACTAAAAACTCTCAAGCTTGATGAAATATTGCAAGACTTTAGTCGGTCCCTTCAAATGGTCATCAAACAAGTTTGAAATTCAAGAGAGTGTGAAACAACTGGAAGAGGCACCCATTTACAAAGCCATGCGCAAGAACACCCACACCTTCCTTTATCTCGATGACCTGAAAGCCCCCCAACTCCTTCACGACACCAACTAGCAATTTCCTCGCGAACACCATCGCGATTTACATCGTGAAAACACCAATCCAAATAACCAATCCAACATTTGCGAACCATACAGAGAAACCCATCACGATTTCCTTCGTAGAACCTCTCGCGAGATACCCGACACCTGTCCACAAAACCATTGCGAACTCGCGCGCAACCCTTTCACACAGAACCATCGCGAATTTGCATGCGACTCCTATCCACAACATCAACCGATGACAAACTTATTGGTTTTAGTCGATGTTCCATGCACCCAACAACAACCTAAGGTATGACAAATTTCAATTTTCACCCTAGGACCCAGTTATTGAAATTGACCTCCATGGAGTACACCCCTTATCAAGTGGACATTCTCTGTCCCTATTGTTTGTGATTTCAAAGTCGTTTTCTGCAAATTAGACTAAATTGTATTCCTCTCAGGCTCAAGAATGAAAAGAAACAGGCAAAAGATATTTTGAAGTTAGTAGATAACAATTCAATTGACACTCCAAAGTTTTTAAATTTCCATGTGATTCCTAAGGGGCTTGTTCGATTGCAAAAGATTATGGTTAGTGCATTAAAATACAAGTTAATCAAATTTGCTAACCATTTCTGGAAAGAGTATTGGAAGAAGCATTGAAAGAGATGTATAGCTAAGAATTTGTCCAAGCAACAGAGAAACTCTAATTCAAAATACTTATGCATATTGCTGTAAAGGGAACTCTCCCATGGTTTTCAACGTTAATTCCTTATGTAATTCTTGTCTCGAATGTGAACTCACTCTTGATGAGGCATGATAATAGTATAAAAATGCATATTTAAATATGTGAATTAATTAATATTTATGATTTAATCGGTTTAAAATTAATCGTTATCTATATTAATTCTATAAATGTTATTTATATTTATTATGATAATTTTATGCTTGTAGAATCAATGAAATCAATCAAAATAGAGCAAAGAAATCAAAATTGGATTTATCTAATATTTATTCTCAAGATCTCAACAACCTGCTGCTGTATTTTGGGGATAATTTTAGACTCAAATATTCAAATGAAGTGATTCAAGATGATATGAAAAGATAATTCAATGATGCATGATTTTTCATTTTCATGATGAATATCAAAATAGGATTATTTCAAGGCCAAAAATAAGATGCAATCTGAAATATCTTGCAGTTGGACAGTTGTTAGTATATTTGATATAACTTTCTGTGTACAGCTCCAAATTAAATGATCTTTGATTCTCTGAAAAGATAGAGATTTATTTACGATTCATATTCAAAAAATATTTGAAAATCAATTATCTTCAAAGAGAAAATGGCGTGATATTATTATAATTCAGCAAATCTTCCTACTCCAACACTATAAATAGATGGACATTCAACACTTGGAAGCATAAAGAAAATTGCATAGAGTTCTTACTTTTTATTCTCATTCTTTCTCTCTAGAATTTGTGGGAATGATTTGTAAGCTAGGCTAAATTTAAAGCAAGGCTAGAGAGGAGCTTAATTATGTAGTTTTTTTTATTCATTCTTTTATTCCTATGAGTGCTTTATAGTTTATAAATTTGTTTTGAAAAATTATTTTGTTCATCTTCTTGCTACATTTAATAAATTATATCCTTCAGTTTCATATAAATTCAGTCATGCTTTCTTTATGTGCAAATTTTAGTTTATAATTATTTTATTTATTTTATGAGTTGATCTTCTACTGTGATATTGTCAATTTAATATATTGTTGATGTTAGATAGCTTGTAAGAATAAATTAAATTGTTCTACTATGAAAACATTATTTTTCTCCAATCAAGTAACTTTAAATTTCATCTTAGATCTTCAATTCTAAATTTTTCAATTGTTTGTTTGGAATGTGAAATATGCAATTAAGTAGTAAATAGGCATAAAAGTTAGTAATATTAAAACAAAATAATTAATTGAATCCCGAAGCCTTGTTATTTGCATATTAATTTTATTTTCTACCAAGATTACTATATTTAATTATTGTCAATTTCTTTTTTCAATTATAAAATTATTTCTTCTATTTATTTTGTGATAACTTTTATTTTGTTACTTTACTTTATTTTTCTTGTCCCAAGCTAACCTACTTGGAGGCAATTTTTATATGAAATTTCATCACTCAGGTGTCTTCCATCCTTTACTCTTTCATTTAATATATTATTTTTGTGACAGTAGGGACATTGTTTGATTTAGGTTTGGGGTCTCTCTATAGATTGTTTTATTGCCTTTTCAAGAGTTTAAAAAATTTTAATGCCTTTTCAAGAGTTTGAAAAAAAAAAAAACTTGTTTATTGCTTGAACTTAGTAATTTTTACCTAAATAAGTTTTCTTTACATGTTTGAAATGTTCAAGTAGAAATTTTTGAATTTTTGTCTAGGTGTTGATTTCAAATTATTTGGTTTAAGTCACTTTTTCTATTTTGATTACTGTAAGGTTTATTTGTATTGACAATTTTCGTGGACAAAATGTTTAATTGTAATCTAGCATAAGTGTTCACCATTCAATCAGATGATACATAATGATGGAGTCACCAAGCTTGCAATGCTCATATGAAAGGTAAAATATTTTCTCATGCATACATCCTTACACAATTGAGCACTACACTTAGTATGAATAGAATTGTTGTGAAAGTAGAGTCCTTGTTTAAGTAGAATTGTTGTGAAAGCAAAATTCTAACATGAGTAGAATTGTTGTGAAAGCAAAATTCTAGTATGAATAGAATTATTGTGAAAGTAGAATCCTTATATGAGTAGAATTGTTGTGAATAGAATTGATGTGAAAGAAGAGTCCTTGTTTGAGTAGAATTGTTGTGACAGCAAAATCCTAACATGAGTAGAATTATTGTCAAAGCTAAATCCTGATATGAGTAGAGTTGTACTCTATTATTAATTCTCTTTCAAGTCAAATTTGACTCTATATAAGCAACACTTGTTTCTGCAAAACATTCAACCCACACCGAAATAATATTTTTTACATCTATTAAAGCTTTCAATGAAAAATCTTATTCTCTTCATCTATTATCTTAGGCACTTTCTTGTTTTTAATTGTTCAAACATATTGTGTGGTTATGTTTGAATAATTCACGTGCCTAATCGTCTTTCATGATATTTAGAATTGCATGATAGTTATAGAGTTTACTAGCTGATTTGTTTTTACATCATATGCTGTTGAATCTGCTAGTTAGGATTTTTCATTGTTTGAATTTGCTCTAAGACACACTTTGCACTTGTGCTATTTGTGCTAACGTTTCAGGTGAAGTGCTCGATATTTCGTGTGACTCGAAATTACTGAAGTTGACGGGTTCGATTGATCTTGTGGGACTCAAGTAGATCGAAACGTTGGTCCGGATCCAGACACCTAGCTTGTGGAGGCTATGAAAGGAGCGGCGGCTCGTAAGTAAATTACAGAAAGGGAGATCTATCTGTGAAGGGTAGTTCTAGGACCTATGGTTGTAATTGAACATTGATTTTCATAGTGGATAGTTAGGTGGTCCGGTGGACCGGTGGTTTTCCTCTTAGGTCATTGGAGTGGCCTAGGTTGTTTCCACCTAAAAATATTGTGTGTTATTTTTCATAGTGGATAGTTAGGTGGTCCGGTGGACCGGTGGTTTTCCTCTTAGTGGTTTTCACACAAAATATTGTGTGTTATCTATTGATTTTCATAGTGGATAGTTAGGTGGTCCGGTGGACCGGTGGTTTTCCTCTTAGGTCATTGGAGTGGCCTAGGTTGTTTCCACCTAAAAATATTGTGTGTTATTTTTTATTCCGCATTTTATCTTTACACGCGATTGCATGTCTAGCCGTTGTGATTAAGTTACATAATTAATATTTTTTAAAATTGAAAATAACCTATTTACCCCTCTCTAGGTATATTTGATCCGTAATTAAAAACCTTCAATTGGTATCAGAGCGGATCACTAGATAAACTTAGTGTTGCCTAGGACCTGGTTATGGATCATTTGAGAGATAGTTCTTCTACAACCTATCCACCCTACTTTGATGGATACTCTAGTGAGTCAGACCTTGACTCAGATGATGAGGGATGTAAATCTATTCTTGCTAAATTTAATGTAAACAGTTTTGAGGAATTATTTTTCAATTTGATTAATTGCAAGAAAGAAAAAGATAAACTTCTCATAACTGTGACAAAGTTGAATGATCAAATCAAGTCACAAGATCTTAATTTGTCAATTTTAGAAAAAGAAAAAGTTGAATTGTCTGAGGATGTTGACCAGTTGAGTTTGAGTCTTACAGGTATCAAACAGGAAAATTTAAAGCTTGTGCAGGAATTGGAGCAATCAAAGAAAACTGTGAAGAGATTAACTATTGGAGCTGAACGACTAGACAAGATGTTGAGCATTGGTAAGTCATATGGTGATACACGTGGTCTTGGATTCTTAGATGAAAGCTGTACACCTTCCACTTCAAAAACTACATTTGTAAGGTCTTCTAACTCTACTTCTACTGCCACTAATTTTGCACAAACACCCACTACAACTGTAGTAGCTAAAATTGTTAAGTTTGTGCCCATTTGTTATCATTGTGGTAGAAAAGGCCATATTCGACCTAACTGTAGATTTTTGATGAATGCTCTTCGATCTAATAATTATATTCATGCTTATAACTATAGAACTCATAATTATCATCCTACCATGCATATGTTGAATTTGAATAGGAAAGATGAGTCTAAGAGTATGTTTTTAAAACCTAATGCAATTAAATCTCAATCCAAAAACATAGAGAAGTCAAAATTCAAGAAAATTTGGGTTAGAAAAGATTGCATGTTTCCTGTCACTTGATCATATTGCTAGCCCACCTAGGTACTTTTGTTTGAGTGCTTAAATGACTCTAGGTGAGTATTTTCATAGGTTTATTTTGTTTTTATTGTTAGAATTTTTTTAAGATTGTTAAAAAAAAAAAAAACACTACAAGGTATTGGATTCATATAATACTTATACTTATACAACCTTATCTTTTGTAGCTTATTTTGATTCTCATTGTATATTCAATGCTACAATTCAAAATTCTGCACATATTTACATTATTTCCATGTAGTGACACTATTGATTGAACTTATTCACACACTCACTGAACACTCATGTATGTCATCGATGAAATTTATGATTAATTTTGAAAGACTCTAAGACTTGAGCTAATCATGACTGCGAAATTACATTGAATTCTATTTTTTATCTTTTAAAATATTTCATCTTAGGGAGACAACTAGTATTGAGAGGGCTACCTACTATGATGTGTGCAGCTACCGTAGTGAGCGGAGAGGGCTACCTCATAACTAGTGTGAAAGTCATCATATTAGATTTATTGCTCGTACTTGTTTAAAAAAGAATATAAATAAATAAAATAAAAAATAAAAATTTAATTAATAAATTTCATTTGACATATACAAAAAGAAAGAGCAAAAAGGTTTTTAAAAAATAAAAAATAGGAAATCTCCTTTTGATAGACATATTTTATTATGTAAGAATGAAGACTCAATTATAATTTAGCATGATAGATGAAATTATTTTCTTTTGAGTCTCTTATAATTGGTTATAAATGAATTTATTAAAATGCAAGTGGAGTTCACATTGTATACTACTTTAAGTGAATGTCAATATGCCATTATATGTGCTAGTGTGCTTGTGTGACCTATTTATTTTACTTGCTAATACAATGAATGATCAAAATTTAAGCAAAAATAATTTTTCAATTGGTTGTATGTTTATTCGTCTTAAATGAGTTTATTACTTTGTGGTAAAAAAAAATAAAAAAAAATATTTTTTGTTTTCTTTTAAATTTGTTTTACGTCTAGAGAGTCATAGAACTTAGGGGGAATCATTGCATACATATTTCATTATTCTTCTTTTGACTTATGCAATTCCTCCTACATGCTTTGGACATATACATGTGTGAACATATGCATTTTTAGCCCACTAAGATAATTGTTAAACTTTGGGGAGAGTGATCCATATCATCTTAACTGTTTCATGATTTGTTAATTTCGTATGTCAAAAAGGGGGAGAAAGATTCATGTTGCTATGGAGATTGGATTTAGGGGGAGATATTGGATTGATATTGGATTCATTAATTGTGCACATACACTACATTTCATTCGCACCTTTATATACACTGAACTAATAAACAATGAGGCTATCAAGCCAAATTTGTGTGCTATTTATTTGTCTAATTTTAGTGGACTGAGCGTATCAAGTATCAAGCGAAGATGGTCCACCAGATCATAGATAGTTCCACTGATGTAATGATATTTTAGCTATGAGCGCTATGTAGTGAGAGAGTGATTTTGTCACACAAAAATGCCAAAGGGGGAGATTGTAAGGTTTATTTGTATTGGTAATTTTCGTGGACAAAATGTTTAATTGTAATCTAGCATAAGTGTTCACCATTCAATCAGATGATACATAATGATGGAGTCACCAAGCTTGCAATGCTCATATGAAAGGTAAAATATTTTCTCATGCATACACCCTTACACAATTGAGCACTACACTTAGTATGAATAGAATTGTTGTGAAAGTAGAGTCCTTGTTTAAGTAGAATTGTTGTGAAAGCAAAATCCTAACATGAGTAGAATTGTTGTGAAAGAAAAATTCTAGTATGAATAGAATTGTTGTGAAAGTAGAATCCTTATATGAGTAGAATTGTTGTGAATAGAATTGATGTGAAAGAAGAGTCCTTGTTTGAGTAGAATTGTTGTGACAGCAAAATCCTAACATGAGTAGAATTATTGTCAAAGCTAAATCCTGATATGAGTAGAGTTGTACTCTATTATTAATTCTCTTTCAAGTCAAATTTGACTCTATATAAGCAACACTTGTTTCTGCAAAACATTCAACCCACACCGAAATAATATTTTTTACATCTATTAAAGCTTTCAACGAAAAATCTTATTCTCTTCATCTATTATCTTAGGCACTTTCTTGTTTTTAATTGTTCAAACATATTGTGTGGTTATGTTTGAATAATTCACGTGCCTAATCG
Source organism: Elaeagnus macrophylla (assembly GCA_029378325.1). NCBI lineage: Eukaryota > Viridiplantae > Streptophyta > Magnoliopsida > Rosales > Elaeagnaceae > Elaeagnus > Elaeagnus macrophylla. Next base: position 11,028,254 of record CM055644.1, on the reverse strand, counting down.
TCTTTCATGATATTTAGAATTGCATGATAGTTATAGAGTTTACTAGCTGATTTGTTTTTACATCATATGCTGTTGAATCTGCTAGTTAGGATTTTTCATTGTTTGAATTTGCTCTAAGACACACTTTGCACTTGTGCTATTTGTGCTAACGTTTCAGGTGAAGTGCTCGATATTTCGTGTGACTCGAAATTACTGAAGTTGACGGGTTCGATTGATCTTGTGGGACTCAAGTAGATCGAAACGTTGGTCCGGATCCAGACACCTAGCTTGTGGAGGCTATGAAAGGAGCGGCGGCTCGTAAGTAAATTACAGAAAGGGAGATCTATCTGTGAAGGGTAGTTCTAGGACCTATGGTTGTAATTGAACATTGATTTTCATAGTGGATAGTTAGGTGGTCCGGTGGACCGGTGGTTTTCCTCTTAGGTCATTGGAGTGGCCTAGGTTGTTTCCACCTAAAAATATCGTGTGTTATTTTTTATTCCGCATTTTATCTTTACACGCGATTGCATGTCTAGCCGTTGTGATTAGGTTACATAATTAATATTTGTTAAAATTGAAAATAACCTATTCACCCCCCTCTAGGTATATTTGATCCGTAATTAAAAACTTTCAATTACTAAATTATACTTATGCACATTACTAAGCCTTGTGGTAAGATGGAAGGTAAACTTATATAGCTAAGAGAATTTTCATGTTTAAGTATATATATTTTTATGATCTCACAAAGCTTTTGCAAGTGAGTGAAGAGGACTGAGAAAACAGTTTATAAACTTTTATTGATCTTTTGAATTGGTTGGTTAATGTTTAGAATACAATTTCTCGATTGGTGGAATGATTTGGTTGATAAGCTAAAGGATGATATTAGTTATAAAAAAAATGAGATTTTTTTATGAGAAAATATTGTAGTAATTATTCTTTGTCGTCCTAATATTATTAGTTTCATATAAAAAAGAAAGTTAAAAAAAAAATGTTATTCAGTTCAATAAAGTTTATGTTCTTTATTTTAGAATATAAAAAAAAAATCTTTGATATAAAGTCTGTAATATGCAATTTTTCTCATCAAATATTTGGTTCTCATACAAATTAATTGAAATCCTGAAGTTAGTTTGTGGTAAGAAGAGTTGAATTTTAAGCAATATATTTTCCTATCTTTGGATCAATGATTGTTTATTGATATGTCCTTAAAAATTCATATTCATGAGTGTTTATATGTTTTCTAACTCCATGAGAGAAATTCCTAACCCTTAAAAATAATTTATCCTTGAAGATATGGAGTTGAGGCTTTTGCATGGATAAAATCTCGAGGCTATATAAGTTGTGGTTTGTGGCAAGAAGGTTTTGGCTTAGTTCACACACACACAATTTTGGAAGTTATAATTAAACTAATTTACATAGGAATTGTGATCTTTAATTAATTTTTTGTTTGAAACATTTGGATAATTTTTCTGGATATTTACTTGGACTAATCATCATGTTTTGTTTTCTTATTTGCGCTTCAATTGCTAGGGACTAGCAATAAGCTGGTTGGGGGTTATGATAATAGTATAAAATGCATATTTAAATATGTGAATTAACATTTATGATTTAATCGGTTTAAAATTAATCATTATCTATATTAATTCTATAAATGTTATTTATATTTATTATGATAATTTTATGCTTGTAGAATCAATGAAATCAACCAAAATAGAGCAAAGAAATCAAAATTGAATTTATGCAATATTTATTCTCAAGATCTTAACAACCTGCTGCTGTATTTTGGGGATAATTTTAGACTCAAATATTCAAATGAAGTGATTCAAGATGATATGAAAAGATAATTAAATGATGCATGATTTTTCATTTCACAATGAATATCAAAATAGGATTATTTCAAGGCCAAAAATAAGATGCAATCTGAAATATCTTGCAGTTGGACAGCTGTTAGTATATTTATATAACTTTTTGTGTACAGCTCCAAATTAAATGATTTTTGATTCTCTAAAAAGATAAGAGATTTATTTACGATTCATATTAAAAAAAATATTTTGAAAATCAATTATCTTCAAATATAAAATGGCATGATATTATTATAATTCAGCAAATCTTCCTACTCCAACACTATAAATAGATGGACATTCAACACTTGGAAGCATGAAGAAAATTGCATAGAGTTCTTACTTTTTATTCTCATTCTTTCTCTCTAGAATTTGTGGGAATGATTTGTAAGCTAGGCTAAATTTAGAGCAAGGCTAGAGAGGAGCTTAATTATGTATTTTTTTTATTCATTCTTTTATTTCTATGAGTGCTTTATAGTTTATAAATTTGTTTTGAGAAATTATTTTGTTCATCTTCTTGCTACATTTAATAAATTATATTCTTCAATTTCATATAAATTCAGTCATGCTTTCGTTATGTGCAACTTTTAGTTTATAATTATTTTATTTATTTTATGAGTTGATCTTCTACTGCGATATTGTCAATTTGATATATTGTCGATGTTAGATAGCTTGTAAGAATAAATTAAATTGTTCTACCATGAAAACATTATTTTTCTCCAATCAAATAACTTTAAATTTCATCTTAGATCTTCAATTCTAAATTTTTCAATTGTTTGTTTGGGATGTGAAACATGCAATTGAGTAGTAAATAGGAATAAAATTTAGTAATATTAAAACAAAATAATTAAGTGAATCTCCAAGCCTTGTTATTTGCATATTAATTTTATTTTCTACCAAGATTGCTATATTTAATTATTGTCAATTTCTTTTTTCAATTATAAAATTATTTCTTCTATTTATTTTGTGATAACTTTTATTTTGTTGGTTTAATTAGCTTCTCTGTGGATTCGACACCTAAAGTTATACTGCAATAACCGCTTAACCAAAGGCAATAATTTTGAGCGTGAATCAAAATTGAGTTGTATCATTCCAGGTTTAAAATCAAGCTGTGGTGTATTAGGGGGGAGCATGATGCATGATGGTGTAGCTGTACGGGTAGGGTGAAGGTAATCTTGAAGAGTTCTAACGGGGTTGTCCTCATGGTCACTCATGTTTTCAGAACTAGAAGATGGGTTTAAAGAAGAAGATTGAATTAATGGTAATTCTAATTCTATTCTTTTTAAAAATCTACCTCTTGCGTTTCTAGATCGATTCATACACCCTAGAACCTTTTTTTGTTTATTTTTTTAATTTTTTTTCAAATTTTTATTTGTATTTTTTTTTTAATTTTTAACTTTTATTTGATATTTTTTTCTTAAAAAAAAAAAAAAAGACAACTAAATCTAACAACCAAAGAAAATATAATAATAAAGCTAGAGATTTTTATTTTATTTTAGAAAAAGGGAAAAAAAATAACAATAATGTACTAACACAATTTAATGCGCGATCAAATAGAAATTCTTTAGAGGAAACACTTCATTCATTTATGGAGGCACAAGGTAAGACTAACCAGAAGTTCGAGGCTGTGCTTACACAAGTGGTAGAGGAGAACAATGAGATAAAAAGTTATATAACCAAGTTAACCAGCGCTCTAGCTATACAAGAGCGAGGAAAGTTTCCCTCCCAACACCAATCCAACCCAAAAGGCAACCATATGGCTCAAACCTCGACTATCGATTCAAACAATGTCAAAGAGGTCAATGTTATTTCAAACCATAGTGGTAAAATTTTAGATGGACCAACTATACCCAATCCACCAACTAACACAAGCACAAAATCCACCACGAGTAATGCTGATGATCCCTCTTTAATGGATGGGGAAATGATTCCCATTCAAGTACCCTTTCCTCAAGCCCTAATATTTGGAGGGAAAAATCCAGATAACCAATGCGAGATCCTAGAACACTTGAAACAAGTTAAGATTAATCTTCCCTTATTACATGTGATCAAGCAAATACCTGCTTATGCTAAAGTAATCAAGGATCTATGCACCATGAAACAAAGACACCATGTCAAAAAGACTGCATTCTTGACAGAGCAAGTTAGTGCGATGATAGAACATAAGACACCACCAAAGTACAAAGATCCAGGTTGTCCCACAATCTCTTGCCTAATTGGGACACATGAATTTGGTCAAGCCCTTCTAGACTTAGGAGCAAGTGTCAATTTGATGCCCTATTCTGTATACTTGCAACTTGGACTTGGAGAGATCAAACCCACATCTATGGTGCTGCAGCTAGCAGATCGCTCCGTACGAAAACCAAGGGGGAAAATTGAAGATGTTTTACTTCAAATTGATAAATTCTACTACCATGTTGACTTTGTAGTTTTAAATACTCAATCTGTAGTTGACATTGAGTCAAAAATCCCACTCATTCTAGGAAGGCCTTTTCTTGCTACAGCAAATGCGCTTATCAATTGTAGGAATGGTCTTATGAAGTTATCTTTTGGGAACATGACATTAGAGGTGAATATTTTCCATGTTGGGAAGCAACCACGAGATGACGATGAGTGCTATCAAACCTTCATGATAGACACACTTATTCAAGAGGAAGTACACCTATATGATGAGTCTGAATCCTTAGAGTATCTCCACTTAAATCATAATTCTGAACAATTGCTTTTTCCAGATGCATTTAATGTTTCTTTTGTTTCTAATGATAAGCAGGATAAGCAATCAAGATAGTGGCAACCATGCTTTGAGGAGTTGCCAAGTAAAAGAGAGAAGCTGAAACCCTCAACCGTGGAGACACCAAAAGTTGAACTCTCTCCACTACCTAAAGGTTTAAAACATGCATTCTTAGGTTCAAGTGATACTTTTCCTGTTATTATATCTTCTAAACTTAGTGTTGAGCAAGAAGAAAAGTTGATAAATATGTTAAAAGAACATAAAAATGCACTAGGTTGGACTATAGCTAACATAAAAGGTATTTCTCCATTAATTTGTTCCCATAGAATACATTTAGAGGAAGGAGCTAACCCCCGAAGAGACCCACAAAGAAGACTTAATCCCACAATGAAAGAAGTAGTTAGAAAAGAAGTCTTAAAATTGTTAGACTTAGGTATAATATATCCCATATCTGATAGTAAATGGGCGAGTCCAACACAAGTAGTTCCAAAGAAATATGGGGTAACTGTAGTAGAAAATAACAATGGAGATCTTATCCCAACTAGGTTAATAACTGGGTGGAATATGTGCATTGACTTTAGGAAATTAAACTTAGTAACCCGAAAAGACCATTTCCTTTGCCCTTTATCGACCAAACCTTAGAACGTGTAGCTGGCCATCCTTTTTATTGCTTTCTTGATGGATATTCTTGTTATTATCAAATAGAGATAGCTTTAGAGGATCAGGAAAAGACTACCTTTACATGCCCTTTTGGTACTTATGCTTTCCGTAGGATGCCTTTTGGTTTATGTAATGCACCAGCTACTTTCCAACGTTGTATGCTTAGTATTTTCTTTGATATGGTTGAAAAATGTATGGAAATTTTTATGGATGATTTGACTGTTTTTGGTAATTCCTTTGATTCATGTCTAAGTAATTTAGAAGCTATATTAAGTAGGTGTGAGGAAAAAAGACTTGTTTTAAATTGAGAAAAATGTCATTTCATGGTGTCTTCTGGTATTGTTTTGGGTCATATTGTGTCTAAAAAAGGAATAGAAGTAGATAAAGAAAAAATTGAATTAATCTCTAAATTACCTACCCCTAAAACAATAAAAGATGTTCGTTCTTTTCTTGGACATGCTGGTTTTTATAGGAGGTTTATACAAAATTTTTCTACCATATCTCGCCCATTATGTAACCTCTTAGTCAAAGATATTGAGTTTAATTGGACTCCAAAATGTGAAGAAGCTTTTCGAACACTCATTACCAAACCCACTTCTGCTCCTATCATGCAATCACCTAATTGGAACTTACCTTTTGAAATTATGTGTGATGCAAGTAATTATGCAGTGGGAGCTGTCCTTGGACAACGAAGGGAAGGGAGGCCTTTTGTTGTTTACTATGCTAGTAGAACTTTGAATAGTGCTCAAATGAATTATTCTACGACTGAAAAAGAACTACTAGCTGTTGTATTTGCTTTAGATAAATTTCATGCTTACTTGATTGGTTCATCTATTGTGGTGTTTACTAACCATGCAGCTCTTAAGTAACTTCTTTCTAAGAAGGATGCTAACACTACAACAAAATATACCTATAGGTACGGTTGTTAAATTAAAAATTTGATAACAACAATACCTAAATAGCTATAGGTACGGTTGCCCGTGTATTGTAAAAGAATTACCTATGGGTACAGTTGTTAACTGTACCCGTAGGTGAACAAAAAAGCGGAACTTTTTCGGAAAATTACGGAAACTTTTAGGTACAGTTGTTAACCGTACCTAAAAGTTGACCTACGGGTACGGTTGTTAACCGTACCTAAAAGTCTACGGCTACGGTTAACAACCGTACCCGTAGGTCAATTAAAAAACTTTTAGGTACGGTTGTTAACCGTACCTAAAACTCTACGGGTACGGTTAACAACCGTACCTAAAAGTCTACGGGTACGGTTGTTAACCGTACCTAAAAGTCTACGGGTACGGTTAACAACCGTACCTAAAAGTTTTTTATTAACCTACGGGTACGGTTGTTAACCGTAGCCGTAGACTTTTAGGTACGGTTAACAACCGTACCCGTAGGTCAAATTTTTCAATTAGGTCTCCACATCCACACGGGCTCCACACATTGTTCTTTTCTTCCCCACCCGAGCCCACCCTTTGTCCCACAATATCCAGCGCTGCCCCCCTTCCCACACAAACGTGACCGGTTTCGCTTCCTTGTTTCGTTGCCGGCTGCTTTCCGACGGCGTTAGTGCTGCCGCCGCCGCCGTGTTGTACGGATTGGAACCATTGCCGCCTAGTTTTTCTCCCATTTCAGCCGAAAAATTCTATTTTTTTCCTCCACCATTTCAGCCACCAAAGGTGCCATTTGGACCTCCATTTCCGCCACCATCAACTTTTCTCCTTCAAAGTATGTATTTTTTGTGCTTTTTTGAGTAATGTACTTGATTTTTTTCTTAATTAGTTCATAATCTCTATTACCCATGCATGTTTGCTATATGCCTTGAATATATGTTTTGAGAATTTTTGCCTAAAAATAAATATTATCATTATTTATTTATAATTGCTATGATATTATAATTCATGCATATTTTATATTTGTTCATGAAAATTTTTAGATAAGCTAGTGCATATATATAGTTGCCGTTAATATATATATATATGTTTTAATTTTTTTATTTTATTTTGTTTATTATTATTAATTATTTATAATGTTATATATTATTGTATATTTATTCATGGAAAAAATTATATACATATGCATTGTGCGATTAATGTTGTATATAATGTTAGAACTTGTAGGTGAATTAATGTTGTATAACTTGTATATATTTTTATTTTTTTTTGACTTAAATTAATGTTGTTTGTATTTGTATATATATATTATTTGATTCTTTTTTTTTTTAATATTTTTGTCACTTGTTATTTCACAATATTATATATGTTCATTGACATAATGTATATATATATATATATATATCTTTAATTAGGTTTTTAAATGGATAAGTCTTGGATGTCAATGGATAGAAGGTCAAATGAATTTAGTGAAGGGCTTGAAAATTTTCTTACTTTTGCTGCTGATAATGCAAGTAATCATGAAAAAATTAAGTGTCCTTGTCTGAAATGTGGGAACCGAAAAGGACATAATGTTATGGAAATTCGAAATCATGTATTCAAACATGGTATTGACAAAAGTTATAAGATATGGTTTTGGCATGGGGAAGAAATTATGAAGAATAGTAATGAGTTTCCCAATGCGTCCCCTACACAACAGAAGAGAAAGCGTGAAGAAGCTTTTGTTGATACTAATGAAATGTTAGATGCAGTGCAAGATAATTTGAATGCTGATATGTTGGGTGAAGAGTTTAATGAGATTTTAGAGGATGCTGAAAAACCGTTATGGAATGGGTGTAAGAAGTACACTAAGATTTCTGCATTAGTCACATTGTACAATATTAAAGCGAAGTGTGGAATACCTGATAAGTATTTTAAAGAACTTCTGACTGTAATAGGTGATATGTTGCCTGAGGATCATAAATTACCTCATTCTATGTATGATGTTAAAAAAACACTTAATGAGCTAGGTATGGGATATGAGAAAATACATGCATGTCGAAATGACTGCATACTATATAGGAAAGAGTATACAGATGCACGTGAATGTCCTATATGTAAGGAATCAAGGTGGAAAGAGTCCAAATTTGGATTAGATGAAAAATCAAAAAAAATACCTGTAAAGGTGTTGTGGTATTTTCCACCTATTCCACGTATTCGAAGGATGTTTCGAAGCATTGATACATCCAAAAATTTATCATGGCATGCTGCTCAAGAGGTTGTTAATGGTAAAATAGAACATCCATCACATTCTCGTTCTTGGAACCTCATCAATGAAAAGTGGCCTGAATTTGCATCAGAGCCCAGAAATCTTAGACTTGCACTTGCAGCTGATGGTATCAATCCGTATAGCTCAATGAGTACTAAGTATAGTTGTTGGCCCGTTATGTTGGTCAATTATAATCTCCCACCGTGGCTATGCATGAGAAGGAAGTTCATGATGCTAACATTGTTGATATCAGGCCCTAAGCAACCAGGGAATGATATTGACGTGTTTTTAGAGCCATTAATAGATGATTTAAAAATTTTATGGAATAATGGCATTGAAGTATTTGATTCATATCATCAAGAGAAGTTCACCTTAAAGGCAATTCTAATGTGGACTATAAATGATTTTCCTGCATATGGTAACTTGTCTGGTCATGCTGTGAAGGGCTATTTTGCTTGTCCAGTTTGTAGCACAAACACATATGCGGATAAATTAGCCCATTCTCATAAAATGTGTTACAGAGGTCATCGCAAATTCCTTCCACTTGGGCATAAATATAGAAATCAAAGACGATGTTTTGATGGAACACAAGAATATAATGAAGCTCCATTACCACCAACTGGAGATGATATTCTAAAAGAAGTTGAAGGAATAACTTTTCCTCGTGGTAAATCAAAAGAACAACAAAAACTTTTAAATACTTCAATATGTTGGAGGAAGAGATCAATATTCTTTGAATTAGAGTACTGGCAACATTTGCCAATTAGACACCTTCTTGATGTTATGCATATTGAGAAAAATGTGTGTGATAGTATTCTTGGCACCTTGTTGAATATTCCTGGAAAAACAAAAGATGGATTAGGTGCTCGATTGGACTTAGCAGACATGAAGTTACGTCCAGAGTTGCATCCTCAATTTGAGGACCGTCGCACTTTTCTTCCTCCAGCATGTTTTACTTTGTCTAAAGAGGAGAAAAAAAATTTTATGGAAGCACTATCCAATGTTAAAGTTCCTTCTGGATATTCCTCTAATATAAAGTCTTTGGTTAACACTTCAAATTGGAAATTGAATGGAATGAAGTCTCATGATTGTCACACTTTAATACAACAAATATTACCCGTTATAATACGTGGTATGTTGCCTAAGGATGTTAGGAGTGCAATCATAGATATGTGTACGTTTTTTAATGATATATGCAAAAAGTCTGTGGATGTTACAAGGCTTGAAGAAATTCAAAAAAGAGTTGTGCTCACATTATGTAAATTTGAAAAGTATTTTCCACCATCATTCTTTGACATAATAATACACTTAACAGTGCATCTCACAAAACAGTTGGAGTTATGTGGACCTGTGTACTTAACATGGATGTACCCTTTTGAAAGACATATGAGTGTACTTAAAGGTTATGTTCGTAATCGTAATCGTCCAGAAGGGTGCGTGCATGGCAGAGTGTTATGTGGCAGAGGAAGCAATAGAATTTTGTTCTGAATTTTTAATTGGAGTAAAACCAATTGGTCTTTCAGTTGACTTGATTAAGCACTTAAATTGTGAGAGCATCTCCGGAAAGCCAGATAAAGGTGGGTGGGTTGATTCTATTGATCGTGCACTTTGGGAACAAGCACATAGTAATGTTTTGAACAACTTGGAAGTAGTTCAACCTTATATCGAGTATGTGTACTCCTCGTACTTTATTTTTTTTGTTCTAATCATTAAATGTTCATCTTACTTATTCTAAAATCAATTATTTTTGTAGGAAACATATGAAGCTTATTCGTCATACAAACCAAAATAAAAGAGAAAAATGGATATTAAATGAACATAATCGAACATTTATATATTGGTTGAAAGCTCAAGTAAGTGAATTATAAGTTGTATTTACTAGTCAATTATAGATTTAATTCATTATATTTATTACTAATTACTAATGAGTTAAATATGGTAATTTTGTGCTTTAGATTGCAAATGAATTGAATAGAACAAGTTGTAATATCTCTGAAGAATTGAGATGGATAGCACAAGGTCCGAAGTTTAATGTCATTAAGTATCATGGTTATACCATAAATGGGACCCATTATCAAACAAAAAATAGAAGTGACAATCGTGTTACCCAAAATTGTGGAGTTTCTATAATTGCCAAAACTATGCAATTTTCAAGTGCCAAAGATATGCAACCTATTGAAGGAGACATTCATTATTATGGAGTTATTGATGAAATATGGGATCTAGATTATGTAAAGTTTAGAATTCCTTTATTTAAGTGTAGTTGGGTGGATAGCAAACATGGAATAAAGAAGGATGCACTTGGTTTCACATTGGTTGATCTGAATAAGAAGTCACATGTTAATGACTCTTTCATTTTGGCCTCACAAGCTAAACAAGTTTTCTACATTCATGATTCTCAAGAGAAACAATGGTGGAATGTCTTAACTCCTCCTCGTCGGGATTATAATGACACTCTTAATATTGACGTATTAGGAGACATCGTAATGGAGCATGAAGAGGTTGTCACATTGTTAGATGAAAGTAACATGTTAGACCAACAAGAAGATGAGAATGTTGATTACTGTCGAATTGAGTGTGAAGGAACGTGGATTGTACATGACAAAGAAAAATAATGTAGTACTCATTATGTATTTGTAAGTTATACTTTAATTTAATTAATTTCTTAATATATTTTGATGTTAATTAAACATGATATTATATGTGTACTTATTTATATGTGTGTGATATTGCAGGATGGAATTGTCTCAACGTTCAAGTGGTAGTACGGTGAAGAAAACTAGAGGTCGTACCCAAATGAATAAGTTAGTGAAATTAAGAAGTGAAGGGATTAGGACATCCGTACTATTTAATTCAGAAAACATACCTATTGGACAAAATTCTAATGATTTCATTAGTTATTTGGGGGTATTAGCACGATCTTCAATTCCAATTAATTACAAAGTATGGACGGATGTGCCTCACGATTGCAAGGAACTTTTGTGGCAGGATGTGATAGTAAGTAATAATTTTTCTTTGCTTATTCTACTTGAATTCAATGATTATCATAATATATGCATGGTTATAAATATTGTGTACATGTTTTATGTAGACAACTTTTATATTTCCCAATATCGACTCAGACATAGCACGAGTATATACCATGAAGAAGTTGGGTGATATGTGGAGGAAATACAAGCATAAGTTATACAAAGAGCACGTGGTGCCTAATCTTGAGTTTCCAGATTTGTTGAGAACACCCCCCGAAAAGTATGATTTTATTACACAAGAACAATGGGATTGGTTTGTGGAGTGGACACAAAATGACACTTTTAAGGTAATGACATATAAATCAATTACATTGAATACATACTATATATATACATATATAAAGTGTTTTACTGATACAAGTACGTGTTTGTAGGATATAAGCAAAGAGTCCAAACAAAATAGAGAACAGTTAGTGTACGTAAATTATACTGGTCGAAGAAGTATTGCAAATACCGAAGAGTCATTGGTATTACAACTTGTATGAAGTGCTTGATTTCATGTGATTATATATAACATTTATCTATCTAACTTGATAATTGCTATTATTATAGAAAACCAATTTTCAGGATGGAATTATCCCAGGTAGACACATTACTTGGAAGCACACGCATTCTAGAGATGGAGTTCCAATTAATGAAGCTGCCCAAAAAGCAATAGAATTGATGGTAAATGAATTTGGTTTAACATAAAATATGTTGATTATAACTTAATTACATTCATATTATCATGTGTTAAGCTTATATAGTGATTACTTAATTTGCAGGAAGAATATGAAAGAAAGAGCCATTCGGGAGAATTTATACCCATTGGTCACAAGGATATATTGGATCAATCGTTACAAACAAAAGAACATCCTGGACGTGTTAGAGGTGCTAGTTATGGGGTTACCATACTTAAGAGATATCACACACCCACACGTGAGAAGAACCCAATAAAGCCAAACAAAGGTAAAGGGAAGGTTGACAAGGAAAAACAACTTTTAGAAGAGAATATCAGGTTAAGGGCTGAGAATGAAGCACTTAAGTTAAAAAGTCCAGGTATCACTCAAGAGAGCAACACTTTTATGCCTCCAACAATTTCAACATTTCCTATCAATGACTTAGAGGTATGCATCACATATAATTACAAGTATAACATATTTCATTGTAAGCAATGCTAATATGGTTTCATCTCAATTGTAGGGAAGTCCATGTTATTTAGCTTTGGATGAATTAGACAACATTGTGGCTAAGGGTAAAGTTTACCAAACTAGTGACCCATATGCTAAAGTGCATCATATGCTTCTTGGTAAGTATAATGCACGAGTTAGTATTGAGAAGTCACTTAAAAATGAAGAATTTTTGCCAATTCCAATTGGAGATGAGTTGATGTGTGTTGGACAAGCTGAAGGATGTATGGTAGCTTGGCCTAAAAATTGGATAATCACCCAAAATGATTCGGTTAGCATACATTAACATTATTTCATGTGCTGATATCTGCAATTTTAATTATATTATTTAACATAATTTGTTGTTAAGCGTAGGCCTCCAAAAAGCAAATGAAGCCAAAGAAAAAAGTCACTTCTCATGTTCAAAGAATTGAAGATATTCCATGTATAGGTGATGGAGGTGCCATTGAACGTATGACAATGTATGCATGCAATAATATGATAGCTAATGGTGAATCATTTCAAATTAATGTCATAGACGCATTGGGCATTGAGGAGCCCTTGGAGGTTAGGAGCGAAGACATAATGCCATTATGTATTGTTGGGTGGCTACAAGCAACAATTATTGCAGTATATGAGAGGTAACATTTATTTAAACTTTTTATATTATTTATAAGTTTTTTTTTTCAATATTACGAAATATAGTAATTAGATTTTTTTCTAAGTATAGGATTTTATTTGATCACTTAACAAGAAATGTAAAAAATCACAAATTATATCGCTTTCTGCATCCTGCACTTATATCAAATCAATGGAGCCCTACTCTTGATGATCAAATCGATGCTCTCATTGAACGAATGCTTGGAGTAGAAGAGAATGAAAGACTTATTGTTCCTTATTGGCTATCGTGAGTATTTTATATACATATACTTTTCTTATGTTCTAATTTTATTAAGTCCTTATTATAACAATCATTTGCAATTAATTGTAGAAATCATTGGATGCTTGGGGTGATCCATCCATATAGTGGTGTTGTTGAGTGGTTTGATTCACTTGGAAACAGTCCACCACAAAGATTTCAAGATATGATCATTGGGTATTATTAACTTAATATATTTGATTAACATGATTTTAAATTATTTCTAATTAAGTAATCATGGATGATTGAATATGAATAATGTTTATTTATTATGTCGATATTATAGTGCTTTTTCTAGATGGTACCAAACTATAACACGTTCGTTTAAGCCACCACCTACTTTCCGGCCTATTAAGGTTAGTATATATTAATTTATCGTTTATTATATGTCTGTACATCTTTAATTAAAAGTAATTATTTAGATAAGCTATTCAAATTAATTAATTATGCAATTTATGTTTTATATATGTGTGTAGGCACCTATTCAAAATAATAGCATTGAATGTGGTTTTTTTGTGATGAGATATATGAGAGATATTATATATCAACCAAGAAAGTCTCGATCACTACTAGTAAGTTAACAAAATATTTATGATTGTACATACAATTATTTAGCTAGTAATTTTTTTACACTATTGTATTCATAAATTTTTAAGTATCATGTATTTCCTAATTATTTATAACTATATATAGATCTAATTACCTTTTTTTTAGTTTGCAGAAAAGAAAACATACACCCGAGAAGAACTTGATGTTTGTCGAAGAGAAGTATGTCAATTCCTTATTGATAGTATTGAAAGCACAAGTTAGACAATTAAATATATTACATTTTGATATATATTAGTTAGATTTAACTTGTATGTATATATAGTTAATTTAATTAGATTAGTGACATTAGCTATGTATTTTAATTTACTGAAATGACGACGCATTAATATGCATAATTTTAATAGAATATTTGTATGCTTGTTGAGATATGTATATAAATGTCTGATTAAATTCTGATAATATAGTGAGCAGGGATAAAAACAGGTAAGAATATATTAACAGAAAAAAATTATTAAAAAAAAAAAATTTTAACCTATAGGTACGGTTGTTAACCGTACCTAAAACCATGTAATAAATCAGACAACCGTACCCGTAGGGTTTTAGGTACGGTTGTTAACCGTACCTAAAACTCTACGGGTACGGTTACGAAACCGTACCTAAAACCATACGGGTACGGTTATTAACCGTACCTAAAACCCTACGGGTACGGTTGTTAACCGTACCCGTAGGGTTTTAGGTACGGTTACAAAACCCTACGGGTACGGTTGTTAACCGTACCTAAAACTCTACGGGTACGGTTATTAACCGTACCCGTAGGGTTTTAGGTACGGTTACAAAACCCTACGGGTACGGTTGTTAACCGTACCTAAAACTCTACGGGTACGGTTAACAACCGTACCCGTAGGGTTTTAGGTACGGTTACAAAACCCTACGGGTACGGTTGTTAACCGTACCTAAAACCCTACGGGTACGGTTAACAACCGTACCCGTAGGTCAACCTATAGCGACACGGGCTACGGGTACGGTTACGCGCTAAACGACAACCGTACCTAAAAGTCTATAGGTACGGTTAACAACCGTACCCGAAAGCCTTTTTCCTTATAGTGTAAGGCTCGTTTGATTAGGTGGATTCTTCTTTTGCAGGAATTTGATCTAACCATCAAGAATAAGAAAGGTGTTGAAAATGTTGTAACGGATCATTTTTCTCGTCTAGAGTTTAATGATTCTAAAGATAATCCACCCATCCAAGATGACTTCCCTAATGAATATCTGTTTGCCGTTAGCCAAGTACCTTGGTATGCACATATTATTAATTACTTGGTTTCTGGTGAAGTTCCATCTAACTGGAGTGCACAAGACAAACGAAAGTTCCTAGTTGAGGTAAGAAATTTTTATTGGGATGATCCATATTTGTTTAAGTATTGCCCAGACCAAATTATGAGACATTGCATTCTTGAAGGTGAGATTTATAGTGTCCTAAACTTTTGTCATTCTGAGGCATGTGGTGGTCATTTTTCTATGAAAAAAACTGCAGCTAAAATTTTACAATGTGGCCTTTATTGGCCCACTTTGTTTAAGGATGCTAACTCTTTTTGTCGTTCTTGTGATAGATGCCAAAAGTTGGGTGTGCTTACTCGACGTCATATGATGCCTCTTAACCCTATACTTAATATTGAGATATTTGACTGTTGGGGTATTGATTTTATGGGACCTTTTCCCTCATCTTTTGGTTATCTTTATTTCTTCTAGCTGTTGATTATGTGTCCAGATGGGTGGAGGCCGTGGCTTATCGCACTAATGATAATATAACTGTGGTAAAATTCTTAAAAGCAAATGTGTTATCTAGGTACGGTATGCCACGTGTCATCGTTAGTGACCAAGGGACCCATTTTTGTAACCGTTATTTTGAGGCTTTGATGCGCAGGTATGGTGTTCTACATAAGGTTTCTACAGCATACCATCCCCAAACCAATGGCCAGGCTGAGTTAGCTAATAGGGAGATTAAGCAAATTCTAGAGAAGACGGTTAATCCAAACCGTAAAGATTGATCCTTAAGACTTTCTGATGCACTGTGGGCATATCACACTGCTTACAAGACCGTCCTTGGAATGTCTCCTTACATGCTTATCTATGGAAAATCATGTCATTTACCTGTTGAGTTGGAACATAAGGCTTATTGGGCTGTTAAAGCCCTTAACTTTGATTTGAATGTTGTAGGGCTTAATAGGAAGTTACAGTTATCAGAGATAGAGGAATTGAGGAATGACGCATATGATAACTCTCGGATTTACAAAGCAAAATTGAAAGTGGCTCATGACAAGCAGATCCTGAGGAAGAACTTTGAGCCAAACCAATGAGTTCATCTTTATGATTCCCGGTTGCATCTTCACCATGGGAAGCTAAGATCGCGATGGATCGGTCCATTTGTTGTGAAACAAGTTTTTCCCAACGGTGTTATTGAGATTGAGGATCCAACTGATGGGAGAATTTTTAAAGTTAATGGACAACAGTTGAAAAATTATGTGGAGATGATAGATTTTTCTATGTGTTTTGAGGAGATTCATCTTGTGAATCCCATCTACCTTCATTGATCAGGTGTTATTTATTTAGTTTTTTTTTCGTACATTTATATTATTTTAGTTTCTTCATTTATGTTTTATTTTTATTTTGTTACTTTACTTTATTTTTCTTGTCCCTAGCTAACCTATTTGAAGATAATTTTTATATGAAATTTCATCACTCAGGTGTCAGGTGTCTTCTATACTTTACTCTTTCATTTAATATATTATTTTTGAGACAGTGAGGACACTGTTTGATTTAGGTTGGGGGCCTCTCTATAGATTGTTTTAATGTCTTTTCAAGGCAAAACATACAAAGCTTACTTTGGGAGCAATTATGAATTCGGTATGTGGGCTAATAGCAACTTCTTTGAAAGCAAACTGGAGTTTTTTACTCAAATAGCAAATATTTGTGTAAAAGAGGTTTTTGGACTTAAATAACACTTTTTTAGGTTGAAACGGTGAGTTTCATTTAGGTCGTGGATACACTTTTTACAGAAATGCCCTTTTGTCTACTTCTT
Source organism: Elaeagnus macrophylla (assembly GCA_029378325.1). Taxonomy (NCBI): domain Eukaryota; kingdom Viridiplantae; phylum Streptophyta; class Magnoliopsida; order Rosales; family Elaeagnaceae; genus Elaeagnus; species Elaeagnus macrophylla. The sequence continues at coordinate 11,011,184 of CM055644.1, read as the reverse complement.
TAATTTATAAGTTTGTAAAGCTCACAATATTTTTCTGAAAACTTTTTAAGGCTTACAAAAGTCATTGTATTTTAATTTTTATATACTTAGGTTAATTTTGATTTAATTTTATATTTATGTTTATGGCTCTGATACCAATTTCTGCACAGTTGTACATATTTAATTATTTTTTGTATTTTTAAGGAAGTGTTTCTAAATATTGTATGATTTTAAGGAATAAATTTATTTTATAAATA
>CM055644.1:10950849-11010848 GCA_029378325.1 Elaeagnus macrophylla | reverse complement strand
CACACTATATAATGATAGCCTCTAATTGACTTAATTGATCAGAAGGCATGAACTAATCTGATTTTTATATGTGAATTATTATCAGATATGGTTGTTATTTTTAATTAACCATTATACAGTAAACGTTCTGATAATATTTGAATTCTACTCTCTCATGTTTATCTATACTAGCAAAACGCACGTGCTATGGACGTGTAAACTGGGGCGGAGGATTGTGAGGATTAAGCATGGCTGCAACCCCAAGCCATTTTTTTTACAAAAAAAAAAAATAATTGCATGTATATTTTTAGTATTAAATAAATATTTTATTTATAATAATATATTATGTATAATTTTTATGTACATATTTTAGAATATATTAACAATATTTAATAAATACGTAGATAAAAAAAATATGAATTTTAAATAAAGTGATTAAATATATATATTTTTTCATGTATTTGGTAACTATTAGTAACAAATATAAAATTATAGTCATATATTATTTAAAAATTCTTCTTAAATGTGATAATCTAAAAAAAAGTTTAAATATTTAACTTTAAACTCAACATTATAAAAAAAATTAAAAAAAATAAGTATATGATAAGTTTCTTATTAAAGTTTTAAAGTTTATGTTTATCATATTTTATTTTAACCCAAAATTTAACTTTATCTAATATTATATTATTTGACATTCTATTTTAAAAATCTTTTAGAATTTATTTGAAATTTTTTTAAATAAAAATTTTATTATTTTTATTATTATTAGTTAATCTTATATTCTTTATAAACATATATTTTTAAATATAGTTTCAAGCTTAAAATTTTAAAACATATTTTACTTTTTATATTTTCATATGTTTATTTTAGTTATAACAACTATAAATTTTAATGTATTTAATTAAGCTTTCTATTTGCTTAAATTTTTTAGTTAATACATTTATTTTATTCATGAATGATACTAATACTTATTAACTTATTATATATTTTTTTAATTTTAGTTATAAGTCAATTATAATATGTTAACTCTATATTTTTTTAGCGCTAACTCTATGTCTTTATTATAATATGACATAACAAATTCAGTATTGGATTGAGTATAATCTACTATAACTCTTATTATTTTTTTACTTTGTATAAAAAAATGAAATTTCAGCCCCCCTTATTTTATTTTTCTAGCTCCGCCCCTGCATGTAAAGTAAAAAAAATTATTTAACAAAAAATAAAACTTGAAAAAAATATAAGGCAATCAATTTTAGAATAAATTATTCGAATAACTCTTCTAAAGTTTGTATATTATTTTTTTTCAACCTCTATATAATTTTTTAATATAATTTATATTTAACTAATTTATATATTTTTTTTTAAACTAAGATTATGAAAATGTAGATAAAGGTTGATACTTTAAAGTTATTATTTCTTTAAAAAAAATAGCTGAAAATGATGATTGATGAAGTTTGATACAATTTAATTCAAAAACCAACTATAAGGATTCAAGTGATGTTTTATATTTTCTTTTATCTTTTTTTTTAATAACAAATTTCTCACTTTTTATGTAAGAGGAAAGTAAATTTTGAGAACAAGAAGAAAAGAAAGGTGAATACTGAGAGTAAACATGCATATAATTAATATATAGTACTACTTCATCCCTACTTTATGAGTAATAAATAATTTAGGGTAATAATATTGCCACATTTGTTATTGTCATAATAAAATTGTATAAATCGTCTGTTGTATTTTTTCAATTAATTATATTTTATTAATATTATTGCTAATTAAATTTTTCATATAAAGAATTGTTGTAATAATAACAATTTAAATTATGATAATATTACTATTCATAATTTATCCATATTATAATTAGAAATAGATTATTGGGTGCATTAAAATTTAAAACATAATTATTACTTTTTTTTATTGGCATATAATTATATCTGAGATGGCCTTTCTTATATTCATATTTTTGTTGAAAATATTTTATTTTATCACTTGAACGATCGATCATGTATTTAAAAAAATCATAAATAATTAATTAGTAATAAAATATTTAACATATGTATTAAATTTTGTTTTAGTAATTTAATGTAATAGCATTAAAGAGACGTCAATCCAAATTTGATTGATAGGTTTATTTTGGTGAATTTTGTATACTTATAAGTATTAATATATTATAAATGACCTTATAAGTTTAGGTATTTTGAGTGTAAAGTTTGTTTGTTTATCTTTAGTGGCATATATATATATATATATGTGTGTGTGTGTGTTTTATAAATTTTAAGCAACATGTTATTTTTAATAATATTATTATTTTATTTTGTTGTTATTTATTATATGTGAACATTGATTTTTAGCAAAACAAGAAGAAAAAAAATACCCATGTTATATTTATCTAATATTAAGTTATAAATTAATAAATTTGTAAAGAAGTATGTAATTTTTTTTTTTGGCTAATTAACAAATATGAGGAAAAAAAACAATTATGAGAAACTCAAAAATATGCTAATGTGAAAAGAAATATTTGCATTGATCTTAAAATTTATTCAATTAATATAAGTATTATGCAAAAATTAATATTAAAATTCACTCTTACAGGAATGACCATGGCTCTCTTCTATTTACAAAATTATTAACAATATAATTTGTAAGTATTAATATATATATATATATATATATATATATATATGAATGTATTCTTCAAAATTTAGAAGATTCTCATATCTTTAATTATCATTAAATAAAATTAGTTATTTGACCATGTAAATACTTTTTTTTTTTTTTTGGCAATAACAATGCAAATACTTGAATTTAATTAAAATTGACAATTTTATATGCTAACTAAATATGAAGATCAAATCTACAACTAAAAGTATTATTTTTTTATAATATGGTAATAAAAATAAAATTTAACTAATTTGATTGTAAGTTGATATTTACATCTATCAAAAATTATACACGTATTCAAAAACCATGAACATGCAAAACCAAATAATGAAAGTCCATGCATAAGAAATAACAACAACAATCACAACATAAGTTTTAATTGAAAATAAAGCCTTATTTTTTTACACTTTTATCAGGACACTATACTCAAAGTTTTTTTTATGATACAACAAAATTCAATTTTTTAAAATAGTTGCCAAAAACTAACCATACATTGTTTATTTAAAACAAACTATATTATTGATACGACATTTAGAATAAACTATAATAGTAAAAATAAAATAAAAATACTCATATAATTAAATGTTGGTTTATTCATATAAAATATGACTAATTAGTTATTTCATAAAGAGATGAAAAATACATAATCGATAAAATAAACTTAGAATAAGAGTAGAAAGGAAAAAAAATATATTTTAAAAATCAAATGTTCTGGAAATACAAGAAGATGAAACTGAAGGAAAAATGTATTATTATCTTGATTACAATTACATGAATTATAAAGGTATATATACATAAGAAGACTAACTAATAAACTCTAACTAACTACTAACTCTAATATCCCCCCTCAAATTGATGGTGGAAGAAGAACCATCAATTTGATGTACAAGAAACAAAAAAATACGCTGAAAAACAAAACCAACATACGCTCGTAAAAGAGTACGTAATGTTGAAACTCATGAAAGTTAAGTGATCAAATACACTAGCCAAAGAGAAAACAAACAATGGGTTGCTAGAAGCAAACGCCAATACTGAGCATCAGGTCCTAGCCTCACTAGGAGAAACTGAATGTAAGGCTCCATCTCTTAAACACGAAGATGAGCGAAAAACAAACATCAGGTCCTAGTCTCATTGAAGGAGAAACTGAATACAAGGCTACATCTCTTAAACACGAAGATGAGCGAAAAACAACCATCAGGTCCTAATCTCATTGAAAGAGAAACACTAGGAGAAACTGAATGGAAAGCTCCAACTCTTCAAATACGAAGAGGAGCAAAACCAAATGCTCACAATAGAGCAAGAATTATATCAAAAATTAAGTAGAATTGATGAAACTCCGATCTTCAATTCTTGAAGAAGAACCAACTCAAAACCAAGAGTTGACAATTATTACTGAATCCATTAGTAGAAACTTGGATATACTGAATCAACTAAGAACCAAGATTTAACACCAACTGAAGGAATCCCAAACTATGGAGAAACAAAACCAAAGAACCATGTAACAATGGCAATAACAGCCAACAAAATAGGTCTCATTGATACACAAATGCTAAGAGAGAAAAAAGTTATACTAAAAATAAGTGAATCACCATGAACAACTTGTGCAATAGCAGCTGAAATTTCTTTAGGAGTAGAACTCCCAGCCTTCTGCACTGTAAATCTGAAAAATCGGTTACTGAATATACTCAAAGAACCAGCGATGAAAAACTTTGGCATTATTTCTTGCCTGCAAAATTGAGACCAAAGATATCCCAATTCTAGTAAGTAATGGTGGACTGGACAACTTGGACTTCGGGTTAGCAGAATATGCTAAAGGCGAAGCAGAGAGGAGTTTCAGCACCAGGCTATTAGAAGGATTTACTGTGTGACCCACGCCTTGGAAAAGTACAGGAGCCTCAATCTTCTTGCTTCCAAACAGTACAACAAAATTAATGAAATTGTCACCGGCAATAACAATGCCATCTTTAGTTGCATGAGCGAGTATGTAAGCACAAGAAACACTCCTGGACAGGCCTTTTCCATCTTCTCCTTAATCAAATCAATTTTATCGAAGCCTCTAAGGGTCTGATTTGGAACAGCCTGCCTCTCGATTGACTGATTTTTATTACAATGACTATCATCTAACAAGATGAAAGCAGCATAGCCCTGAATAAAGCAGTCATGGAAGAAAAGATGAAGCAGAGTCGGAGAGACATTTTTCTGGTTGTTGTAAATCTGAGCCATTCTTGATCTAATAATACTTTCAACTTGAGGACAAGTAAATCGATAGTAATCATATTCAAGATCGAGGTTTAAATCGACCCAAATCTCATCAACGTCGAACCACAAAAATAACCTCTGGACCTGAATCCCCTTAAGATCCATGATCGAACCGTACCCTAACTTCCTGAATATTCTCGTGACTGATTGTTTCCAACTACCAAAACTGTAAGGCACATCATCAGAATGCAATCGAAACTTGGTCCTCTTGAGCATCAAATTAAGTGTTGCCCATGTGTTATCTGAACATCGAAACCTTCAGGGGAGGCAGCAGAGGCCGAGGAAGCGTAGCCATGATCAGAATCAAGATCGAGGAAAAGGAAAACAGCAAGAGCCAAGAAATCTATAGCCATCAAGAAGAGCAACCCTAAGAATGAATTCTGTTGCCAAATTGGGAAATCAGATTGTGAAGACCTTTTAGCTTCTCTGAGAATGAACCGATTCGGTTTTGGGGACAACGAAGAAGAAGGTGTACTCCACACCAAAGCTTTTTCATCGTCGAATCTTGCCGCCATTTTCACAAACTCATAAAGAAAGAGAACTGAGAGATCGAGAACTAGAGGCAATGGTTGGAATAGAGAAGAGTGTTGTAGTTTCAGAGACGAAGATGAGTGACAAGAAGCTTGTTGTCGTTGTCAATAGTGAAGAGGCCAACCCGACTACTACTGTTGGAAATGAGTCACCAAAGAAGAACATCCAAAAATCCTAAACTCTCATTCTCGTGGGTACAACCTTTTTCTGTAGTTGTTTTCCTGTGAATTTTCTACACTTTATGTCGATCTGATACATTTCTTGGATAATCTGACTCAACTCATCAAACCATTTGTATATTCTTGAGATAAATCTTGCGATAGAACCTGTAATTGAAATAAATCTTGCAGCGGATTGGATTAATTTTTCCAAGATTCATGAAGCTCTAAGCTTCATGGCTCTGATACCATTCTAGAAATACAAGAAGATGAAACTGAAGGAAAAATGTATTATTATCTTGATTACAATTACATGAATTATAAAGGTATATATACATAAGAAGACTAACTAATACACTCTAACTAACTACTAACTCCAATAAAATGAAAAAATAGACAATAACCTAATATATAATCATATACCACAAGCTACTCCTTATTAACGAATTTGATATATAAAATTCTACTGCAAGGAAGAGATATGAAAAAATAAGGAATGTTAGTTGATTATATACACCAAGATATATATAATAAAAAAAAATGTAGTGCATTAATATATACACCAACATACATACAATATTATACTTAGAAGAGTTATAAGAATTTAAGTGTAATAAAAATATAATAGTCAATTATCAATTAAATAATTTTGAAAATATAACTTGAGAGTTAAAATATCAAAAAATAAGTTATTTTTCATTTATGTTGCATTTAATTAAAAATTTGATCTTCAATAATAATTATAAATTAAATTTTTCTATCAAAGTGAATATAGTTATAAGTTAAAATTTAAATAGAAAAAATTGAGATTAATATAATACATTTTACTGAAAAAAGAGTAAAATTGTCATAACGAGACCTTTGATTTTCAATGATTAAATGGAGGTTTTGGATATATAACTTCTCTTAGCTGTTAATTTTTCTTAGCCTTTAATGCCATTTCTAAGCATGTGATAATAATTTTTTAATGTCATTTATTGTTGATGTAAAGTGGCCATTAGTAATAATTTTTTTAACACAAATGTCCGAAGCTTTATATTTATATATAATTAGATGTAAATTATTAACAAATAGTAGAAATTCGTAATTAGATGTTAATTAAAGTTTTAAATCTGTAAACCATTTAATGCAATTTCTAAGCATGTGGTAATTTTTTTTGAATCATGTGGTCATTTTATTTATTAATGTTTAATAAAATAGCGGCTTTTGGTATAAATTTGCTTAGCTGTTAACTTCTCTTATCTATTTAATGTCATTTTTAAGCATGTAGTTATTTTTTTTTTAGTCATGTGGTCATTTTTTCATAAATATTTAATACAATAGCATCTTCTTAGTTTATTAATATAACTTCTCTTATTTATATTTAAGTTTATTTTAAATTGAAAAAAAATTAATAATAATATTTTCAATAATTATTAAGGATCTTAATTAATTATTACTTATATATATTAAAATTTTAAGTTTATTTTATTTTAAATAATGAAAATATTATAAATTACGAGAAAATAAGAGTAAGATGAACATTTACTTTTCAAAACCTGAAGTCGACTCTCACCTTTAAGGTAGATATAATAGTAGATATAGATGGATATGACTACCACTTTTTCTTGGAAATTTGGGATTTGATCGATTTGTTCATATACAATAAGAGGATGAGATAATTTAATTATTGATATTCTGTATACAATAAGAATAAGTCAGATATATGATTGTTATCGTCTAGCTTGTGATGAAAATTTATTTATTAAGTAAATTATCAATTTACTTTAATTAGCAATAGATTAATTCATGTAAATTTTTACATTATCTAATTTTTTTTAACTTGGTTGCTCTACAATAATTTTTGGAAACCGGTAATACGAATTGTAACACCCCATTTTTTACATGAATTAAAATTTTAATCAAACTTATATTTTCAAAATTTTTATTATCTTACCTTCAATAATTAGAAAATGAAATTTATGAGTATAATTTTGTGATGTGAAGATATTATAATAAATCAAAAGTGTTTAAATTAAATTGTGAAAAATTAATGCAAAATTCCCAAAATGCTCCTAACTCTAAAAACTTTCCTTGGTAAGAGACAAGGGTATTTTAGTCTTTTTATTTTAAAAATGATTTATCACCGGCAGCCACTCTTTTGTCTCCTCCTAATGACACATTTAAAAAAAAAAACAAAAACGGTTGAGTATGACTTGTGAGGACACTTGTCGTCAAATAACAATGTCTTAAACCTTCATCTCCCATGCCTACACTCTTACAAGATAAGAGCAGCCCTTGCCTTTCCTCTCTTTAGCCAAAACTTCACTCACACCGTAAGGAATAGCTTCCTTGTTTTTCACTTCTTTCTTTCTTCCATTTGATCTACAAGAAAACTCAAGAATAACAAACAAGAATTAAGAGAAACATCCTTAATCAAACAAGGTATACTTGACGTTATTTATTTTCTCTTTTCCTTCCCTTTAATTATACTTTTAATTTTGAATCTGAAAAACAATTTTAACACAAAAGGATTAGCCATGAATGAAGTTTTCAAAAATAATCCAAGAACAAGTCATTTGTAATGTTTGAACTTCATGAAAAACTGTTTTTCTGAAAATTGTAATGAAAATTGGGAAACTTATACAACGAATTTTGGTCTGTGAATTATATTTATGAATAGATATGGATGTCTATTTTATAATAAATTTTACAGTTCGTAATTTGGAGTTTTCTACGCAAAGTTATACCTAATTAAATGAAAGTTGTTTTATGAAACACGAACAGCAAAGGCTCTCGGTATTTTTTATATTTGGAATGGTTATACAATTTGTATTTGAGCAAATTATATCTTGTTTTAAATCTTGACATGTCTAGTATTTGAAACATTTTACGGTTTATTATTTCGATATTTCTAGACAAAGTTATGGCTATTTAATCAATGATATGTCAAGTAAAAGGAGTGCTGGGAAAACTGTTTGAAAAACCAATCGGATTTATGTAATTTAAAATAGTTTTAATGATTGGAATGGGATGAATTATATGTTTTTTTAAAGCTTACGATGTCCAGTTTAATATGAATTTTGCGGTGTACTATTCTGAGTTTTCTAGATAAATTAATAGTCATTTAACTAAAGGTATGTTTTGCTCCAATTGTGCTGAAAAATCAGTTTTGAAGTAATTGGTTTTCCAATGACTCATTTGATAATTGAGTGTGTAATATCTGATTTTTAAGATTGAAATGCCTAATTTATGTATATTTTTACAAAAATGAATTTAGACATTTCTACCAAAAATTATATGTGAATATATAAGGGTAGGTTAAGGGTATCCTAAAACTACTTAAAAACAACAATTAACTATTAACAACCCCTATTTTGGATATGTTGAAGTGTTTTATTAGTTTGACTTAAGTAAGCAAACTATGTTGCAATTCTTGTTCTAACACAAGTATGATTATCTAGGAAGAGTTGAGCAAGCAGATCCTACAGTACACGTAAAGAACCAACAGTGACAAAGTACAGTGAATGGATATCTAATTATTTCTAAAGCATGGATAGCATTATTTTTAAAAAACATTCATGTTCAAGTAAATTCAATTTGTACAAGTTGCATATTTATGGAAAAGTGCATTCATGTTAAGTAATATATCAACTTCAAAAACTTGTATACCATGAAAATATATTTCATTTTTATTAACAAAATCAGTCAAGTAAATGAAAGAAAATTTACAAGCAAGCTATGATTGAATCAATTTTCTTACTTATACTAAGTTTTATACAAGCTTGCAAGTTCAACAAATATTTTACAGTTGTCAGAGTACTTCCCCTCATGTATTAATGATGGTGGGCTATACTCAGCATTCAGATAATGCAGTGGCTTGGTAAGACATCATGACCAACAGATTTGGTCCAGTTCAATTTACTATGATGTTTACCAACTCAGTATGATATTACAAGTTTAGTATCATGTTACAAGTTCAGTATAATGACACATTCAGTTAAGTCAGTGCATATGACTCATGTATTAGCAGAGCCAACTGAGCCATTTTAGTGGCTATATCAAGTTCCCCACACGTGTAGTTGAGAGCTAGTGCTAGTACTAAATGTCTCCTTATTGTGCAAATAAATTTTCCACACATGTAGTTGAGAGCTAGTGTTAGCACTAAATGTCTCCTCCGTGTGCGATCAGATCCCCAAGTGCTCTTGGCGATAAATAAACACTTCTCATGGTTATGCATTTTATTTATATACTAATAATCATAGCATCATCATATTCTAAAAATCAAGTACATATATTTTTATCAGAATGTCATTTTGTTTTAAATCATGATCATATCATTTACAGTTTCTTTTACAGGTACAAAATTATGATGATTTCATGAAACTCAGTTATGCATTTATGAGAACATTATTTTATCACAAAGACTATACGCAGATTATTATTATCGGAAAAAATTCAATTATACCCCTGAGGTTAAACGTTTCTTCAAAAATAACCCTAACATTTACAAAAAAATCTTAAATAACTTTGAGGTTTAAGGGTATATTCAGAAATACCCCTCTGATCTAACACCCGTTAGAAATTTCTGTTTGTCCTGACACAATTCAGAATTAACATTTAAAAATTAATATTTATACTAGAAACCGTTGGAATTACAACGGTCACGAGTTTCTCAACTATAAATACTTCAACTCTACCCCTAACAATACAAAGCACACCAAAACAGACCAAAACAGTCCATGGCTTCCAATACTTCATCTAACATTAATGGAGAAGTCATAAAATTCAAAAACAGATATTGTTATTGTGGAAGAAAAGCTGGAATCAGAATTTCTGAATCAAAAGGAAATCCCAACAAGTTATTTTTCTATTGTTCTCTTGATAAGTGCAAATATTTTTCATTTTGGGATCCTAATGGAGAAGAATGCAATATGAGTGATGCAAGTAGCAAGAATGTAGATTTGCATGAAATAAAATTGAAAATTACAGCCCTTGGAGCAAGGATTCAGAATATGGAAGTTCAAATGCATAAAGAGTTTAAAAATATGAGGGTTGTGAATGTGTGTTTGTCAATTTTATTTTTACTTGTATTTGTAATTGTGCAATCTATAATTAAATGAATGAAGAAATGAAAGCTAAGTATGAATACTGTTGGTGTTTCACTTTCAAAAAGAAGATCCTCTTCAGAGGAACCAGATAAGTATGAATACTGTTGTTCGTGTAAAAGGGTATAGAGATCTTTTGTGAGCTTTTCAACAGGAGATTGATTAGGACGACTGATACAAGTCCTTTTCCTAGAAGGTACAGTAGTGTCCCATACCACAGACTGAGCTGGACCTAGAGAAAATCATCAAACAAGTATTAAGAAAAACTTCTCTAGTTTATGAGTTCTATTTGACATATAAAATATTAGAGTAAAGAAAAAGTACTCATGGTATAGTTTTTCAAATCCAGATTTAATAGTATTCAATTAAATAAACGCCAACTATGCAGAATAAAACTAGTTAAATCACTTGCAAAATGCTCAACTGAACATAATATTTTTTTTTAAATGCTCAACCTGTCAAATCACTTGCATCTGCAATGCCAAACTGTGCACAACTCTCAGAATTTGATATGGCGGAACCAAAACTTGATCTATTACTTGTGTCTTCATCGACTACTTTTCTGAATCCCCAGTTGTAGTCAGTAGAAACCCCTCCAACCAGCACATTGTCATGATTGTACTTTCTTTTAAGTGGTTTCATTTCTTGGTTCCTATTTATGGATATGCTCTTCACCTTGGTAACATTATGATCTTAAGGATCATCAGATTCTACTCGAGCATGAAGAGGGGTGTAATTCGCTAGTGTACCCTTAGTCCTCCATCGAGATCCACATGCATTACACGATACTGGCTTGTCAGAAGGCCCGTTACGCCAAAATGGGGTGCCTGTTGAAATAATCTATTCTTAGCAATCAGTATTATACAACTTGCACCGAAAAAAAGTGTGCAAATATGATGCACTCGAACATAGTTGAACAAGGTTTATTGGCCATCGCAAGAATCCCAATCAATTTGTATTATCAAATCAACTAGCAACCATACTCAAAACCATTTCAGATCGTCTAATTACATCATAATTCATAAGCCCAGATCAGGACACAATGACGCCCATAAACTATAAAATCTATCAAAAACTGCTACACCAGTAGAAATGATTCCATTATTTAGACTTTAGAACAGTGTCATGAACCTATTTAAATTGACTTTAGTCTCTAAATTTGAGCATTGCAATACTTACATTGTTTGTAACTGAACCATTCACTAACATTTGTTTTATAAATAACATTACAAAACTCATACACGCTATATCCTGACCTCTTATTATATGCCTCACAAGAGGCTATTGTGCCACCGAGCTACAATTTCTCGAGCACCATTCACTAACATTACAAACAGTGTTTAAGAGGTTGGCTCTATATTTGGGTTCTTAGTTGGAATGTTGGTATGCTGACTTATAGACTTTAAATACCCAGAACACAAAGGACTCCGACCTTAATTTTTAACTGGCAAAAAATTAAAGCGTTGAAATAGAACCAAACGGAAGGAAATATGAATCAGGAAGAAAAACGGTTAAGCTTGGAGAAAAAAAAAATTGATGAAGGAAACGAAAGTAACAAACAAAATTAAACCCAATCAATCCATTGCAGTCTCTCAAACAAGAAAACCAGTACTTGTGAATGCGAACAGAAACAAAAACTCAGACCAGGCGAAGAAACTTCTGGAACGCGAGGGTTTCAGAGCTTAAGTGCTTGGGTGAATGGCTTACGCGGGAAGCTAATTCCTAATATCTATGCAGATCTTTGTTTTTACCTTAATACCCCTAAATCACACGGTCAAATAACGGTGTTATACGGTGAGGGCACTTCTGACTTTTTCAAAAGGATAGGATTATTTTTGAAGAAATGTTAAAACTCAAGGGTATTTATGATATTTTTCCTATTATTATCAGCATGTATTTTATGATAATTCATAAACAATTCATACATAGTTTACATGAGTACTATATTATTTTATAAAACTTATCCACTCATTGAGCTTTCAAGCTCACCCTTTTACATTTATTTTCCTCCCCCAAATAACAGGTTTTGAGGCCACATCATGTGAGTCCGGAGGCTTAGGTTCCATCTATTGTTGTGTAGTCTAGGTTGTTTTCATCTCCTTTCCAGTTTGTTTAGTGTATTTTGGCTGTTATGTTTTGGACTAGTGATCAAAAGTCTTATGTGGTGAATAGTATGTATCTGACAGTGTATAGTTATGTTTGGCCATAAGCCCCTTTTTGGATATGTAAAATTATGTGAAGTTTGTTGGATTGTGGAATTCTATACTTTAGAAATGAAGTCATTTATTACAGGAAAGATAGTTTAATAATTAGGGGAAACTCTGCCCAAATTTTTGTAAATTTCTTACACCAAATTTTCAAGTTAAACCAAGGTCGATTCAGAATGTTAGATATTATGTTCCTTCAAGACATGTTACATGCTCTAGTGTTGAGCTGGGGCGGGTCTTGACACGAAGTTAACTATTTGATTAATTTGACCGGTTGTTTCGTGTATTAGATAAAGGTATGACCATATATGGTATTTTTAGGAAGCACATGGTATACTTAAATTCTATTACGTAACTATGATAATTTGATTGGTGTTCATTCATATTCATACATTATATGAAAATCATGAGTATTTATATCGGTTGACTATTTGATTACCATGCCAATTAAATGCAGCGATCATCTAGAATTATGTGTTCATAATTCAATCACCTGTTTTATGATATGGTCGTTTTAAATTAAATATAAAAGTTAATTAACTATATTAATTAAAACGTGTGGCTGTATGAAATAGTAAAATTTAAAATAGTTTTCTTTAGAAGACTAGTTTTTAATAGCTTTAGTGTTATTAGTCTTTTTTGAGAATGTTGTACATGGTTTTTAAGAAAGCTTTACCCCCTTAAATATTATTGTGTTATTATATCATTATTATTATTATGATAAAAATATTTTCTAAAATTTACATCTATAAGAAATAAGGGATTAGATTATTCTCTTAAAAGTGTGAAGAGCTATATTTTAGGATTGCATATATGTCATTTATTAAGAGCCCACAGTCTACGATATTAACGTAAATATATAATAGAGTACATCCAATACCTCGTGTATGCTATTAAGTAGCAACATTGACAGTAAAATTGATATCATAAAATATTATATATGTTATTTTATGAATAAAATTTGCTATTCAAGAAGCAATATAATAGTATTTATATAAATAGTACACATAGCCTACATATAACTATGAATGTAAGGGTATTTTGATCATATCATTCTTAGAAGTGAATATTATCTAATGATCATGTGTATGACTTGAGCTATTGGGTTCATATTTAATATAGACAAATAAAATTTATTTTGGAGTTGTTGTTATATTATGACTTATTTAAACTCCAATTTTATAATAGACTATGAGGTTTCACAAAAGAATAATAAGATAATGTTAATTAAGATCTAATATGTTATCAATATTATCTATTATATGTCTCTCTTTTTTATCTTGATTGACAATGATTATCCATAAAATTATGGATGAAGAAAGATAAAATGGGCTTGTAACTATTGCATATTAATTAAAATATTGAACATTTTTGTATCTCAAAGACACTACAATAGTACTCATTATTTGGTTTAGCACAATTTCATATATAATCTAATAAAATGTTTTGAATAACTAAAGTGTGATCAATTATATCACATATAGTTGTGCTTAAACTCTTCAAAGTTAAGAAATAATTTAAAATTTTGAATATATTTGACAATAATAGTATTCGAGACTATAAGCCTTAAATAAAAGCTTAAACTTGAAAAATTTTCCTAAAAAATCGATCTTATAATTAAAATTGTAAGGATGATATATATGTTAGTTTAAAGTATAATGCCACAAATATATGACTATAACTCAATATTTAAAAAACTTCTTTTAATTTATATCGTAAATATAAAATAAATTTTGATGGATAAAAACTTTTATAATTATCATAACCAAAATAAGTTATGAAGAATAAAAATTGATTCATTATACAATACAAAGTTAAATGATTGTGGACCAAAGTCCTAACCCTTCTTTATTTAGTAACTATATGTGTTACATGTTCCTAAGACAAAATAAACTTACTATATTTGATAGAAGTTGATAGTGAATCTCAAGCTTCTGAAAAAATTATATATTATGAAAATATTATTGTCAGTCTTATTATGAGAGCATGATATATTTTGGATTCAGTTTAATCCACAAATTTATTATTAAAATTTCTTAATTGTAATTTATATTTATGGCAAATTAAGTTGCATTATTTTTATTGCACTGACTCAACACATTGAAATGGAGTTACTAATAAATTTAAAGATATGTGTTTTGAGTTTTATTATTTATTTATGATTGAATACATTAGACACTTTAAAGAGTAAGCAGGCTTATTAAATAATTTTTATAATAAAAATAATTTTCTCAATTAAGAGGAAAAAATATAATGGCATAAAATTACTTAAAATGAATATATTTATGGAACATGAAGTTTATAAAATTACTCAATAATACAGTACTATATGTGTATTATATATTGTTGATGCATTTAGATAATGAAAAATTTAACTGCAAATATTCATAATTTATCTGAAGTTTGCTAATTATATTGATTTAAAAAAATATAATTATTGTTGGAATAAAATGAGTTAACTCTCAAAAAAATGATATCATTAACTCCTATAGAGTTTCAGGTACCTGATATAAAATAATATCATTTTGACTACGAAAGGAAAAAAATATTAATATATTAATATTGTATAACTATTTTCTTTCATATCTCGTTTTAATAAGAGATGATAACGAGATTAATATTAATAAAAGTTATTAAATGTAAACAAAGAAAAGTATTAGCCAAATATAAAATATTATTTTAGGCACATATGCATTCACTTATGCACAAAGTACAAATAGATATAATATAAACACCTGAGATGTTCGTTAGATTATAAGGATTAATTGTCTAAATACCTAAAAATATAAAATGTATTGAAAATATATGAATTTATATAAAATATGATGAAGATAATTTAAAAATGTGAGTAGTATTCACATAATATTGGTATATATGTAGCCACTTATGTGAATAAATTAATAGTACTTATTGCTTATAAAAACATTAATTTTAAATGTCATATATCATTGTGATAATTCATAGGCATGTACCATTAAAGTAATGTGAATGACTACATGAATTTTAATAGATATCTAGTGCATTCACATTAGCATATTTTTACATGTTTTATGACTTTATTATAGATACAAAATATGTTGATTTATTTTATGTGCCCTTAAAAATATGGCAAAAATAAATAATTATCTTAAAGAGAGATAAACTTGTATTGAATTACTTTTTATAGATAAAACATATATGCATATTATATATCCACTTATTATTTAGTTGTATAATATAAAAATTATCTCCTATTGTTCTTTAGTTTATAACCAGTTTGCACTATTTAATAAAATAATTGATGCTCAGTATATTTATTGATATTAATGAATGCTATCAGAGCATATACTAATTTGAATCTTATGAAAAAATAAAATGATGAGTTTTATTATAAATTAGATATAAAAATTATCATTATTACTACAATATATTTTATAAGTGCAAGGTTTCTAATTAATTTTGTAATGATTGACAAAATAAGCTATTTTGTAGAATAACATATGCCTTACAAATTAATGTTTAAATATAACATGTTATCGATGTAAAAATATTTGGCCTATAACTATAAAATTGTATTACATATGAAGTTAAGTGACAACCAAATAAATTCACTCGCAATGAGTTATTACATTTATTTTAATATTTGAGAGATTGCTATAACAATGTTAAAATATGTCAATTAAAAAAAAATTCATGTTCAGCGATTTTCATCATCAGTAGGAGCACATCTATATACGCGTTGTAATCTTTTTTCTTTCCACGGTTTAGTTCCACTGGATTTTTTCTGAAAATGTTTTAATGTAGCAACTTAAGCATATTACATTAAAATAATGTACTGTTTTTTCATTTGATAGTTTTCTTGTCCCATTGATTTTTTATAGCAAAATTTTTTAACGATGCATGTTCTCAACGCATTTAACATCCAAGAGTAGTGTTATAATTTGGATGTCAAATCTTAAATATATATATCTATCTTATGGTTAAATTTATTTTAAATGAAGATTTATCTCTATTATATCTTAAATTTGTATTTAATTATAGAGTTAATATCTATCATATCTTAGATTCAAAATTCATATTATATCTTATAAATTCTATAAATAAAATATTTGCAGTATATTTAAAATACAACAATTAATAAAAATTATTTCGTCAATTTACTCTTTTTACTTTTCTGCTTCTTCTAGTTTTCTTTTCTTATTTTCTTTAATTTTATAACAAATTTAGTTTTTTTCGATTGTTTCGGTTGGCGAAAAAACGTTTAACAATTTTTAAATTTAACTTAATAAGTAACATTTGTTTAAAAAATTTCACATATTATACTTTAGTCCTCCTAATAAAATTCTTTTAAACTAGTCTCCTACTTTTCTCATTATAAATTTAATCTTCTTTTCTTTTTTCTTTTTAATTCTTAAATCCCTTACTTTTTATCTTTTTTTTTTTTCCTGTACTTTTAAAATTTAGTTTCGATTTTAAATTTTGGTAATTTAAAATGCAGAAAGTGAAAGTGAATTAATTGAAATTGACATCAGATAGAGCCATTCCAAAATCAAAGACTCGAAATATTTTTAATTTTTCTTAAGCAATTTGATTAGACATTATTGTGACCAGTGGACCATAAATGTTTGAGTAATACGATAAGTAAATATGAAACCATAATATTTCAAAGGAGTTTTGGTTGAGCATGCAAATTCTTGCACTTATTAGCAATTTCAGGACAATATTAAAATTTCAAGACATCATTATTCACAAAAATTACGGAAACCCACAAGAGAGAGAATTTGAATGAGCACCAACACAATGTTGCCTCGTTCTAAAATGGTAGTATTAGACTTGGGCAAGAACTTAAGCTCATACCCCTTTTCCATCATCCCCTATTTATCTATGTACAAATGATACAACTTTTAGATGTCCCAATAGAGACATCTGATAAAATTGAGACTATACAACTTGAAGAAGCTTTAAAACCTAAAACTAACTCAAAACAAAAATTTAAGGTTTATATTGCATTGATGTGGATGCGCTGGAGCAGGAACGACTTCTTGCAGTTGATACGCCTTGAGGTTGAAACAGCTTCTTTCCATTCACAATCACTTGATTTATGTAATCCAAGCGAATCAATTTGAAATTGTACTCCTTATTAAATTAGTGAAAATGAAGAATCATAAGAAGACACTTTGAATAAATAAAAGAAGGGAGCAAATGAGTCATCAAAGTTTGGAAAAAAAGTACCTTTCCTTTCCAAGAAAAATCATACTGGTGACAAACGGGTTCTAACAGTATTAGTTGATCTCCCTTTTTGAACTGTGGGAAGAAAGTCCAGTATGATATTATTGACATAACTGTAACTTTTGTTCATGAAGATAAGCAATGAGTTTCACTACCACATAATCACTTTTTCAAGATGTCAAATATTGGAGCGTGAACCCTAATTCATGTGTAACAACAAAATTTTAGAAAATGAGAAACCAAAAACCCAGTTGCTGAATCACTTGTATGCAATGAAATAACCATCCAAAGAGCAGCTTGTTTTAGAAAAATTTGTCTTAAAATCAGGCATATAATAAAAGTGTCTTAAATAAAGTCAAACAATTTGTGATGCTGTTCAGTGAAAAATCCATGAGAATTTTAACTATTATGAGGTTGGCGATTTGTTAATAATTGTCAGGAAAATTCCTGTCAAATAGAGGTTGAGTATGATTTTGGACAGGGACTGACTAATTACAAGTATGGAAAATTCTATGGTAATTATGTCAATAGCGTTGAAGTCACCTGCCACTACAAGAAGCTCAATAGTGTTGCTAGTAAGATTTAAGCAGCTAGATTTTACCGTTTTATATTGCAACCTGTGCACTGATAGAGCAAAGCATTCTGTCTCTGAGTCACATATCAAATAGTACCTAATTAAGAGAATCCAATAGAACAATTAAAAATAGTGATGATATATAAAACTGTTTTAGCCTGCCACTAAGATTTAAAAGCACAAGAAAACGTGAATGGGCAAAGGGAAAAATATAAACAAAAAGAATAGGAAAATAAAGAGTAAGATGCAACACCCTGAAAAAAAAAAACAGAGAGAGAGAGAGAGAGAAAAATAAAGACATCATTTTAATTTCATAATTTTAGTAGTTTTGTGATGTAGCATGAAAAATACAATATCAGTCTATCATTAATTTTAAAGAAAATATAAGAAACTAGAAGACCAAGTGCTGGGTAGAAAAGGACATACATAGGAGGAAAAATCTCATGTTTGACAAAGGATAGCACCTTTGCCAGAACTGCAGTTCCTTTGTTCGGACCCTCTGACAGAATATTGATCGTAACCCTTCTGTATAAGGCAAAACTTACTAACGTATGAAAATGTGTCACCACAAGCACCAAAAAGGGGAAAAACATAATGATTGGTTCTGAATGACTAAAACTAAAATACATGCAAGAGTCAGGTAGCTTACGTTTTAAAGAAGCTAGATCTGATGCCACAGATCCCAGTGTCTTAGCCTAGCATATTCCTGTAAATGAAATGTAACACATCTTTCAGAACGGATACTGGTTATTATGAGATTTTTGAGTAACATATTAGAGTAAACTCATGCTATGCAACATTCACTCTAGAGTGTCCTTAAGTATTGTGATTCTCAAAGTCGTTATTTATGCAACATATATTTAACTAAACTTCTGATTTGTTGCTACTTCCTCAGGTCCACTCACTCTGCTCAAAATGCACACTAAATGATCTTCAACCCAAACGTCTTGTTGCCTATAGAGGGTAAGGAGGGAGGAGGGCAGGAAAAGAGAATTTGCATTACCTTCAAGGTATCATCCAACTTGTCAAGAAGGTTAACAGTATCTTGAATCATTTCTGAAACCATATGTTCAGTATACATTAAAGCAGTAGCATCTTCTAATCTAGTGAGAGCAATCTCAAAATTCTCCAAATATATGTGTGCCTGACAAAGAGACACATTAAATAACTCTAAGAAAGAAGACGCATGCATAAGCTCACAACTAGACATGTAGCAAAAAGTCAATGTAAGATATGACAAATTAACTTTTTAATTACTTATCCACATTTTTATGTACTTACTCACAAGGAAACTATCAATTGTGGTTATTACATCTGTATTTGTTTCTCCATCAGTGTAACCAAGTATTACAATTGAATCAGTTTCCAAATGTTTATAAATAAAATAATTTTCAAAAGACCATGCAAACAGTAAAATTATTACACAGTCATCTACTTGAAGGACAGTTTAAAAGAGTTCCCCGTGATTTAAGAAATCAAACTAAGGTAACCAAAAATATAAACTTACTATGGCAGAGCTAAAGGATGCACTTGACTTCAATCGTTTGTCTTTCTCCTGATGCACACCATCAAACAATAAGCATCTTCGTAATAAAGAAAGACGCCCCAATTAAAGAATGAATGACAAATGAATGCTCATTAGGAAAACAAAAAATACAAGAAAACAATGATGATACAGGAAAAAGATTCCTGACATAAGTTTTTGCTCTTTAAACTTACAGCATTTTGGTATGCCCTAATGGATTGCATAAGAATGTAGCGATCCGCACCTCCAGTGGCAAAGAAACTTGAGAGATATGCATTTCCCAGATTATCTACCAAAATCCATTTAGTAAAGAATAAAGTAAACAATATTTTAGACAAAAGAGGATTTAAAGGGAAACAGATGCTTGTGGGTGCATATCCAACATACAATTAGGTAAATTCAAAATATTAAAGTGCATCAGTGTACGGAATTAACAGATTATTCTAATGGAACCATACATAAGAAGACTAATAAATATGAAAAACAAGAAATTTTGCGAGGAACACATGTGCATTGGGCTGTAGAAAATCACAAAGGTAAATTCAATGTGAAGACTGAAGACCATAAAGATTAGCACAGTCAACTCGTCTTACGCCATGAGTTTCCACACTTAACATCCAAAGCAATTGCATTTCTGGCAAGTTGAATGCTCTCTTGGACAAATTCTACTTTATTCTCAGCACCTAGAGAAGACACAGATTTAAATGGGCATAATATTTATGCACTTTGAAGTCAAAGCAAAATTCTAAAGTTACATGAAGACATAGCAGGATCCTTTTATTAAATTCTACATCTTTTTTACTTTGGTGGAATTTGAAAATGGAGCTTATATGTCTATTCTAAACAATATAACGAACCCATTTTCATAGCTCAGTCCGAAGAGAATATTAATAAGGCAAGAGAAAGAAATCTGGAATCAAAGCTCAAAAAATGAAGTAAACATGTCTCAATAACATATAGGGAAAATAGAAAATACTTGCACTTTCAAAAATTAGACTCAAGGATATTTTTGTTTCCATTATCTAGACAGCTGACTTAAGGTGCTAACAAAACATATCAATATGTATCATCATGTTTGGTAAAGAATGTAAGCGTCGATACTGATCCATTCAAATGTTATTTCATTAAAGTAATTTCTTTTGTAATTAACAGTGAATAGAAGTTGAAATGAATGTTGTTCCAAACATTATATATTTGCTTCTTAAACAGATCTATATGGGAAGATGGACCAATGAGAAAATATCCTTATTTTAGTTTTAAATTTATAAGAAATTCCTGTTAATAGATCATGTAGCTTATGGGATTGTAGCCCAAGATGTTGCAATTATAATGTTAGAACATATATTGCTTCCTTAAATCAACTCGACAGGAAAACTAAAGTATAATTAAAAAAATAAAAAGACCTTGAGCCATTTGTCTTGTAAGCTTTGATAGTCGACAAAGTTCTTTTCGGTTTGGACCCTGCAAATCAAAGAAAATAATTGTCATGTATAGATGAAATAACTCATGCAAACATAGCCCTGTTGGTCTCAAAATAAGGATGACCTTCTTTAGAACAAGAATGAAGCAATCCTTTGCTGCAGATAGATCTCCCCTTTTCCAGATGCAGTTACCCAAACAAAGCCAAGCATCAACAAGAGAAGGATTCAACTTAACCTGCAACACAAAATTGTATATTTCAGACAACAAACTTCACCATGAGCCTTACAAGCATGTTAAACTTTTAGACCTAAAAATACATTCTTACTGCTTTGGAGAGATGATCTTCTGCTTCTTTACAATAGTAAGGAACTACATCCAGTATCTTTCCTCGCACATACTCATATATTGCTCGCCGGGCAGGAACTTCTCTCCGTTCTGCAAAAGAACAAAATATTTCAAGACATAAAAACAACGTCTATAGAAAACTAACATATATTCCATTTAGACCTATTTAAATATTTTGTCATCATGGTTTAACCCTATTTAGACCTATTTAAATATTATGTCATCATGGTTTAATAGTAAATATCATTTTTTTTCTTAGGGGGAGGTGTGGACATGGCCCCCAACCCAAACCCCTAGTTCCTTCACTTATTTTTTTCTATTTTATGCAAAAAATTCTTTATCAAGAAGAAAACTAGCATATATTCCATTAACTCACTCATACTTACACTGTTGGGAAATGTATCGCAGCGGAATGTTGACGAGATTGAGAATAAATGTACAGGAGTAATTTAAAATGACACAAAATATTTAACGTGGAAAAACCCACTCAATGTGAGAGGGAAACAACCACGGGGCAACTCCGAAAAACTTTCACTATGAAAAATGGGTACAACAATTCTCTCAAGCTTATACCCAAACTTGAGGTATAACAATATTACACTCTCAAAGTGTATCTCTCACACTCACAATTGTGTGGTAAATCTCTCACTATTTTTTTTTCTACAGATATTTATCACTCTGTAGGAATACCTCACTTTTCTCTCACAATTTAATTAAATTGTGGTATTCTTGAGCTGATATAATTATCAGCTCGTCTCTGCTCTCAAAATAGAGAATTGTGTTTGTGAGATCTGTTCTGTTGAGAGACGCTTGAACTTCTCTATTTATAGAGAAGTAATATATATGTATGCGTCATTGCATACGTTATTTCCTTTGCCTTAATTCAATATTAATCAGCTGCAGCTTCCTTCGCTTCTTCAACGTTCAAGGTTTGCTGCTGGAGGCTTCTTCTTTTTCTTTGCTTCTATTTGCTTCCTCAAGGATGTCTGCGCATGAGGCAGACTCCATCATACACAAGATCATGTTCGTGCACATCTTAACAGTTTTAGCAAATTTTGTAACCAAACATATGCTTATTAATGCATAAGAATGAATTAATGCATTATGATGTCTAGAAATTGAGGTTACCATCACATCATTTGTACAAGAGAAATCTGAATAAGCAACATAATTTTTCAAGGCAAAAGCAATCAATATAACAAGAAGGTAGCAAGAAACTCTATCCAAAATCCTCAAAGCTGTTAGTTTGATGAAACAGAGAACATACATGGGAGGAACACTGTCATGTTTGATGGAGGATAGGACCTTTGCCATGACTACTACTCCTTTGTTCAGACCCTCCGAGAGTGTATCAATAGCAACCCTTCTGTATGAGGTATTTACTAACCACAACAAACAAAGGTTAGTTTATTCCAAGAAGAGAAAAATAAGGCAGATGAAATGATTGGTTCAGAAAGACAATAAAACAAAAATATGTGCAAGAATCAAGTAGCTTACTGAATACATAAGATAGATTTGATGCTACAGATGATAGTTTTGTAGCCCTAGCATGTTCCTGTAAACGAAATGTAACAATCTTTGAGAACTATTAAGAGATTTTTTGGAGTAACATGGTAGAATAAATTCATGTTATGCAACATTCACTATAGAGTGTCTTCAAAATATATTACCTTCAAGACACTATCCAAAGTGTCCAGAAGATTAACGATATCTTGAATATTCTCTGAAACCTTATGATTAGGCCTTAAAGCAGAAGCAGCTTCGAATCCAATGAGAGCCTTCTCAAAATCCTCCAGGTGTTTTTGTGCCTGACAAGACAATAAGACAAACATTGCATTATTCTAAGAAAGAAGAATTATAACTTGAGCCCACAGCCGGACTTTTAGCAAAAAGTCAATATAAAAACATGACAATTTTGAAGTTACTCAGCTCAGCTTACACGAACAACATTATTATTCACTTTTTAAGACGGAAACTATCAGTTGTGGTAATGACTTATCTGCTTTTGTTTCTCCATCAACATAACCATGTACTATAACTAGACTAATTCCTTAATTATGTAAATAAAAGAACTTTTTAAATAACATGCTATAAGGTTAGTGTCCATAATTTTTGTGTACAAAAGATTTGATTGTAATCTCGTTTTTAAGCTCATTATCAAATCTCTTAAAGAAAGTCGAAGAAACATTCAAGCTCTAGATAGTTATAATTAAAGTATATATTTTGTCGTGTATTCACTAACTCATTTTCACAATACTTAGAATTATTTATTAGTAATAAATTTATTGTTGATCGATGCAGCTCGATATTTTTGTTCTAAAATATTTATTTAAACTCAAACTAACTTATAAAATTACTACGAATCACTTTCTTTAATGTGCTTCTGTCCAAAAATGTCCTTTTATTTTATTAAGATATCTAATGGACTGTAGGTAATTAAGCTCAAATAAGATATAACCTTACGTTGTTATATATATATATATACACGCGTGTGTGTCAGTGTGAATAAGGTTTTGATTGCATGCGTGTGCCAAAAAACAATTAAGAAAAATACAGAGGCCGGCAGCAAGAAGATATTTAGAGAGATAAAGTGATTAACTTTATCACAAAAAAAAAGGCCATTCACTGGTATGAGAAAATATACGTGAGGGATTATAGCATAGTGGAGTGCTTCAATTTATGTCATTATTTGGCGGCGGCTTTTATT
The DNA here is from genome assembly GCA_029378325.1 of Elaeagnus macrophylla. NCBI lineage: Eukaryota > Viridiplantae > Streptophyta > Magnoliopsida > Rosales > Elaeagnaceae > Elaeagnus > Elaeagnus macrophylla. The sequence goes on along the minus strand of CM055644.1, from coordinate 10,986,185 downwards.
GAGTCAATAAGGGTAATAGGCATATACACATCTATGAGCATAAGGGCAATTGGCAGTTTGGCACGGTCAAAGATATCAAATTTATGGTACAAGTCATAAATTTTATGAGCCTATCACATCTTTTTTTTTTTTTTTAATATCTCATTTATTTTAAATATATTTAATTAAAACAAATAAAATTACAAAAATAATAAAAAAAATAATTATTTATAATAATTATGAGTTTATTAAGAATAATTTTAAATGAGATAAAATTAGATGAAATATGATTTAAATAAAATAAGATAATTTTAAACCATAAATTTATTAAAAACTTTAAATAAGACATAACATGATTTGGATAACCCATTTGACATCTATAGTCAAAGATGTGGGAATTTTAATTCATTTGTTTACTGGGCTTTCGGCAAAGGATTTGAGTGTTAAATCAGATTAATTGGTATTTTGTTTTTCTTCGAGCTTGCAATTCAAAGACTTCTTCATATCTGGATTTTCTTACTTGATTCACAATACTCTCGTAATTTTTTAGCCAATCTACTTCATATATTCATGTTCATATAGGTTCTTATTTATTAGGTTTTTTTATATTTGCATCAAATTAAGGGTGAGCTTAGGTCCGATAAGTTGATTTTTAAGTTATTTTACAAACTGATTTTATATTAACGGTTTGAAAAAATTCAAAACCTTAACCGACGTATAACACCTAAAAATTAATCTTCAAACCAACTTATAAAGTTTGTTTGAAGTAAGTTAATTTAGCAATTTTGAACCTACAATTTTACTTGAAAACTATTACCATAATCAATAATACAATAGAAAGTGCAAGAATATTCTTTTATCCATACAAAAACTTTTTTTGATCACCCTGCATACAATTTTTACACAAACAAAAAGTCGTTGTTCCTACCTAAATTAAACTCTTTATTGTCTAAGGAGATCATATTCTCATAAATTAAACTCTTCTCACAGTTATACAATGATGACTAGTATTAGTAGACTATTGGAGATGATCACTTAACGGCATTCTAAGTTGGAGACGAAGCTCGATGGTAAGACTGGCGCTCTATGACAGAGACGACGATGACTGGTAGACTACTAGAGGCGACGAAGAGTAGCAGAGGATAAGACTAGAGGTGTGAAATGTGAAGAGTGAAACTGACGCAGGAGCTGACCTAAGGATTTAATGTTATTTTCCTTACATCGTTTTGCTAGTTGTTTAGTCGTTTCCTTTATTTGTTTTAAGATGTCGTTTACTATATTTTGTTTGTTACTCAAAACTACACAATTTTGAGCAACCACTTTCTATTATTAGTACTAGCTAAGTAAGGCACAACACACACTTTTGATGCTTGTTTTCCTGTAACGAATTCTCTGTAATCATTCTCTGTTGAATACAATACTGGTCTGAGCCATAGTTGCCTAGTTCCTTAGCCAAAGTTTTTCTTTAAATTTTTGTGCTTAAAATACTCCTATGTCAGAAACGGACACTATGAGCTTCAAATCATTAAGTTTATACGTTTAGTTTAAGAATTAGGACTTCTCCATGTAGGCATATATTTTAAACTTGTAATTGTATCATATTAATTTTATTTATTTTTTATAATATATATTATATATTCATATAATATAACTAAAAATATTTTTAAAAAATATATATATAATAAAGTGTAAGGTAGTTTAATTTTAGTAGTTTTTATTTCTCGCAGACTTACAATTGAGCTAACAAGGTCGGTTTTAAAATATTTTGGACATACTTAGACCAACCAACCTTAAATAGAAAATACGTAAGCTCGGTTAGAATTTGGAGTTGAGTTGGTTGGTCAGTTTTTGAAAGGAAAAAAATGTCCACCTTACATCAAATAATATTGTGTAAGATCTTGATTATTTGATTTAATTATTGAGATTTAAAATAAATTATTTTTATTGAATATGTGCATAATATTTTTTTCTAAAATTACTAGTAGATTTGAGTTTAATTCATTATATATTTTAAATTTGCTAGTTTAGGATTTTTTTTTATTAAATCCATCTAGAATACACACTTTACACTTGTGCTATTTGTGCTAACTTTTTGGGTATTGAGATGACTTATTTGGTATTTTGTATGACTCGAAATTACCGAAGTTAACGGATTCAATTGATTTCGTAGGACTAGAGTAAATCGAAACATTGGTCCAGATCCTCTCACCTAGCTTGTAAAGATTGTGAAATGAGCAATGGCTCATAAGTAAATTACATAAAGAGACTTTATCTATGAAGGGTAGTTTAAGACTTAGCTTTGTAATTGAACATTTAATTTTCATAGTGGATAATCAAGTTGTTCGGTGAACCGGTAGTTTTCCTCTTAAGTCATTGTTGCGGCCTAGTTTGTTTTCACCAAAAAATTTCGTGTGTTATTCTTTAATTTTGCATTTTATTTTTACATGCAATTGTATGTTTAACTGTTGTGTTTATGTTATATTATTAAAATTTATTTAAATTGAAAATAATCTAATTCCCCTCTAAGTTAATTATATCAGTAACTAAAACTTTCACATTTACACAGTCATCTACTCGAAGGACAATTTAAAGAGCTCTCCATGATTTAATAAATCATACACAAGATAGGTGACAAAAAAATTTGAACTTACTGTGGAAGTGAGATAATATATCTCTGGACGGGACTTGAATAGTTCATCTTTCTCCTGATGCATATCATCAAACATTCAAAATCTTCATTATAAAGAACAGGTCCCATTTAGAATCAATGAAAAATGAACACTTAGTTGGAAAATCAAAATCACAATAAAAGAATTAAAGACAAGTAAAAGATTCCTAGCATATGTTATTGATCTTCAAACTTACAGCAATTTTCAATGCCTTCAAAGATTGCGTAAGTTTGCTGCGGTCCACAGCTCCAGTGACAAAGAAACTTGCGAGATATGCAGTTCCAAGATTATCTGCCAAAATAGATAGAGTATAGAATAGATTAAACACAATTTAGGCACATCCAAAGTATTAAAAGGCATCATTGTTCAGCATTAACAGATACTGACACATGCTTAACTAATATTCTAATGAAGCCATACAAAACAAGGCTAACAAATATAAAAAAGCAAGAAATGTTGCAAGGAGTGTAGAATATCACAAAGGTAAGTTCAATTTGAGGACCACAAAGATTGGACTTGTTCAGAGTCAGTTTGTCTTACACCAAGAATTTCCATACATAACATCCAAATTTATTGCTTTTCTGGCATATTGAATGCTCTCTTCAATAAGTTCCTCTTCATTCTCAACCTCAGCACCTACACAAGACAAAAATTTAAATGGGAATAATGATGCCTGCACCTTTGAAGTCAAAGCAAAATTCTATAGTTACATGAAGACGTAGCATGATCCTTTTAATAATTTCTACATCTTTTTTACTTTGGGGGAATTTGGAAATGAAGGGAGTTTCTAACTCCATTCTAAAGAAAATAAACTAAACCATAAAGAATACATGCTATACTAACATAAAATGAAAATAATTACACATCCAAAAATTAGAACCAAGGATAATTTTGGTTCAAATGCTTGGTAATGAATGCAAGCAACAATATTGAACCATTCAATAATATGTCATCAAAGTATTTCACTTTTATATTTATCCATGAATAAAAGTTGAAATAAAAGTAGTTTCCAACATTAAAAATTAGCTTCACAAACATATATTTATATGAAGATGGACCAATGAGAAAACAACCATGTTTTACTTGCAAAAGTACAAGAAATTCCTGCTGAAAGGATGTGCAGTTGCTAGGATTATAGCCCAAGAATCATAGTAGTCATGTTAAAACATATATTGCTTCCTTAATCAACTTGACGGAAAATTAAAGTATAATAAAACAAAATAAAAAGACCTTCAGCCATCTTGCTTGTGAGCATTGATAGTTGACAAAGTATTCTTTTGTTTGGACCCTACAAATCAAAGAAAATAATTGTCATATACAGATATAACTTGTGACAACATAGGCGTATTGATATTGGTCTAGGACTAATGATGACCTTTCCTAGAGCAAGAGTGAAGCAATTCTTTGCCTCAGATAAATCACCCCTTTTCCAGATGCAGTTACCCAAACAGAACCAAGCATCAACAAGAGAAGGGTTTAACTTAACCTGCAGCACATGATTATACATTTCGAACAACAAACTTCACAATGAGAATAACAAGCAGGTTAAACTAATAGACCTAAAAATTCGTTCTTACTGCTTCAGAGAGATGGTCTTCTGCTTCTTTACAATAGTTAGGAACTACATCTAGTATCTTTCCCCTTACATACTCATAGATTGCTCTTTCGGCAGGAACTTCTCTTTGTTCTACAAAATAACAAAATAGTTCAAGACCTACAAAATAACGCATAGAAAAATAAAGATAAAAGTAATTGGTAAAGACAATGCACTTAAGAATCCCTAGAACAAAGACTATCAATATCTGCTTTAATATAATCTCGGTCGAAAATCGTAAACAACTATACGTGAGCATATTTTTCTGGTTAATTCATATTTCAAGCCATTAGCGCAATTCTCATTTGACTCCACTTTGTGAACCAGATTCTTTATCAAGAAGAAAACTAACACTTATTTCATTAATGTTATAGTTCACTTATAGCTTACACAATATCAAGCTGGTTCATATCTAATATCTTACCTGTCATTTTTAATATTGCATTTCATAAAATTAGAGACTACATCTAAAGAGTATCTATTTTCAATTTCTGGACAGAAAACAAAAGGTAGGTCTTCCTTTTTACATAAATAACTCCTCTCTGTACCAACAATTCGATTCCGTAACCAGAAAAAATTGCAAGAAATGATATTACGGTCCTTGATACAAACAATTACTATGGTCTTCATACGAGCAAAATATAAGAAACAGAGGGCAAGATAAGCTATAGAGAAAAAAAGGAGAAAAGCACTCGTAATATTTAGTAACCAAACATTTGATCTAAATGGGTAATTGGGAAAATTGCAAGAAATTTTAAAATGGTTCTTGATACAAGAAACGGTTGCTAAAATCCTTCACACAAGCATAAACAAACACAAAGAAATAAGCGATACAGAGCAACACTCGTATTAACTAAACATGGATCGAAATGGGTATTCGGGATAAATAACAAGAAATGTTTCCATCATTCTATTCTTCTTCATGAAAAGCAAGAAAGAATCCCCAATAAACAATCGACGTAAAGCGATATTAAATTTAAAAAACGATAAAAACTCTAGAGTAACTATTGAAACGGGTTTTGTAGGATTGAAGTTTGAAGAAACCGGAATTTACCCAAAGGAATGGAATCGAGGAGCTGGAGAGCAATATCGGATTGAGAACGCAATTTGGCGATTTTGTCATTTTGGTTCGTTGGAAAATAAGTATCTCGTAGTTCGTAAAGTTGTTCAGCAGCTTTCGTGGCTTTGACCAATTGATCTTCTTCCCCTGCTTCAGTAATCATTGTTCTACTCTTCAGTGTCCAAGGCACACTGCAGAGAATAGGAACTAGAAACCAGAAACCAAAAAGCATCAAAATGGCGGTAAAACGATTCCGTGCTTATTTAAAAGCGCCATTAAACTTTTTTTTTTTTTTTATTACTGAAATCCCTCACCTTTAAAAAAAAAAAAAAAAAAACTCTAAATTCTCCTTCTTCTTTATTTTTTCTTTTTTTTTTTTTATTACTTAAAAAATATATATTTATATTCGGATGAGAAACTTAAATTTTTGGTAAGAGTATTAAAAATCTTACAACTTAAACTATAAAATATATCTAAAAGAGAGCATTTTTATTGAAATCCATCCCTAAAATACTTTCAGATAGATAAAATTTATAAATTTAGTGGACTAATATAATCTACTAAAAACTACAAAATTTATTCACTTTATTTATATAAGCTAAAAAAAAACTACTAATATCCCTTTTTAATAGTTTAATAACATTATAAGCGCCTAACTTTAATTAATTCTACGTTTTCATAATTTTCTTTGGTAAAATTATGTCACTATTTTTCAAATTTTACGATTTTAGTTTAAAAGTAAAAATATAGGTGAAATTTAACTGAAGCATTCATATTTATCAAATCTAACCAAAAATAATTAATGGACTGATAGTGCAGAAATATAAAATCAATAAGAATTTAGGAGTCTAAAGTATAAAAATAATTAATGGACCGAAGTACAGAAATATAAAATCAATAAAAATTAATAGTTTAAAGTATAAAAATATATAATTTATAAAATTAGAAACTATTTAACTATTGTTTAATTTTTTTTTTATGAGAAACTTTTTTTAAATCACTTCAAATAACATATTACAATTTATAATAATAAAAATAACATTCAATAATATTGAACTGTATCCAATAAGTTAGAATTTAACATTAAACATGATCAGAGCAAAATTCCACATGAATGACGTCTAATTGATCGGTAATTATGTGAACTATATAGGCATATATTTTTAAAAATATATGATATTTTTGTGAGTTAAACTTTCATACCTATTATAAATATTATTTTTTCCAATATTGCTTTCAATAATTATACATGCAAAATTTAATGTAATTCAAATTATGTCAACTTTACAATACAATCACTAAAAACCGCTTGCATAATTACAATCCAAATTTGTAAACTCTGATGCATGAGCATTAGCACCAACATAAATTTCCTTCGGCTTATTGTTTTCCTTTTTTTATTGTTATTTTATATTTACCTAAAAATAATTATTTTTACCATACATTAATAATTAATAATTGAATAATTTTATATTATTATTTATGTTGTTTAATTTATTTCTCTTATTTTGTTGTGTGAGGTGACATTGAGGTTGTTATGATTTCTCTATATAAACCTCGTACCATTCACTACTACGTAGTTTTTGAACTTTATCTTTGTTAGTGTGAAACTTCCATTTTTCTTAATAAAATTTGATCTTTACCCACATACCTCCTGTGTCAGATTTATATCAAAGCTTTAAGCTTTGCTCAGGCTCTAATGGAAAACTCCGGCAAAGGTAGTCGACGTGTGAGTGACGTCGTTCATTGCACGAAAGAAATATATGTTGCAATGTGAGGTTTAGGGGATCATATTGAAAATCAGTTTTGTAAGGTTTATGAGTGTTGGCAATTTTCATGGACAAAATAATTGATTGTAATTTAGTATCTAAGCTCACTTTTCAATCAAAAGTTAAATGTTGATGAAGTTGTCAAGTTTGCACTGCGTATATGACAGCTAAAATATTTGCCCATGCATACATCCTCACACAATTGAGCACGTACACTTGGTATGAACTAAACTGTGCACGTGTCGATCGATCAAGACATAGATCGATTGAGTTCAATCTGAATGCTCTCGGGTTGAGTTTTTTGATAACTGGATCGATCTAACATTTAGTTGATCGATTGATCGAGTGAGGTTCTCAATTGATCGAGATTGGTTAGATCGATCGAGTGGTCTCAGGTTTATTTTCTGAATTGCTGAGCGTAGGTAGATCGATCGAGTATGTGTAGATCGATCGAGATAAAGTATTCGATCGATCGATGTGTTTTGATAATTTGTTTCACTTTCTTGCTTACCAATTTGACCCCATTTAATGTTAAAAATAGAATTCTTATATGAGTAGAATTGTTGTAAAAATAGAATCATTGTAGAAGAAAAATTGTTGTGAAAGCAAAATCCTTATTTGAGTTAAATTGTTGTGAAAGTAAAATCCTTGTATGAGAAGAATTATTGTAAAAAAAAAAAATCATTGTATGAGTAGAATTTGGCTTTATTATTAATTCTCATTTAGGTCAAATTGAACTCCATATAAAACAACACTTGTTGGAAAAGAAAGATACCACATTGAATCTAATATTTTCTACATCTATTTAAGCTTTTAAAAGAAAATATATTTTGTTATGTTTTTAAGCATTAATTTTATCTTTTATTTTATTATTTTCGTGTTTTGGAAGGTATTTCATTGTTTTGTAGGTCAAAGTAGGTTAGGGAAGAAATGTGAAAAAAGAGAGCAAAAGTGAAGCAAAAGTGCTTAAAAATGTAAGGCTTACATAAGAAGTCAAAAGCTATGTAAGGGTTACATACAATACAAAAGGAACACGCGCCGAGGCATGAAAAACCTGCGCCGAGGCGGGGAGGTTGCTGATTTCAAAAGCCAAAAAATGTAAGGCTTACATAAGCTGTCAAAAACTATGTAAGGGTTACATACAAGACGAACCAAACGCGCGCCGCGGCATGAAAAACCTGCGCCGCGGCGGGGAGGTTTCTGTTTTCAATTCTGGAGCCAAAATAGAACGCGCGCCGAGGCATGAAAAACCTGTGCCGCGGCGGGAGGTGCCAAAACTGCCCAGAAACCCTAAAACGCGTATTCCACTTCCTTCCTCCTATAAATACCACATTATACCTCTCCAAAACACAAGTTTTCACACCCAAATTCTCTCCCACCTCTGCTGCTACTGCAGCAAGGGTTTTCCACCCATTTTCAACCCAAAATCAAGAGGAGAACCTCCATTGTTGAAGCTACTCCAAGGATTTGAAGAAGAGGATCAATCAACTTCAAGGATTTGGAGCTAGAAGATTCATTGGGGTAATTTTATTGTAATATCATTTTCTTCTCTGATTTTGTGGTTTGCCTCTATGACTAAATTGATTGACACCAATTTAGTTATGGTTGGCTAATTTATGTATTTGGGATGTTAGTATTGCTTCCAATGATTGGAAGAACAATTTTGTAATTTGATTATATATGATTTGGATTTATTTCTTGTTCATGTTCTTATGAATTTCTGATTGTGAATTAATGGTGGACCAAACCTTAGTTTGTGGTTAGGAAGAATATTTTAGAATTAGGTATTAGAGAATCCCTCTTTGCTTAATTGTGCATTATGAACAAGAACCTAAATTGATTGCATTGATTTGTGTTGGTTTAGGTGGTTAGAAATATTTCCTTGAGCTAATTCCAATTGATTAGTTAATGATCCGGACCAAAGACGTTAATTAGTTGATTGTAGTGAAAATTGCCATTGATTTGGGATTTTCTAGGTTTAGCGGAAAAATCATTAAATCCAACAATTAATTGAATGCTTAATCTGTTTTCGCCATGAATGGATAGCGAACTAATATAATCCCATTTACATCCATCATCTTCCCCTTTGGTTGTGATTACTTTTATTTGCATTCTATTTTAGTTTTCAATTTAATTCCGAATTTACGATCTATTCCGCAAAGTGACAATTGTAGAATGTTTAGGATTGTTTGTTCGACTAAATAAGAAAATAAATAACGTTTTAGAACTACCGCAATTCCTTGAGAGACGATCTTGGGAGTATACTTGTCGCTTACTATAAGTGACTCGTGCACTTGCGAGCTTTTTACAAATATATAAAATTTGACTATCAAGTATTTGTGCATCAAGTTTTTGGCGCCGTTGCCGGGGAATTGGCGTTTTAAAGTGTTTGTTTATTTTCTGTTTAGTTTGTTTTTCGTATTTCTTTATTTTTGTGATTTCTTTTAAGTTTTGTGATTTTTGTTAATATTTGTGTTTTGCTTTGTTATTTTTAGTTTCTTAAATGTTTGTATTTGTTTGAGTCATTTGATTTAGTTGTTTGTTTTATTTTATTCCTTTTGTTATTTATTTGCTTTTTCTGGAATATATTGTGGTGCTTTGATTTCTTTATTGTTTTTGTTAGTATATGAAAGGTACCGTTCATAGACTACATCAACATATTCAAAAGAGCACTTGATCAGGCTGGATACTAATATCCAAGAGCTAGCAAGTATGAAGGTATGTGGTATATATGGACATAATGCCAATGTTTGCACTTTTGTAGGTGATTACCATATGTCTACTAACCGGAACTTCGAACCTAATGAGGGATGTCGCCTACCTTGGAATGATCCCTATACCTATATTCCCGAGTTAGAAAATCACCAAAATTTTTATTGGCAAGCAAACACTAACCCACCCTATGCCTCATACCCATATTTCGATCCTTATGACCTACCCATTTACCCTAAGAAACCAACCTTGGAGGATACCTTGAATACTTTTATTCAAGAGAGTTTAGAAAACCAAAAGAAAAATAATCAAAGGATGGATTTCTTAGAGGATTCTACGATAAGGATTGCAATGCAAATTGGGCAACTAGCGGAACAACTTCTAGCACAAGAAGAGTTGCCCAATCAAGATGAGCAAGTAAAGGATGACATCATCCTTCAAAGTGGTAAGGTTTTTAATGATATTAATTTTCCTGAAATTTCTAATAATTTACCACTTTGTGCAGAAAATATAGATGGGGAGCAAGCAATTCTCCAAGAAGGTCAAGTTGCGGATCATCACATTCTACAACCTTCTATGGAGAACAAGGAGGAATCATCTTCACCTCCTTTATCTAAGACTTGTAAGTCCCCAAATCCTTCTCCTTACTACTTCCACCAGGAAGTGTGTGCTGTGCTTAATAGGAAACAACCACCGAGATGGAAGCATACGCTTAATGACATATTAGCTCGGAAAATCAACATCACACACTTCAAGATTTTTGATGACGGTGGATAGGAGTGGATTAGCAACGTCTTGCTAAGACGTTAAACTAGGCGCTTGGTGGGAGGCAACCCACTATTTTAGGTAATATTTTTCCTTTTCTTATAGTTTAGTTAATTTTCTATTTGTTCCTTTTAAATGCTTTTCTGAACATGTGCGTAGTTGAAAACATTGAGGACAATGTTTAGTTTAGGTTTGGGGGTACAAATAGGTCTAATAAAAACTTTTTGATATAAAACTATCATGCCTTCTTGTTAATTTAAAGTGAGTAATTGAATCTTTATACATGTTTTGTTTGATTTCTTGTACATATTCAAGGTTAGTTGTAAAAGTTGGTTTGTGTTCATAGTTCATACTTCATGCTTTTTAATATTGAAATTGAGATGAACCCAATTTTGTGTTTAAGAATCAAATAGTGGAGACTACCTTGTGAGATGATTGTTGAGCCATTAACGTTTTATTCTGAGAGTTAATCATTATTCTACTCTTTTAAACACTTTTCTTATTATTTCAAATTGCTAGAAGATCTCTATAGGTTTTTGCATTGAATGTTAGGATTTTAAACATCTAATGAAGAATCATGTGCTTAATTGTATTGCTTAGATTAAATGATTTGAGTAAAATGTAGAGTGTTTGCCTATCTCATTCATGCTTGACTTTAAAAGATTTAAGGGGAAAATAAAAATATATATATATATATAAATAAATAAAGTTTGCCATTCACAAAATACACATGTATTTGGGTCTTTGTATAAAAAAAAAAAAAAGAGAAAAGAAAAGAAAAGATAATAAGTTTTTTATGACCCTAAATTCTTCAAGTATGAATGGTTAATACATAAAAAAATAAGTTCCCTTAAAGTCAAAGCATTTTCATTCTAGGGCACACTTGAAATTTTTGCTTGAAGATTTTAATTGATGCATGAGATTAGTAATGTGATTTCTTCATAAATCCTATCATTTGATTCCTTTCATGAGATCAATGTTATACACTTTTTGAGCCTTTCTTGTTTAATCATATGCGAATCTATTAGCTCATTTCTTTACATAACTTCTATTCGCATATACTTTGTTGAGTGTTTGAACCCATAGGATCAGTGTGATATGAAGAGTGAATTTTTTATCTTGTGAGGAGTAGAGTTGAAACGAATTTAGATTCTTAACATTTAGTTTGGGGGAATTAATATTGATATATATTTTTTTTAGTATTGGAGTATGCACTTGTGATACAAAATTGATTTGCATGATGAATCCTTAATATGTTAAGAAAATTGGATGAATTTATGTAGGAGTTTCGATTATAAACTGAAAATAACTGAAGCATGAGAAATTTTGTTGAAATAAGTTTGTAGTTTTTATTTGTATTTTTGTTATTTGTCATTTTAGTTTTTCTTTTAGTTGGATGTTTGTGGGAATCATCACTGAAAACCCTCACGAGACTTTAACTCGTCCACTAGGGCAACCTAGGGGTTTAAAGGCTTGTTGCATATGCTAAATGCAACCGTGACAATCTACGGAAGTGATTTAGGTTAGTATAGTTTAATTTTAGTTTTGCTAGAGGACTAGCAAAATGTAGGTTTGGGGGTATTTGATGAACACATTTGTGACCTATATTTTGTTATGTTTTTAAGCATTAATTTTATCTTTTATTTTATTATTTTCGTGTTTTGGAAGGTATTTCATTGTTTTGTAGGTCAAAGTAGGTTAGGGAAGAAATGTGAAAAAAGAGAGCAAAAGTGAAGCAAAAGTGCTTAAAAATGTAAGGCTTACATAAGAAGTCAAAAGCTATGTAAGGGTTACATACAATACAAAAGGAACACGCGCCGAGGCATGAAAAACCTGCGCCGAGGCGGGGAGGTTGCTGATTTCAAAAGCCAAAAAATGTAAGGCTTACATAAGCTGTCAAAAACTATGTAAGGGTTACATACAAGACGAACCAAACGCGCGCCGCGGCATGAAAAACCTGCGCCGCGGCGGGGAGGTTTCTGTTTTCAATTCTGGAGCCAAAATAGAACGCGCGCCGAGGCATGAAAAACCTGTGCCGCGGCGGGAGGTGCCAAAACTGCCCAGAAACCCTAAAACGCGTATTCCACTTCCTTCCTCCTATAAATACCACATTATACCTCTCCAAAACACAAGTTTTCACACCCAAATTCTCTCCCACCTCTGCTGCTACTGCAGCAAGGGTTTTCCACCCATTTTCAACCCAAAATCAAGAGGAGAACCTCCATTGTTGAAGCTACTCCAAGGATTTGAAGAAGAGGATCAATCAACTTCAAGGATTTGGAGCTAGAAGATTCATTGGGGTAATTTTATTGTAATATCATTTTCTTCTCTGATTTTGTGGTTTGCCTCTATGACTAAATTGATTGACACCAATTTAGTTATGGTTGGCTAATTTATGTATTTGGGATGTTAGTATTGCTTCCAATGATTGGAAGAACAATTTTGTAATTTGATTATATATGATTTGGATTTATTTCTTGTTCATGTTCTTATGAATTTCTGATTGTGAATTAATGGTGGACCAAACCTTAGTTTGTGGTTAGGAAGAATATTTTAGAATTAGGTATTAGAGAATCCCTCTTTGCTTAATTGTGCATTATGAACAAGAACCTAAATTGATTGCATTGATTTGTGTTGGTTTAGGTGGTTAGAAATATTTCCTTGAGCTAATTCCAATTGATTAGTTAATGATCCGGACCAAAGACGTTAATTAGTTGATTGTAGTGAAAATTGCCATTGATTTGGGATTTTCTAGGTTTAGCGGAAAAATCATTAAATCCAACAATTAATTGAATGCTTAATCTGTTTTCGCCATGAATGGATAGCGAACTAATATAATCCCATTTACATCCATCATCTTCCCCTTTGGTTGTGATTACTTTTATTTGCATTCTATTTTAGTTTTCAATTTAATTCCGAATTTACGATCTATTCCGCAAAGTGACAATTGTAGAATGTTTAGGATTGTTTGTTCGACTAAATAAGAAAATAAATAACGTTTTAGAACTACCGCAATTCCTTGAGAGACGATCTTGGGAGTATACTTGTCGCTTACTATAAGTGACTCGTGCACTTGCGAGCTTTTTACAAATATATAAAATTTGACTATCAAGTATTTGTGCATCACGTATATGACAGCTAAAATATTTGCCCATGCATACATCCTCACACAATTGAGCACGTACACTTGGTATGAACTAAACTGTGCACGTGTCGATCGATCAAGACATAGATCGATTGAGTTCAATCTGAATGCTCTCGGGTTGAGTTTTTTGATAACTGGATCGATCTAACATTTAGTTGATCGATTGATCGAGTGAGGTTCTCAATTGATCGAGATTGGTTAGATCGATCGAGTGGTCTCAGGTTTATTTTCTGAATTGCTGAGCGTAGGTAGATCGATCGAGTATGTGTAGATCGATCGAGATAAAGTATTCGATCGATCGATGTGTTTTGATAATTTGTTTCACTTTCTTGCTTACCAATTTGACCCCATTTAATGTTAAAAATAGAATTCTTATATGAGTAGAATTGTTGTAAAAATAGAATCATTGTAGAAGAAAAATTGTTGTGAAAGCAAAATCCTTATTTGAGTTAAATTGTTGTGAAAGTAAAATCCTTGTATGAGAAGAATTATTGTAAAAAAAAAAAATCATTGTATGAGTAGAATTTGGCTTTATTATTAATTCTCATTTAGGTCAAATTGAACTCCATATAAAACAACACTTGTTGGAAAAGAAAGATACCACATTGAATCTAATATTTTCTACATCTATTTAAGCTTTTAAAAGAAAAATATTTTTTCCTTCGTCTATTAATCTTAGATTTTTTTGATTTAATTGTTCAAACATATTGTTCACCATAGTATTGCGCTTTACATGATCGTTTTAGAGTTTACTACCTGATTGGGTTTTTACAGTATATGCTCTTAAATCTGCTAGTTAATGTTTTTTATTATTGAATCTGCTCTAAGATACACTTTATATTTGTGTTATTTGTGCTAACACTTTAGGTACTAAAGGTAATGTGTTTGGTATTTTGTGTGACTCAAAATTATAGTAGTTGATAGGTTCGATTGATCTTGTAGGACTCAAATAGATCAGAACGTTGGTTCGGATCCATACACCTAGCTTGTGGAGGCTATGAAAGGAGCGACGGCTCGTAAGTAAATTACATAAGGGAGATTTATCTGTGAATGATAGTTTAAGATCTAAGCTTGTAATTGAACATTGATTTTCATAGTGAATAGTTAGGTAGTCCGATGGTTTTTCTCTTAGGTCATTGTTGTGGCATATGTTGTTTCCACCGAAAAACTCATGTGTTATTATTTAATTCTGCATCTTATTTTTACACGCGATTACATGTCTGGCCGTTGTGTTTAGGTTACATAATTAAAATTTAGTAAAATTGAAAATAACATATTCATCCCCTCTAAGTATATTTGGTCTGTAACTAAAAACTCTTAAGCTTGATGAAATATTGCAAGACTTTAGTCGGTCCCTTCAAATGGTCATCAAACAAGTTTGAAATTCAAGAGAGTGTGAAACAACTGGAAGAGGCACCCATTTACAAAGCCATGCGCAAGAACACCCACACCTTCCTTTATCTCGATGACCTGAAAGCCCCCCAACTCCTTCACGACACCAACTCGCAATTTCCTCGCGAACACCATCGCGATTTACATTGTGAAAACACCAATCCAAATAACCAATCCAACATTTGCGAACCATACAGAGAAACCCATCACGATTTCCTTCGTAGAACCTCTCGCGAGATACCCAACACCCGTCCACAAAACCATTGCGAACTCGCACGCAACCCTTTCACACAGAACCATCGCGAATTTGCATGCGACTCCTATCCACAACATCAACCGATGACAAACTTATTGGTTTTAGTCGATGTTCCATGCACCCAACAACAACCTAAGGTATGACAAATTTCAATTTTCACCCTAGGACCCAGTTATTGAAATTGACCTCCATGGAGTACACCCCTTATCAAGTCGACATTCTCTGTCCCTATTGTTTGTGATTTCAAAGTCATTTTCTACAAATTAGACTAAATTGTATTCCTCTCAGGCTCAAGAATGAAAAGAAACAGGCAAAAGATATTTTGAAGTTAGTAGATAACAATTCAATTGACACTCCAAAGTTTTTAAATTTCCATGTGATTCCTAAAGGGCTTGTTCGATTGCAAAAGATTATGGTTAGTGCATTAAAATACAAGTTAATCAAATTTGCTAACCATTTCTGGAAAGAGTATTGGAAGAAGCATTGAAAGAGATGTATAGCTAAGAATTTGTCCAAGCAACAGAGAAACTCTAATTCAAAATACTTATGCATATTGCTGTAAAGGGAACTCTCCCATGGTTTTCAACGTTAATTCCTTATGTAATTCTTGTCTCGAATGTGAACTCACTCTTGATGAGGCATGATAATAGTATAAAAATGCATATTTAAATATGTGAATTAATTAACATTTATGATTTAATCGGTTTAAAATTAATCATTATCTATATTAATTCTATAAATGTTATTTATATTTATTATGATAATTTTATGCTTGTAGAATCAATGAAATCAATCAAAATAGAGCAAAGAAATCAAAATTGGATTTATGTAATATTTATTCTCAACAACCTGCTGCTGTATTTTGGGGATAATTTTAGACTCAAATATTCAAATGAAGTGATTCAAGATGATATGAAAAGATAATTCAATGATGCATGATTTTTCATTTCACGATGAATATCAAAATAGGATTATTTCAAGGCAAAAAATAAGATGCAATCTGAAATATCTTGCAGTTGGACAGCTATTAGTATATTTGATATAACTTTCTATGTACAGCTCCAAATTAAATGATCTTTGATTCTCTGAAAAGATAGAGATTTATTTACGATTCATATTCAAAAAATATTTGAAAATCAATTATCTTCAAAGAGAAAATGGCGTGATATTATTATAATTCAGCAAATCTTCCTACTCCAACACTATAAATAGATGGACATTCAATACTTGGAAACATGAAGAAAATTGCATAGAGTTCTTACTTTTTATTCTCATTCTTTCTCTCTAGAATTTGTGGGAATGATTTGTAAGCTTGGCTAAATTTAGAGCAAGGCTAGAGAGGAGCTTAATTATGTAGTTTTTTTTATTCATTCTTTTATTCCTATGAGTGCTTTATAGTTTATAAATTTGTTTTGAAAATTTATTTTGTTCATCTTCTTACTACATTTAATAAATTATATTCTTCAGTTTCATATAAATTCAGTCATACTTTTTTTATGTGCAAATTTTAGTTTATAATTATTTTATTTATTTTATGAGCTGATCTTCTACTGCGATATTGTTAATTTGATATATTGTTGATGTTAGATAGCTTGTAAGAATAAATTAAATTGTTCTACTATGAAAACATTATTTTTCTCCAATCAAGTAACTTTAAATTTCATCTTAGATCTTCAATTCTAAATTTTTCAATTATTTGTTTGGGATGTGAAACATGCAATTGAGTAGTAAATAGGCATAAAAGTTAGTAATATTAAAACAAAATAATTAATTGAATCTCGAAGCCTTGTTATTTGCATATTAATTTTATTTTCTACTAAGATTGCTATATTTAATTATTGTCAATTTCTTTTTTTAATTATAAAATTATTTCTTCTATTTATTTTGTGATAACTTTTATTTTGTTACTTTACTTTATTTTTCTTGTCCCCAGCTAACCTACTTGGAGGCAATTTTTATATGAAATTTCATCACTCAGGTGTCTTCTATCCTTTACTCTTTCATTTAATATATTATTTTTGTGACAGTGGGGACATTGTTTGATTTAGGTTGGGGGTCTCTCTATAGATTGTTTTATTGCCTTTTCAAGAGTTTGAAAAATTTTAATGCCTTTTCAAGAGTTTGAAAAAAAAAATTTATTTATTGCTTGAACTTAGTAATTTTTACCTAAATAAGTTTTCTTTACATGTTTGAAATGTTCAAGTAGAAATTTTTGAATTTTTGTCTAGGTGTTGATTTCAAATTATTTGGTTTAAGTCACTTTTTCTATTTTGATTACTGTAAGGTTTATTTGTATTGGCAATTTTCATGGACAAAATGTTTAATTGTAATCTAGCATAAGTGTTCACCGTTCAATCAGATGATACATGATGATGGAGTCACCAAGCTTGCAATGCTCATATGAAAGGTAAAATATTCTCTCATGCATACACTCTCACACATTTGAGCACTACACTTAGTATGAATAGAATTGTTGTGAAAGTAGAGTCCTTGTTTAAGTAGAATTGTTGTGAAAGTAAAATCCTAACATGAGTAGAATTGTTGTGAAAGTAAAATTCTAGTATGAATAGAATTCTTGTGAAAGTAGAATCCTTATATGAGTAGAATTGTTGTAAATAGAATTAATGTGAAAGAAGAGTCCTTGTTTGAGTAGAATTGTTGTGAAAGCAAAATCCTAACATGAGTAGAATTGTTGTCAAAGCTAAATCCTGATATGAGTAGAGTTGTACTCTATTATTAATTCTCTTTCAAGTCAAACTGGACTCTATATAAGCAACACTTGTTTGTGCAAAACATTCAACACACACCGAAATAGTATTTTCTACATCTGTTAAAGCTTTCAACGAAAAATCTTATTCTCTTCATCTATTATCTTAGGCACTTTCTTGTTTTTAATTGTTCAAACATATTGTGTGGTTATGTTTGAATAATTCACGTGCCTGATGAACAATATTTTGACCTAATTTTTGTTATATTTTTAAGTGTTTAATGTTACATTTAATCTCGATATAATCTTGTTTTGGAGGGTATTCTGTTGTTTTGTAGATCAAAGTGGTTTTGAGAAGAAATGTGGAAAAAGAGAGCAAAAGTGTCTAAAAATGTAAGCATTACAGTGAAGGATGTAAGCCTTACATCAAGAATCAACAAAGCATGTACATACATGTACATACCATGTACACACCATGTAAGCTGTTACATGCAAGGCGCGCCGCGGCGAGGGAATTGTGTGCCGCGGCGAGGGGCTCTCGGTTTGGAACATAAAAACCATCAAAACATTGCGAGCCGCGGCAAGTTAATTGTATGCCGCGGCGAGGAGGTTTCTGTTTTGGACCCAAAATCATATACACATTGGGCGCCGCGGCATGGAAAATGTGCGCCGCGGCGCGCGCGCGCAAACTAGACTCCTTCTAGTGTACGAGACTTACAGAACTCCTGGAAACCCTTACATATACACGAGACCTAATGCAACCCTAGGATGAATCATCACACTTTCAGCCTCCAACCAACACAGATCTGAGCCTCCAAGCAAATACTAACACACCAAGGGGTATCCACCCAAAATCAAGAGGAGACCCTCCATTGTTGAAGCTTCTCCAAGGATTTGAGAAAGAGGATCAATCAAGTTCAAAGAATTGGAGCTAGAACATTCATTGGGGTATTTTTAATGTATTATCTTTTTCTCCTCTGATTTTGTGGTTTGCCTCCATGACTGAATTGATTGACACCAATTTAGTTATGGTTGGCTTAATTATGTATTTGGGATGTTAGTCTTGCTTCCAATGATTGGAAGAACAGTTTTGTAATTTGATTATATATATGAATTGGATTTATTTCTTGTTCATGTTTTTAATATTTTTTATTATGAATTAATGGTAGGCCAAACCTTAGTTTGTAGTAAGAAAGAATATTTTAGAATTAGGCATTAGAAACGCCATCTTTGCTTAATTGTGCATTATGAATAAGACCCTAAATTGATTGCATTGATTTGTGTTAGTTTAGGTGGTTATAATATTTCCTTGAGCTAATTCCAATCAGTTAGTTAACGGTCCGGATCAAAGAGGTTAATTAACTAATTGTAGTGAAAATTGCCATTGATTTGGGATTTTCTAGGTTTAGAGGAAAGATCATTAAATCCAACATTTAATTGAATGCTTAATTTGTTTTTTTTGCCATGAATGGATAGCGAACTAATACTCCCATTTACATTCATCATCCTCCCCTTGGTTGTGACCACTTTTGCTTTCATTTTATTTTAGTTTTTAATTTAATTCTGAATTTACAATCTATTCTTCAACCGACAATTGTTAGAATGTTTAGGATTGTTTGTTCGACTAAATAAGAAAATAAATACGTTTTAAAACCACCGCAATTCCTTGAGAGACGATCTTGGGAGTATACTTATCACTCATTACAAGTGATTCGTGCACTTGCGAGCTTTTTATAAAATATAAAATTTGACTATCAAGTTTTTGTGCATCAGTGCCTAATTGTCTTTCATGATATTTAGAATTGCATGATAGTTCTAGAGTTTACTAGCTGATTTGTTTTTACATCATATGCTGTTGAATCTGCTAGTTAGGATTTTTCATTGTTTGAATTCGCTCTAGGACACACTTTGCACTTGTGCTATTTGTGCTAACGTTTCAAGTGACGTACTCGATATTTCGTGTGACTCGAAATTACCGAAGTTGACGGGTTCGATTGATCTTGTGGGACTCAAGTAGATCGGAACGTTGGTCCGGATCCAGACACCTAGCTTGTGGAGGCTATGAAAGGAGCGGCGGCTCGTAAGTAAATTACAGAAAGGGGGATCTATCTGTGAAGGGTAGTTCTAGGACCTATGGTTGTAATTGAACATTGATTTTCATAGTGGATAGTTAGGTGGTCCGGTGGACCGGTGGCTTTCCTCGTAGGTCATTGGAGTGGCCTAAGTTGTTTCCACCTAAAGATACCATGTGTTATTTTTTATTCCGCATTTTATCTTTACACGCGATTGCATGTCTATCCGTTGTGATTAGGTTACATAATCAATATTTGTTAAAATTGAAAATAACCTATTCACCCCCCTCTAAATTATATTTATGCACATTACTAAGCCTTGTGGTAAGATGGAAGGTAAACTTATATAGCTAAGAGAATTTTCAGGTTTAAGTATATATATTTTTATGATCTCACAAAGCTTTTGTAAGTGAGTGAAGAGGACTGAGAAAACAGTTTATAAACTTTCATTGATCTTCTGAATTGGTTGGTTAATGTTTAGAATACAATTTCTCGGTTGGTGGAATGATTTGGTTGAAAAGCTAAAGGATGATATTAGTTATAAAAAAAATGAGATTTTTTATGAGAAAATATTGTAGTAATTATTCTTTGTCGTCCTAATATTATTAGTTTCATATAAAAAAGAAAGAATGTTAAAAAAAAATGTTATTCAATTCAATAAAGTTTATGTTCTTTATTTTAGAATATAAAAAAAAATCTTTGATATAAAGTCTGTAATATGCAATTTTTTTCATCAAATATTTGGTTCCCATACAAATTAATTGAAATCCTGAAGTTAGTTTGTGGTAAGAAGAGTTGAATTTTAAGCAATATATTTTCCTATCTTTGGATCAATGATTGTTTATTGATCTGTCCTTAAAAATTCATATTCATGAGTGCTTATATGTTTTCCAACTCTATGAGAGAAATTCCTAACCCTTAAAAATAATTTATCCCTGAGGATATAGAGTTGAGGCTTTTGCATGGATAAAATCTCGAGGCTATATAAGTTGTGGTTTGTGGCAAGAAGGTTTTGGCTTAGTTCACACACACACAATTTTGGAAGTTATAATTAAATTAATTTACATAGGAATTGTGATCTTTAATTAATTTTTTGTTTGAAACATTTGGATAATTTTTCTGGATATTTACTTGGACTAATCATCATGTTTTGTTTTCTTATTTGCGCTTCAATTGCTAGGGACTAGCAATAAGCTAGTTGGGGGTTATGATAATAGTATAAAATGCATATTTAAATATGTGAATTAATTAACATTTATGATTTAATCGGTTTAAAATTAATCATTATCTATATTAATTCTATAAATGTTATTTATATTTATTATGATAATTTTATGCTTGTAGAATCAATGAAATCAACCAAAATAGAGCAAAGAAATCAAAATTGGATTTATGTAATATTTATTCTCAAGATCTTAACAACCTGCTGCTGTATTTTGGGGATAATTTTAGACTCAAATATTCAAATGAAGTGATTCAATATGATATGAAAAGATAATTCAATGATGCATGATTTTTCATTTCACGATGAATATCAAAATAGGATTATTTCAAGGCCAAAAATAAGATGCAATCTGAAATATCTTGCAGTTGGACAACTGTTAGTATATTTATATAACTTTCTGTGTACAGCTCCAAATTAAATGATTTTTGATTCTCTAAAAAGATAAGAGATTTATTTACGATTCATATTAAAAAAATATTTTGAAAATCAATTATCTTCAAATATAAAATGGCATGATATTATTATAATTCAGCCAATCTTCCTACTCCAACACTATAAATAGATGGACATTCAACACTTGGAAGCATGAAGAAAATTGCATAGAGTTCTTACTTTTTATTCTCATTCTTTCTCTCTAGAATTTGTGGGAATGATTTGTAAGCTCGGCTAAATTTAGAGCAAGGCTAGAGAGGAGCTTAATTATGTATTTTTTTTATTCATTCTTTTATTCCTATGAGTGCTTTATAGTTTATAAATTTGTTTTGAGAAATTATTTTGTTCATCTTCTTGCTACATTTAATAAATTATATTCTTCAGTTTCATATAAATTCAGTCATGCTTTCGTTATGTGCAACTTTTAGTTTATAATTATTTTATTTATTTTATGAGTTTATCTTCTACTGCGATATTGTCAATTTGATATATTGTCGATGTTAGATAGCTTGTAAGAACAAATTAAATTGTTCTACCATGAAAACATTATTTTTCTCCAATCAAATAACTTTGAATTTCATCTTAGATCTTCAATTCTAAATTTTTCAATTGTTTGTTTGAGATGTGAAACATGCAATTGAGTAGTAAATAGGAATAAAATTTGGTAATATTAAAACAAAATAATTAAGTGAATCTCCAAGCCTTGTTATTTGCATATTAATTTTATTTTCTACCAAGATTGCTATATTTAATTATTGTCAATTTCTTTTTTCAATTATAAAATTATTTCTTCTATTTATTTTGTGATAACTTTTATTTTGTTGGTTTAATTAGCTTCTCTGTGGATTCGACACCTAAAGTTATACTGCAATAACCGCTTAACCAAAGGTAATAATTTTGAGCGTGAATCAAAATTGAGTTGTATCATTTCAGGTTTAAAATCAAGCTGTGGTGTATTAGGGGGGAGCATGATGCATGATGGTGTAGCTGTACGGGTAGGGTGAAGGTAATCTTTAAGAGTTCTAACGGGGTTGTCCTCATGGTCACTCATGTTTTCAGAACTAGAAGATGGGTTTAAAGAAGAAGATTGAATTAATGGTAATTCTAATTCTATTCTTTTTAAAAATCTACCTCTTGCGTTTCTAGATCGATTCATACACCCTAGAACCTTTTTTTGTTTATTTTTTTAATTTTTTTTTAATTTTTATTTGTATTTTTTTTTAATTTTTAACTTTTATTTGATATTTTTTTTCTTAAAAAAAAAAAAAAAGACAACTAAATCTAACAATCAAAGAAAATATAATAATAAAGCTAGAGATTTTTATTTTATTTTAGAAAAAGGGGGAAAAAATAACAATAATGTACTAACACAATTTAATGCGCGATCAAATAGAAATTCTTTAGAGAAAACACTTCATTCATTTATGGAGGCACAAGGTAAGACTAACCAGAAGTTCGAGGCTGTGCTTACACAAGTGGTAGAGGAGAACAATGAGATAAAAAGTTATATAACCAAGTTAACCAGCGCTCTCGCTATACAAGAGCGAGGAAAGTTTCCCTCCCAACCCCAATCCAACCCAAAAGGCAACCATATGGCTCAAACCTCGACTATCGATTCAAACAATGTCAAAGAGGTCAATGCTATTTCAACCCATAGTGGTAAAATTTTAGATGGACCAACTATACCCAATCCACCAACTAACACAAGCACAAAATCCACCACGAGTAATGCTGATGATCCCTCTTCAATGGATGGGGAAATGATTCCCATTCAAGTACCCTTTCCTCAAGCCCTAATATTTGGAGGGAAAAATCCAGATAACCAATGCGAGATCCTAGAACACTTGAAACAAATTAAGATTAATCTTCCCTTATTACATGTGATCAAGCAAATACCTGCTTATGCTAAAGTAATCAAGGATCTATGCACCATGAAACGAAGACACCATGTCAAAAAGACTGCATTCTTGACAGAGCAAGTTAGTGCGGTGATAGAACATAAGACACCACCAAAGTACAAAGATCCAGGTTGTCCCACAATCTCTTGCCAAATTGGGACACATGAATTTGGTCAAGCCCTTCTAGACTTAGGAGCAAGTGTCAATTTGATGCCCTATTCTGTATACTTGCAACTTGGACTTGGAGAGATCAAACCCACATCTGTGGTGCTGCAGCTAGCAGATCGCTCCGTACGAATACCAAAGGGGAAAATTGAAGATGTTTTACTTCAAATTGATAAATTCTACTACCCTGTTGACTTTGTAGTTTTAAATACTCAATCTGTAGTTGACATTGTAGTTTTAAATACTCAATCTGTAGTTGACATTGAGTCAAAAATCTCACTCATTCTAAGAAGGCCTTTTCTTGCTACAGCAAATGCGCTTATCAATTGTAGGAATGGTCTTATGAAGTTATCTTTTGGGAACATGACATTAGAGGTGAATATTTTCCATGTTGGGAAGCAACCACGAGATGACGATGAGTGCTATCAAACCTTCATGATAGACACACTTATTCAAGAGGAAGTACACCTATATGATGAGTCTGAATCCTTAGAGTATCTCCGCTTAAATCATAATTCTGAACAATTGCTTTTTCCAGATGCATTTAATGTTTCTTTTGTTTCTAATGATAAGCAGGATAAGCAATCAAGATAGTGGCAACCATGCTTTGAGGAGTTGCCAAGTAAAAGAGAGAAGCTGAAACCCTCAACCGTGGACACACCAAAAGTTGAACTCTCTCCACTACCTAAAGGTTTAAAACATGCATTCTTGGGTTAAGGTGATACTTTTCCTGTTATTATATCTTCTAAACTTAGTGTTGAGCAAGAAGAAAAGTTGATAAATATGTTAAAAGAACATAAAAATGCACTAGGTTGGACTATAGCTAACATAAAAGGTATTTCTCCATTAATTTGTTCCCATAGAATACATTTAGAGGAAGGAGCTAACGCCCGAAGAGACCCACAAAGAAGACTTAATCCCACAATGAAAGAAGTAGTTAGAAAAGAAGTCTTAAAATTGTTAGACTTAGGTATAATATATCCCATATCTGATAGTAAATGGGCGAGTCCAACACAAGTAGTTCCAAAGAAATATGGGGTAACTGTAGTAGAAAATAACAATGGAGATCTTATCCCAACTAGGTTAATAACTGGGTGGAATATGTGCATTGACTTTAGGAAATTAAACTTAGTAACCCGAAAAGATCATTTTCCTTTGCCCTTTATCGACCAAATCTTAGAACGTGTAGCTGGCCATCCTTTTTATTGCTTTCTTGATGGATATTCTTGTTATTATCAAATAGAGATAGCTTTAGAGGATCAGGAAAAGACTACCTTTACATGCCCTTTTGGTACTTATGCTTTCCGTATGATGCCTTTTGGTTTATGTAATGCACCAGCTACTTTCCAACGTTGTATGCTTAGTATTTTCTCTGATATGGTTGAAAAATGTATGGAAATTTTTATGGATGATTTGACTGTTTTTGGTAATTCCTTTGATTCATGTCTAAGTAATTTAGAAGCTATATTAAGTAGGTGTGAGGAAAAAAGACTTGTTTTAAATTGAGAAAAATGTCATTTCATGGTGTCTTCTGGTATTATTTTGGGTCATATTGTGTCTGAAAAAGGAATAGAGGTAGATAAAGAAAAAATTGAATTAATCTCTAAATTACCTACCCCTAAAACTATAAAAGATGTTCGTTCTTTTCTTGGACATGCTGGTTTTTATAGGAGGTTTATACAAAATTTTTGTACCATATCTCGCCCATTATGTAACCTCTTAGTCAAAGATACAGAGTTTAATTGGACTCCAAAATGTGAAGAAGCTTTTCGAACACTCATTACCAAACTCACTTTTGCTCCTATCATGCAATCACCTAATTGGAACTTACCTTTTGAAATTATGTGTGATGCAAGTAATTATGCAGTGGGAGCTGTCCTTGGACAACGAAGGGAAGGGAGGCCTTTTGTTGTTTACTATGCTAGTAGAACTTTGAATAGTGCTCAAATGAATTATTCTACGACTGAAAAAGAACTACTAGCCGTTGTATTTGCTTTAGATAAATTTCGTGCTTACTTGATTGGTTCATTTATTGTGGTGTTTACTAACCATGCAGCTCTTAAGTACCTTCTTTCTAAGAAGGATGCTAAGGCTCGTTTGATTAGGTGGATTCTTCTTTTGCAGGAATTTGATCTAACCATCAAGGATAAGAAAGGTGTTGAAAATGTTGTAGCGGATCATTTTTCTCGTCTAGAGTTTAATGATTCTAAGGATAATTCACCCATCCAAGATGACTTCCCTAATGAATATCTGTTTGCCGTTAGCCAAGTACCTTGGTATGCACATATTGTTAATTACTTGGTTTCTGGTGAAGTTCCATCTAACTGGAGTGCACAAGACAAACGAAAGTTCCTAGTTGAGGTAAGAAATTTTTATTGGGATGATCCATATTTGTTTAACTATTGCCCAGACCAAATTATGAGACATTGCATTCCTGAAGGTGAGATTTATAGTGTCCTAAACTTTTGTCATTCTGAGGCATGTGGTGGTCATTTTTCTATGAAAAAAACTGCAGCTAAAATTTTACAATGTGGCCTTTATTGGCCCACTTTGTTTAAGGATGCTAACTCTTTTTGTCGTTCTTGTGATAGATGCCAAAAGTTGGGTGCGCATACTCGACTTCATATGATGCCTCTTAACCCTATACTTAATATTGAGATATTTAACTGTTGGGGTATTGATTTTATGG
Organism: Elaeagnus macrophylla; assembly: GCA_029378325.1. Lineage (NCBI taxonomy): Eukaryota > Viridiplantae > Streptophyta > Magnoliopsida > Rosales > Elaeagnaceae > Elaeagnus > Elaeagnus macrophylla. Next base: position 10,959,656 of record CM055644.1, on the reverse strand, counting down.
GTCCTTTTCCCTCATCTTTTGGTTATCTTTATTTCTTCTAGCTGTTGATTATGTGTCCAGATGGGTGGAGGCCGTGGCTTGTTGATGAACACTATTTTGATCTACTATTTGTTATGTTTTTGAGTGTTTATTTTGCAATTAATCTCGTTATAATCTTGTTTTGGAGGGTATTATATTGTTTTGCAGGTCAAAGTGGGTTTGGAAAGAAATGTAGAAAAGAGAGCAAAAATGAAGTAAAAATGTCTAAATATGTAAGCCTTACATTAGGTGCCATTCATTCTGTAAGCCTTACATCGATAACCAACAAAGTATGTACAACGCATGTACATAAATGTACATACCATGTACACTGTTACATGCAAGGCGCGCCGCGGCGAAGGAATTGTGTGCCGCGGCGAGAGGCTCTCGGGTTGCAATTTGGAAATCATGAAAACATCGCACGCCGCGGCATGGAAAATGTGCGCCGCGGCGAGGAAGTTTCTGTTTTGGCTCGTAAACTGTAAAAACATGCTGCGCCGCGGCATGGAAAAAGGCGCGCCGCGGCGCGCGCGCGCGGACTTGACTTCTTCTGAGGCACGAGACTTACAGAAAAAGATGGAAACCCTTACATATAAAAGAGACCTAAAGCAACCTAGCAAGGATACAACACTTCTCTCTCTCTCCCTAGCCTCCATCAACCAGATTTTATTATCAGCCTCCAAAAACTAGTGAACGGTGTTGCGTGAACAGTGCCGAATTCAGAGTTCTTCATACAATTTTGGGAGAGAAATTTCTTCATCAAGGGTATTCCATTGGAGCTTCATCAAGAGACTTGAGATAGGTGATCATCCAACATCAAGGTTCTTTTTGCTAGAGTGAAAGTGGGTAGATTCTTGTTTGCAATCTTTCTTTTCCTCATTAAAATTCTTTTGATGATATTTATAATGAAGAATCTGGATTTGAATCTGATCATGTGTAGCTAAACCCTTTTGTGTGGGATTTTAGGGATGTGACTTTGAATGGATAATGTTTATGTGGTTTGATTTTTATTTGAGTGATTTGTTTCATGTTCATTGCTCTTCACATCTATATTCATCAATTATTTTTGGCCAATTTAGTTTATGAATATTTGAGACAATTTTAGGATTGAACTTTAGAAACGCCATCTAAGTCCAATTGGGCATTATTGAGCATGAACTTAAATTAAGTGCATTGACTTGTCTTAATTTAGGTGATTAAACTACCTTTTCTAAAAGTAATGCTAATTAACTAATTAACGATCTGGATCAAAGAAGCTAATTAATTAATTAAGGGAGAACCACCATTGATTTGGGATTTTCTAGGATTAGTAAAAGGAATCAATAAATTCACTTAATATGCTTGATTGAGGAGACCACATAAACCAATTTATCCATACTTAGTTCACTAACTAATTTCCCACACTCATTCATCTCATCGTTTCAACAAAACTTTCACGCATTTATTTTTATTGTTTTAGTATTTTTATTATTTTAGAGACCATTTTCAAAACCAAACCTTTGATATGGTGTTTAGGATTTATTTTATTGTCACGTTTTAGATTGCAATTAACTCTTTCGAAAACCACCGCAATTCCTTTGAGAGACGATCTTGGGAGTATACTTGTCACTTACTACAAGTGACTCGTGCACTTGCGAGCTTTTATAAATTACAAAATTTGGTTAACAAGTTTTTGTGCATCAAGTTTTTGGCGCCGTTGCCGGGGAATTGGCGTTTTTGAAATTGTTATCTGTTTTCTTTTTAGTTTACTATTGAATCTTTATTTTTTGTTGTTTTTGTGTTTTTGTTACTCGTTAGAGTCGTATAGTTTCTGGTGCTCTGATTTGTTGTTGTTTTTGATTGTGCATGCACGGTAGAAGATCTCTTGGAAATCTACTCGTGCCGTTCGTAGATAACGTCAACAGGAGACGAGCACATTTGAGACCATCCGGCGCTGACATTTTGGAAGACGAGCAGCCACCAACAATGGGAGAACATCTACCTCCACACAGAGAGATGACGATGAAGGAGTATGCAAGGCCAATCATTGGCACTGCAACTTCTTGCATCCAACTAGGGGAAGCAGCTAGAAACTATGAAATTAAGAATATACATTTTAATATGTTATCGTCTTTTTATGGGATTCCTAACGAAGATCCTCTAACGTTTATTCGTGATTTCTATGCCACTGTGCAGACTTTTCCGCTACAGGGGCTAAATGAGGATCAGTTGAGGATGAGATGCTTCCCATACACGCTTAAAGACAAAGCTAAGTCATGGCTTATGACTCTTCCACCTGGATCTCTTTCAACTTGGGACGCAATTTTCAACAAATTCATGGGAAAATTCTATTCCCACCAAAAGACTGCGGACCTAAGAACCAAAATTGCAACGTTCTCCCAAATGGACGGAGAACCATTTCATGAGGCCTGGGATCGCTTCAAATTGCTTCTGATTCAGTGCCCACACCATCACTTTCCGTTGCAACTTCAGAATCAATTCTTCTATGACGGGTTGACACAACAGTGTCAATTTACTGTGGATAATGCCGCGGGAGGAGCAATAGGAGAGAAGACCGCTGATGAGACATATGATCTATTACCAATTTCTGCATAGTTGTACATATTTAATTATTTTTTGTATTTTTAAGGAAGTGTTTCTAAATATTGTATGATTTTAAGGAATAAATTTATTTTATAAATATATTCTAAAGAATTGCAATTTTGATCATGATATTCATTATGTAAATTATTTTGTTCAAAACTTGAGGATAAAAGTTGTTCTTTAAAATATTGAATTTCTCTTTGATTTGTTAAATCTATTAATTATAATATTGTTATGAGTTTCTGAATATTATTTTTCATCATCATTAATTAACTTTTATTTGCCTATATGTTCTTTAAATAAATAAAATCTAAATATTAAATTATCAAATTCTGTATCAGTTACTCGAACAAAATATTGCATAAAATAATTTCTTAAAATTGTTCCTACAGGATGATCAATTAAATATAAAATACTAGAGATATAATCAGTATAAAAATCTAAGATAGTATCAAATCGTTTAAAATTTTTCAGACAGGTTTCATAGCATTCACCATCAAAATATTGTTCTAAATTTTGCATAAATTTTCTTTCAAATAATTCTATACTAGCCATGATTTTCTGTTATGAATTTATGAATAAGTTATAACCAAATATTTGAACATTCAAGATTCTTAATCGACTAAGGATTATAATTACCATACTTGAACTTAATGGGTCCACCACAGTCTTCCCTTCTTCTGTTCGTCTCCTTTTATTACCCAGAATATGCCTCAGCTTGCTTCAATCTTCAAAACCCACCTGGTTACAGAAAAGCATTTGCATCCGTACATATTAAACAGGTATAAAATTTAACTTACAGAGAAAATGAAAAGAGTGACTTCACTCCATTTTATTCATGATACAATAATTATTACAATCTAAAGCCAACTAAGAACCTTGAAAGGGTGCTTAGCTGCTTATTTTTGGGAAATACATAGTTTCTAGATACATATAAATTTAAAAAAGGCGCTCTTCAGAGAATTTTGAGAGTTTTTGTTGAGAGAATGTAAAGTGTTGAAGGTGTGTCTAGATGAGAATTAAGAGTTTCTTTTATAAATGAACGAATGTTCCTTCGTTTTCTGACCACTTTTACTGTTCCTTGGCATGTGCTGCCAACTAACTGTGGACCTTACATCTTGACTTTTGTTTTCTGCTTTTCTGCCGACGGGCCTCCTTCACTATTTTTCGTCCTTTTCTACCGACAGTTTTGATGACATCGGTGATGACGTTTCTTCATCTTCTCTATCCTTTATGCAGTAGATACATTTATGATCATTGGTAACCTTCCTAGCATAGAAACAAAAAACTTTTCTTGTTTCTTAGTTGGCTTCTAGATTATTTGAATTAAAATTAGCTTCAAACTTGCTAATCTTTTCACCATAATAGCCATACTACTGTTGGTAGAGTAATTTACTCTGATTTCAGTAGAATTATCAATCTTCCTAATTTTATAGTAAATTTGTCCTAACATTTGTCCTCTAGATATACAGAATTCTTCTGTATTAAACTCCTTTTCTAGCAATGCTTTTGGTTTGGACACTTCTCTGCTTGTGTTGGCAATACCTATCTTGATAAAATGATAAGGACTAATGCAACCCTCATCATTCTAGTCCATTAAAGAACTGAAAAATCTAAGATAAACGGGCTTATCGCCTGCTCTAATTTTCTTTCTAAAATTTTTAATGGATTTTTTGAAGTTTTCAAGAAAATAATTTAATTCACTTAAATTAATTCCTGTGTAAAGGTTTTCAATTAAACCTGCATGGTATGCTCTGTATACAAAAATGGGATCTACTCCTTCAAGGATGTTGAATTTGCTTCCATCTGGATAATCTTTTTCTACTGTGTAGAACTTCATATCTTCTATATGTTCTTGAGTGGATTTCCTAGCCAGATTGTACAAACTCAACCATTGAACTTTACTGAGATTTCTATACTGATCTTTTTCTTACTCGAATTCTAAAATTTGAGATGTTTCTCTGAATATAACTGGTGGTATGACCACTTTTCCTAAAGTTCTCAATCTACTGGTAGGGGATGGTTATTGTTGTAATACTGTGGAATAATTTTTTACAATTTCTTCTGAATTGATAAGTTTTGGTGTTTTGTAATTGGCATAACTTCCCTCTGCTTCTATTCGATTAGTAAAGGCTCTATGGATTACTCCACTAACTCCAACAACAGCTTTACTTGCATCTACCCAATTATTGTAAATTTCAGGGTTCGGTCCATTGTAAACTACATAGACTTTCTTTTGTTCAAATTTTTCAGCTTCATCAGCCCAATTAAAATTTTATTTTCCTTTATCAAAAGCTTTTGAACTGTTAGGTTCTTCCTCTTTAATATGAACTTTTTCCTCAAGAATTTTTTCAGAATTTTTTGGTTCTGATAATTGCTTTGAGTAATTTAGTTCTTCCTTTATATTTTCTGACTCCATGAGAGCTTTTTCAAGTTTTAACAATGCAAGTTGTTCTTCAAGGATTTTTATCTCCTTTTCTTTTATCTTGATCTTTAAATTGATTTGCTCCATTCCTGCAATCATAAAAATAATTATTGGTGCCAATTCTCTTGTTAATGCGTCTGCTAAACTATTTTTAATTCCTGGCAAATGTTCTACATCAAACTTGTAGTAATTAAACTACTGTTGCCATCTTATAAGTCTTCCTTGCTTATAATCTCCTGCAATGTTAGTTCTTAAAAAATGTCCAAAGTTTTTATTATCTATTCTAACAATAAATCTTGAACTTATAACATATATTGCAAATTTTTTAATAGCCTTTTTTACAGCTAAATATTCTTTTTCATTACTATGATAATTTAGTTCTGGGCCTTGAAAAGATCCTGAAGTAAATCTACAAAGATATTCATCTTTGTTATCAACTCTTGCCTTTAATATTGCTCCCCAATATTCATGTGAAGCATATGTTTCAGTTATCATTTTATCATCTGGTCTTGGATGATATAATGCTGGTAAATCTTTTACTTGTGATTTTACTTTTGCATATATTTAGTATCTTAATCAGTCCATTGCCAAACATAATCTTTTTTGAGTTTTGTTTGTAATGGTTTTCTCATTTCTGCTAACTTTTTTATATAAGCTTCTGCATATGTTAAACATCCTAAAAATCTTTGTAGTTGACTTTTATCTTTAATTATACTTGAAAAGTTTTGTATATTGTTTAAAATATGAGGTTGTAAGTGGTGTTTTCCATTTTCAATTTCTAATTCTAAATATTTTATTTTTTGTTGAGCTATTACTGCTTTCTTTTTAGATAATATTATCCTTGTTTTGATACATTCTTGTAAAATATTGATAATGTCTAAGTAATATTTTTGTAAATTATCACTATATACCAGTATATCATCTATATAGACACAACAAAAATCATGAAATTTCTTAAATACATTATCCATATATCTTTGAAAAAATTCCTGGTGCTTATTTTAAACCAAATGGAACAACTGTCCATTGAAATTGACCTTGTGGATAACTAAAAGCTATTAATTTTTGAAATTCTTCATTAAGTCTTATTTGCCAAAATCCACTTTTACAATCAAAACTTGAAAAATACTTTTTTCCTTTAATAAGTGATAAGAGTTCTTCTTTCTTTGGAATAAAATAATAATCATCTATGGTTTCTTTATTTAAGGTTTTGAAATTTATGACTATTCTTTTCTTACCTCTTCGTTTTTCAGCTTCTTTTTCTACTAAAAAGGTTGGGCTTGAATGGGGTAATTTACTAGGGATAATGCTTTTAACTCCAAAAGTTCTTGAATTTGTTTTTCAAATTCTCTTCTGTCTTCTGGGGTATAAATCATGGGTTTTACTCTGATAACTTTTAAAGGATCTTTTAATTTTATGGTTGCTATTTCGTTTGATTTATTTATAATTGGGTCTAAAGGATTTTTTGAACATACTCTTTTTAATAGTGTTCTAACTCTTGTTAAATCTTTATCTTCTTGTATTTCATTTAGAAAAGGATTTTGGTTAACCTTTATATCTAAAGAAATATTTTCTAAATATGATATTTTGTGCTCTAAATTCTCACCACGTTTTCGCTTTTTATGTTGTCAAATAAAACTGGGTGATGAAACAGTTAAAGCTTTTTGAATTTTTGAGACATATATAGTTTCTCCATCTAAGGTTGTTAAACTAATTCTATCTAAGTATTGTGTAAATGGTTGATATAGGTTTAAAAAATTATTTCCTAAAAGAATATTAACTTCTGTTTCTTGTTGGTATATTGTAGGTATATGGAATATTTCTTCTTCTATTAATATGTCTGTATCTTTTAAAACTTTATTAAGATTTATTGTAGTATTGTTTGTGATTCTGACTATTAGTTCTTTTGGTAATTGTTTCCAAAGTTCTTCTGAAAATACATTTTGACTGGCTACACACATACTTGTTCTTGTATCAATATATGCATGTAAATGGTAATTATTATATCCTTTAAATTTTAAATCAATTTTTATGTAGGTGCTGTTTGGATTTGTTATATTAAATAATTCATCCATTATTCAGAATCAAATTCTGAATCAGAATCAGATGTTTCTGAATCTGTTATTTCTTCTTCTGTTTCTTCTAATAGATAGATACTGCATGTATCATCTATATCAGATTCTTTTATTAGTTCTAATTCCATTTTAAAAGCTTCTTCTAAAATTTTTGCCTTTTGTGGAAATTCTCTTTTAAATTCTTTTTTATGTTGAAGTCTATTGGGACATTCATTTGCACAGTGTCCTTCCTCATTACATATCCAACATCTACATTTTTTCTTTCCTGAAAGGCAATAATTTTTCTTTTCTGGTGTATCATATCTTTTTCTTCTAAAATATCTTTGTCTATATAATTCTCTATAATATCTCATTTTATATTTTTGAAAGTTTTATTTTCTAAATTTATATCTTTTGAATTTTTTATATTTGTTATATTTCTTGTGTTTATCATAAGGTTTTATAGTACATCCATATTTTCCTAGTATTCTAAAATCTTTTGTATCACAGCAAATTTTATCATTTCCCCTTACTTGTTTATATTCTTTCTTTTCTTGACATTTTAAAATTATATAGTTCTTAAGACTTCTAATTCTTCCTCCTAATGTATCAGGTATATTTTCTCTTTCTCTATTATTATTTCATCCTTCTGTCATTGTTTTATGTAATGTTCCAGGTAATTTTTGAAAAAATATTTCTTTATAAGTTTGTTGCATAGATAGTGGTAGTTTGTGGTAATACATCTCATATTCACATATGAATGATATAACACATATTACATATTTTCATATTGGTTAAATGCCATTTGACCTCATTTATTTCATTTTCACTAGATTCAGTGATGTGCATATGATGCGAACGATTCGCCACGACTCCTAAGACCTCCAAATCACGTGGTTTGGCAACCGAAGAAAACGAACAAATAACCCGACAACAATGTTGGAACGCAGATTCTACGAAGAACGCTCGACTATGTAGCAAGGAACTCACCGCCACTCTTGGATATACGCACCACGAGCCGAGATGAGGCGAAACGCCACAAAGGGTTGCTAATTCCTTTGATAAGTTTCTTGATAGAACAAGAGAAGCACTTGTGCTCTCTCCCAATTTGAAATCACTCCAAATTGTTTAGAATTGATGAAAATTCATTCTCATTGATAAAATTGTTGAATGTTACAAAATGGGCAGCTGCTACATATATATAGATACAATAAAAACCCTAAAATGGTCTCAAGAAATCCTGGCCATTGGTTTGGATCCAATGGCCCAAAAATTACACATTTTGAATCTCCGCCGCGGCGGGGAAATATTCATGCCGCGGCGCGCACCTTTCTGTTTGCCACCCGCGAAGCCTCGCCGCAGCGCACAAAAGATCATGCCGCGGCGCGCACATTCAGGATCTGCGCGCAGGTCTGGCTGTCAGGCGCGCACGTCCGTGTCAGCGCGCAGGTCTGGCGTGTCAGCGCGCGCAGGCTCGCCCATCCCTCGTCATGCCGCGGCGCCACTTTCTCATGCCGCGGCGCACATGCACCCACGATCCAAAACAGAAACTCCTTCGCCACGGCGTGCAATACCTGTGCCGCGGCGCGCACCAGCTTCGCATTTTCCTTTTTCAAAACAGAAACTCCCTCGCCGCGGCGTGCCTTTCCTGTGCCGCGGCGCACCAATTCCATGCCGCGGCGCGCATGTGTGTCAATTTCATCCTGCAATGCAGAAACCTCCTCACA